>JAPXFQ010001989.1:600000-931805 GCA_028564705.1 Apricaphanius iberus | reverse complement strand
GTACTGGGTTCAAATCCCGGAGCAAGCAGTAAATAATTTTTCTTTGCTGAAAGCTGAACTGGGAGACGAGACAACAGATCATATGGCCTCCTTGTCTGTCTTTCTTTTTCAGTCTGTCTCAGTCCCCCTGTCTGTCTCTACCGTTTCATCTGCATTCCTTTCTTTACATCTCTCTCTGTGTGTCTGTCTATGATTCAGCATGTGTGGCTTCCAGAACAACTCCATATCCCATAATGCTTCAGAACCCACATTCATTTCTATGTATGTTCCTGCAAGGCATAGTGAAACTGACCATTAGATCAGACTAATCTCTGTGTCTGTCTATGAATCAACATGTGTTGCACCTGTGATAAGAGGTCACCAAAGGTCAACCCTCAGTATATACATTGAAGCCCTGTTAAAGCCCACTCACACACAGTTACTGCTGTGTTCTATAGAGAGAGATACTACAAAAGGGTCCATGTGTCAGTCCATCTGTCTTTGTCCTTCTGACCATGTCTGTCTGTCTTACTCAGTCTGTCTCAGTCCCCCTGTCTGCCTATACCATTTCATCTGTGAATAAGATAGAGAGTTGTGCTTTGAAATAATTGTACACAAAGGATAAAATTCGCTAACACTCCAATAATTTTCCTGATAGCTGCTATAGGTTTCGAATGGGAAAGGTTCGTTCGCAGCTGTTTAACACTCTGAACATGGAGAGGAGACAACAGATCATATGGCCTAAAACTCAATGTTATATGCATGTCTGTGATGGCATAGTGGTTAAGGAAGAGGGTTTGCATCCCAGAGGAACTGGGTTCAAATCCAGGAGCGAGCAGCAAATAATTTTTCTTTGCTGAAAGCTGAACTGGGAGACGAGACAACAGATCATATGGCCTAAAACTCAATGCTATATAACTGATGTTGTAGTGTAACTGTGAAGGAACAGGAATACAATACAAGAGGTAGTGGGTTCGAATCCCAGGGGGAGCAAATTTTTTTTTTTTCTTGTTTGAAAGCTGGAACCAAAATCCCTATGTTATACACAGTACTACATTGCGCTTGTATGCATTTTAGTTGTTTTCAGCTTTTTCAGTATATTTTCATACTAATCCTATTAATATACTAATGCCAACTCTTAGCTAGCTTTAGCAAAATTTGCTAGTTAGCATATACCATGCTAGCTGTTGTTAGCATTTTAGCTAATTTTAGCTTTTTGACTATATTTTTGTACTGAATGGGATTATAGTAATGCCAACATGTTAGCTAGCATTAGCATGCTAGTTAGCATTAGCATGCTAGCTGTTGTTAGCATTTTAGCTAAGTTTAGCTTTTTGACTATATTTTTTTACTGAATGGGTTTATAGTATTGCCAACATGTTAGCTTGCATTAGCATGCTAGTTAGCATAGTTTATAGCACTGCTAGCTCTTGTTTGCATTTTTGCTAATTTGAGCGCTTTTTTTGACTATATTTTGGTACTGAATGGGTTTATAGTAATGCCAACATGTTACCTAACATTAGCATTAGCATGCTAGTTAGCATTAGCATGCACACCGTGGCCGTCCCTTCTCTAAATTTCCTGAAATTTTCTAGTATTTATTATTCTTCCGCCACCGTTAATGCGGGTCGTACCGTAGCGTGCACCCCCACAATATATACATCAAAACGACCGGCTCGATCGCGTGATGTTAGCTATTACTTTTAGTGGCGATTGGAGTTACCATGGCGACGTAATAAGCGAAAACCCACGCCAAAAAATGCCCAAAATCCCCATAGGAAATGAATGGAAAAACGGCCAAAAATCATGAAAATCCACTATTTTTGAAGATTTACTGTGTAGCCATACAATAACCTAAAAAATCCATTAAAAATTCAGCTTATAGCCACGTCCGTGCTGTGTTCAGCATTGAAGACCGCATGTCGATAGCTGTTACGGTTTTGTCGCAATCTGACTTTGTTCGACCCAAAGTTTTCCCAAATGATGATTTTTAGAGTGGAGCAGCTCGTTAAGCAGAGTGTGGAGTGATGAACTTTTGGAAGGTCCTCATCAAAATTTAACTCGACGTCACGGCCACATATTTCGCACTAGTGACAGGATTTTCGGTCATGAAATAGAGCCGCCCTTTGTGATTCTCAGGATCATTTCAAAATTTCCCTATGTCGCACGGTTTTCTCTCAGCGAGCTCTAGATCGCTCAAAGTGGAACCCAGTTCTAGGGCTTTTCTCCTATACATTATCATTGTGGCTGCTCAGGATTATCTCAGCCAGAGAGATGTTCTTAGTCATTTTTCTCTCGTTCCCTCTCGGACTGTGAATAAGGTAGAGACTTTTGCTTTGGCATGAACGAAGAGAAATGATAAATCTCGCTCACACTTCAAGAATTTTTCCGATACCTTGTACGGTTTACGAAAGGGAATGATTTGTTCGGAGCACTTTTTGAGGATTTACTTAAAATTGAAGCTTTTAATTATCTAAAGTGTCTGCACCTGCTGCAGTTTTCACTCACACTTGTTGCTGGGGAAACGGAGCAGCTTTGATCAGAGTTCACTAAAGTTCATTCCACAGTCTATATACATTGAAGGCCTATTAAACCCCACTTACACACAGGTTATGCTATGCAGTACTATAGAGAGAAGTACTACAAACAAGTCCATGTTTCAGTCCATCTGTCTTTGTCTTTCTGACCATGTCTCTGTCTTTCTCAGTCCCCCTGTCTGCCTGTACCATTTCATCTGTGAATAAGATAGAGAGTTGTGCTTTGAAATAATTGAACACAAAGGATAAATATCGATAACACTCCAATAATTTTCCTGATAGCTGCTATAGTTTTCGAATGGGAAAGGTTCGTTCGCAGCTGTTTAACACTCTGAACATGGAGAGGAGACAACAGATCATATGGCCTAAAACTCAATGTTGTTTGTATGTTCGGATGGCGTAGTGGTTAAGGAAGATGGTTTGCATCCCAGAAGTACTGGGTTCAAATCCAGGAGCAAGCAGCAAATAATTTTTCTTTGCTGAAAGCTGAACTGGGAGACGAGACAACAGATCATATGGCCTAAAACTCAATGCTGTATAACTGATGTTGTAGTGTAACTGTGAAGGAACAGGAATACAATGCAAGAGGTAGTGGGTTCGAATCACAGGGGGAGCAAAAATTTTTTTTTTCTTGTTTGAAAGCTGGAACCAAAATCCCTATGTTATATACAGTACTACATTGCACTTGTATGCATTTTAGTTGATTTCAGCTTTTTCAGTATATTTTCATACTAATCCTATTAATACTAATGACAACATCTTAGTAGCATTTGATGCTAGTTCAAGCATTACCCATGCTAGCTGTTGACTAGTGTTTTAGCAATTTTAGCTTTTTTTCTATATTTTGTACTGAATGGGATTATAGTAATGCCAACATTGTTAGCTAGAATTAGCATGCTAGTTAGCATTAGCATGGTAGCTGTTGTTAGCATTTTAGCTAAATTTTAGCTTTTTGACTCTAATAATGTTAGGTACTGATGGGTTTATAAGGGATTGCCTACATCATGTTAGCTTAGCATTAGCATGACTTAGTTAGCATTAGCATGATTAGCTGGTTAGTTGTTAGCATTTTAGCTAATTTGAGCTTTTTGACTATATTTTGGTACTGAATGGGTTTATAGTAATGCCAACATGTTGGCTAACATTAGCATTAGCATGCTAGTTAGCATTAGCATGCACACCGTGGCCGTCCCTTCTCTAAATTTCCTGAAATTTTCTAGTATTTATTATTCTTCCGCCACCGTTAATGCGGGTCGTACCGTAGCGTGCACCCCCACAATATATACATCAAAACGACCGGCTCGATCGCGCGATGTGTGCTATTACTTTTATTGGCGATTGGAGTTACCATGGCGACGTAATAAGCGAAAAACCACTCAAAAACAAGCCCAAAATCTCCATAGGAAATGAATGGAAAAACGGCCAAAAATCATGAAAATCCACTATTTTTGAAGATTTACTGTGTAGTCATACAATAACCTAAAAAATCCATTAAAAATTCAGATTGTAGCCACGTCCGTGCTGTGTTCAGCATTGAAGACCGCATGTCTATAGCTGTTACGGTTTTGTCACAATTTGACTTTGTTCGACCCAAAGTTTGTCCCAAATCGACATTTCTAGAGTGTAACTGCCGTTTTGTTAGAGTGTGGAGTGATGTACTTTTGGAAGGTCCTCATAAAAATTTAACTCGACGTCACGGCCACATATTTCGCACTAGTGACATGATTTTCGGTCATGAAATAGAGCCGCCCTTTGTGATTCTCAGGATCATTTCAAAATTTCCCCTATGTCGCACGGTTTTCTCTCAGCGAGCTCTAGATCGCTCAAAGTGGAACCCAGTTTTAGGGCTTTTCTACTATAGTTTATCATTGTGGCTGCTCAGGATTATCTCAGCCAGAGAGATGATCTTAGTCATTTTTCTCTCGCTCCCTCTCGGACTGTGAATAAGGTAGAGACTTCTGCTTTGGCATGAACGAAGAGAAATGATATATCTCGCTCACACTTCAAGAATTTTTCCGATACCTTGTACGGTTTTTGAATGGGAACGATTTTTTCGGCGCACTTTTGAATGAAAAAGTCTAAATCTAAGCTGTTAATCATTCTAAAGTGTCTGCAGCTGCTGCAGTTTTCACTCACACTTGTTGCTGGGGAAACGGAGCACCTTTGATCAGAGTTCACTAAAGTTCATTCCACAGTATTATATACATTTAAAAACCATGTGTTTAACCCCCACTTAAACACCAGGTTATGCTATGCAGTACTAAAGAGAGAAGTACACAAAACAAGTCCATGTGTCAGTCCATCTGTCTTTGTCTTTCTGACCATGCCTGTGTCTTTTTCAGTCCCCCTGTCTGCCTGTAACATTTCATCTGTGAATAAGATAGAGAGTTGTGCTTTGAAATAATTGAACACAAAGGATAAATATCGCTAACACTCCAATAATTTTCCTGATAGCTGCTATAGTTTTCGAATGGGAAAGGTCCGTTCGCAGCTGTTTAACACTCTGAACATGGAGAGGAGACAACAGATCATATAGCCTAAAACTCAATGTTATATGTATGTCTGTGATGGCGTAGTGGTTAAGGAAGAGGGTTTGCATCCCAGAGATACTGGGTTCAAATCCAGGAGCGAGCAGCAAATAATTTTTCTTTGCTGAAAGCTGAACTGGGAGACGAGACAACAGATCATATGGCCTAAAACTCAATGTTTTATAACTGATGTTGTAGTGTAACTGCGAAGGACCAGGAATACAATGCAAGAGGTAGTGGGTTCGAATCCCAGGGGGAGCAAAATTTTTTTTTTTCTTGTTTGAAAGCTGGAACCAAAATCCCTATGTTATACACAGTACTACATTGCACTTGTATGCATTTTAGTTGATTTCAGCTTTTTCAGTATATTTTCATACTAATCCTATTAATACTAATGCCAACATATTAGCTAGCATTAGCATGCTAGTTAGCATTACCATGCTAGCTGTTGCTAGCATTTTAGCTAATTTTAGCTTTTTGACTATATTTTTGTACTGAATGGGATTATAGTAATGCCAACATGTTAGCTAGCATTAGCATGCTAGTTAGCATTACCATGCTAGGTGTTGTTAGCATTTTAGCTAATTTTAGCTTTTTGACTATATTTTGGTACTGAATGGGTTTATAGTATTGCCAACATGTTAGCTAGCATTAGCATGCTAGTTAGCATTAGCATGCTAGCTCTTGTTAGCATTTTAGCTAATTTTAGCTTTTTGACTATATTTTGGTACTGAATGGGTTTATAGTAATGCCAACATGTTAGCTAACATTAGCATTAGCATGCTAGTTAGCATTAGCATGCACACCGTGGCCGTCCCTTCTCTAAATTTCCTGAAATTTTCTAGTTAAGGGACGGCCCTATGCAATGCATGGAGGCAGTGCAAATCCATTGCAAAGCAATGTATTGCACTGCCTCCATGCAATTGCCCCCATGTGGCAGTCCCTATCTTTCATTCTTACTCCTAATCTGGACTCGGTATTATTATTTTATTATTCTTCCGCCATCGTTAATGCGGGTCGTACCGTACCGTAGCGTGCCACCCCACAATATATACATAAAAATACCGACAGGCTCAGTCGCGTGAAGTTAAGCTATTACTTTTAGTGGCGGATTGGACGTTACAGAATGGCGACGTAATAAGCGAAATACCACGCCAAAAAATGCTGCCCAAAATCCCAATAGTGCAAAATGAATGGAAAGTGAAGAAAAACGTCCCCCAAACAAAAATCATGAAAATCCACTATTTTTGAAGATTTACTGTGTAGCCATACAATAACCTAAAAAATCCGTTAAAAATTCAGATTATAGCCACGTCCGTGCTGTGTTCAGCATTGAAGACCGCATGTTGATAGCTGTTACGGTTTTGTCGCAATCTGACTTTTGCTTCGACCAAAGTTGTCCCAACATGATGATTATTTAGAGTGGAGCAGCTCGTTTAACGCAGAGTGTTGGAGTGATGAACTTTGGAAGGTCCTATATCAAAATTTAACTCGACGTCACGGCCACATATTTCGCACTAGTGACATGATTTTCGGTCATGAAATAGAGCCGCCCTTTGTGATTCTCAGGATCATTTCAAGATTTCCCTATGTCGCACGGTTTTCTCTCAGCGAGCTCTAGATCGCTCAAAGTGGAACCCAGTTTTAGGGCTTTTCTCCTATAATTTATCATTGTGGCTGGTCAGGATTAACTCAGCCAGAGAGATGTTTTTAGTCATTTTTCTCTCGCTCCCTCTCGGACTGTTAATAAGGTAGAGACTTCTGCTTTGGCATGAACGAAGAGAAATGATAAATTTCGCTCACACTTCAAGAATTTTTCCGATACCTTGTACGGTTTTCGAATGGGAACGATTTGTTCGGCGCACTTTTTAATGAAAAAGTCTAAATCTAAGCTGTTAATTCATTCCATAAAGTGTCTGCAGACTGCTCTTCAGTTTCCACTCACTTTGTTGCTGGGGAAACGGAACACCTTTGATCAGAGAGACGTCTCACATAAGATGTTCATTCCACAGTTTATACACATTGAAGGCCTTATTAAACCCTGTCCACTTAAACACAGGTTATGCTATGCAGTACTATAGAGAGAAGTACTACAAACAAGTCCATGTGTCAGTCCATCTGTCTTTGTCTTTCTGACCATGTCTGTGTCTTTCTCTGTCCCCCTGTCTGCCTGTACCATTTCATCTGTGAATAAGATAGAGAGTTGTGCTTTGAAATAATTGAACACAAAGGATAAATATCGCTAACACTCCAATAATTTTCCTGATAGCTGCTATAGTTTTCCAATGGGAAAGGTTCGTTCGCAGCTGTTTAACACTCTGAACATGGAGAGGAGACAACAGAACATATGGCCTAAAAGTCAATGTTATATGTATGTTCGGATGGCATAGTGGTTAAGGAAGAGGGTTTGCATCCCAGAGGTACTGGGTTCAAATCCAGGAGCGAGCAGCAAATAATTTTTCTTTGCTGAAAGCTGAACTGGGAGACGAGACAACAGATCATATGGCCTAAAACTCAATGTTGTATAACTGATGTTGTAGTGTAACTGTGAAGGAACAGGAATACAATGCAAGAGGTAGTGGGTTCGAATCCCAGGGGGAGCAAAATTTTTTTTTTTCTTGTTTGAAAGCTGGAACCAAAATCTCTATGTTATACACAGTACTACATTGCACTTGTATGCATTTTAGTTGATTTCAGCTTTTTCAGTATATTTTCATACTAATCCTATTAATACTAATGCCAACATCTTAGCTAGCATTAGCATGCTTGTTAGCATTACCATGCTAGCTGTTGCTAGCATTTTAGCTAATTTTAGCTTTTTGACTATATTTTTGTACTGAATGGGATTATAGTAATGCCAACATGTTAGCTAGCATTAGCATGCTAGTTAGCATTAGCATGCTAGCTGTTGTTAGCATTTTAGCTAATTTTAGCTTTTTGAATATATTTTGGTACTGACTGGGTTTATAGTATTGCCAACATGTTAGCTAGCATTAGCATGCTAGTTAGCATTAGCATGCCTAGTCTTGTTAGCAGTCTTCTATATCAGCTAATTTTTTTTTTTTGACCTATATTTTGGTACTGAATGGGTTTATCAGTAATGCCAACATGTGTTAGCTACTATTAGCATTAGCATGCTAGTTAGCATTAGCATGCACACCTGTGCCGTCCCTTCTCTAAATTTCCTGAAATTTTCTAGTTATTATTTATTTTTCTTCCGTCTCCGTTAATGCGGGTCGTACCGTAGCGTGTACCCCAACAATATATACATCAACACGACCGGCTCGATAACGACATCCGGGCTATTACTTTTATTGGCGATTGGAGTTACCATGGCGACGTAAATAATAAAGCCGAAAAACCACGCCAAAAAATTGCCAAAAATCCCCTTTGGTAATGAATGGATAAAACAAAAAAAAAAAGGGCCAAAAAATCATGGAAAATCCACTATTTTGATGATTTACTGTGTTAGGCCATCTACAAACTAAACCTACAGTTTCACACCATTTCCAAAAATTTCAGAATTATAGCAAACGTAGGTGCTGTGTTCAGGCATTGAAGACCGCATGTCGATAGCTGTTACGGTTTTGTCACAATTTGACTTTGTTCGACCCAAAGTTTGCCCCAAATCGACATTTTTAGAGTGGAGCAGCTCTTTAAGCAGAGTGTGGAGTGATGAACTTTTGGAAGGTCCTCATCAAAATTTAACTCGACGTCACGGCCACATATTTCGCACTAGTGACATGATTTTCGGTCATGAAATAGAGCCGCCCTTTGTGATTCTCAGGAGCATTTCAAAATTTCCCTATATCGCACGGTTTTCTCTCAGCGAGCTCTAGATCGCTCAAAGTGGAACCCAGTTTTAGGGCTTTTCTCCTATAATTTATCATTGTGGCTGGTCAGGATGATCTCAGCCAGAGAGATGTTCTTAGTCATTTTTATCTTGTTCCCTCTCGGACTGTGAATAAGATAGAGACTTCTGCTTTGGCATGAACGAAGAGAAATGATACATCTCGCTCACACTTCAAGAATTTTTCCGATACCTTGTACGGTTTTCGAATGGGAACGATTTGTTCGGCGCACTTTTTTATGAAAAAGTCTAAATCTTAATCATCTTAAGTGTTTGCACCTGCTGCAATTTTCACTCACACTTGTTGCTGGGGAAACGGAGCACCTTTGATCAGAGTTCACTAAAGTTCATTCCACAGTATATACACATTGAAGGCCTATTAAACCCCACTTAAACACAGATTATGCTATACAGTACTATAGAGAGAAGTACTACAAACAAGTCCATGTGTCAGTCCATCTGTCTGTCTTTCTGACCATGTCTCTGTCTTTCTCAGTCCCACTGTCTGCCTTTACCATTTCATCTGTGAATAAGATAGAGAGTTGTGCTTTGAAATAATTGAACACAAAGGATAAATATCGCTAACACTCCAATAATTTTCCTGATAGCTGCTATAGTTTTCGAATGGGAAAGGTTCGTTCGCAGCTGTTTAATACTCTGAACATGGAGAGGGGACAACACAACATATGGCCTAAAACTCAATGTTGTATGTATGTTCGGATGGCGTAGTGGTTAAGGAAGATGGTTTGCATCCCAGAGGTACTGGGTTCAAATCCAGGAGCGAGCAGCAAATAATTTTTCTTTGCTGAAAGCTGAACTGGGAGACGAGACAACAGATCATATGGCCTAAAACTCAATGCTGTATAACTGATGTTGTAGTCTCTAAATGTGGAAAGGAACAGAACTACATGCCAAAAAGTAGTGGGTTTCAATATCCCAGGGGGCAGCAAATTTTTTTTTCTTGTTTGATAGCTGGAACCAACAATCCCTATGTTTATACACCTGTACTACACTTGCACTTGTTTGCATTTTAGTTTTGATTTACAGCTTTTTCAGTTTATTTTCATACTAATTCCTATTAATACCTAATGCTGCACACATCTTTGATAAGCATTAGCATGCTAGTTAGCATTACCATGCTAGCTGTTGCTAGCATTTTAGCTAATTTTAGCTTTTTTACTATATTTTTGTACTGAATGGGATTATAGTAATGCCAACATGTTAGCTAGCATTAGCATGCTAGTTAGCATTAGCATGGTAGCTGTTGTTAGCATTTTAGCTAATTTTAGCTTTTTGACTATATTTTGGTACTGAATGGGTTTAATTTAGTAATGCACACATGTTAGCTAGCATTAGCATGTTGTGTGTATATTAGCATGCATAGCTGTTTTCTATTTATTTTAGCTTATTTGATGCTTTTTGACTATATTTTGGTACTGAATGGGTCTTTTAATAATCGCCAACATGTTAGCTAACATTAGCATTAGCATGTAAGTTAGCACATTAGCATGAACACGTGGCCGTTCCCTTCCTCTATTTCCTGAATTTTCTAGTTTAGGGACCGGACCAACTGCAATGCATGGAGGCAGTGCAAATCCATTGCAAAGCAATGTATTGCACTGCCTCCATGCAATTGCATGGGCAGTCCCTTATTATTCTTCACTCCTAAACTGGACTCTTATTATTATTTATTATTCTTCCGCCACCGTTAATGCGGGTCGTACCGTAGCGTGCACCCCCACAATATATACATCAAAACGACCGGCTCGATCGCGACATCCGGGCTATTACTTTTATAATCGATTGGAGTTACCATGGCGACGTAATAAGCGAAAAACCACGCCAAAAAATGCCCAAAATCCCCATAGGAAATGAATGGAAAACATAAAAACTGAAGGTGGAATGCAAAAAACGGCCAAAATAACAATCGTGAACTCTCTTGGTATACTATTTTTGTAAAAAAGATTTACTGCCTAGTTGCCATACATGCCATATAAAAAATCCAATTAAAAATTCAGATTATTGCCACGTCCGTGCTGTGTTAGCTATTTGAAGGACGCATGTCGATAGCTGTTTACACGGGTTTTGTCGGCAATCTGTCTTTGTTCGACCCAAGTTTTCCCAAATGATGATTTTTTGAGTGGATGGGTGGAAAAGAGCTCGTTTATAGCCAGAGTGTGTGGAGCGTGATGAACTTTTGGGGATAGGATCCTCATCAAATGATCTTAACTCGACGTCACTGGCCACAGTATTTGCACTAGAGTAGACATGATTTTCGGTCATGAAATAGAGCCGCCCTTTGTGATTCTCAGGATCGATCATTTCAAAATTTCCACTATGTCGCCACGGGGATTTTTTTTTTGGGTTTTCTCTCAGCGAGCTCTAGATCGCTCAAAGTGGAACCCAGTTTTAGGGCTTTTCGCCTATAGTTTATCATTGTGGCTGGTCAGGATTATCTCAGCCAGAGAGATGTTCTTAGTCATTTTTCTCTCGCTCCCTCTCGGACTGTGAAGAAGGTAGAGACTTCTGCTTTGGCATGAACGAAGAGAAATGATACATCTCGCTCACACTTCAAGAATTTTTCCCATACCTTGTACGGTTTTCGAATGGGAACGATTTGTTCGGCGCACTTTTGAATGAAAAAGTCTAAATCTAAGCTGTTAATCATTCTAAAGTGTTTGCACCTGCTGCAGTTTTCACTCACACTTGTTGCTGGGGAAACGGAGCACCTTTGATCAGAGTTCACTAAAGTTCATTCCACAGTATATATACATTTAAACCTGTGTTTAACCCCACTTAAACACAGGAACCTGATGATTTACAAAGCCGACGCCATGAGGAAAGTACTACAAACAGCGAATGCAGTCAGTCCATCTGTCTTTGTCTTTCTGACCATGTCTGTCTTTCTCAGTCCCCCTGTCTGCCTGTACCATTTAATCTGTGAATAAGATAGAGAGTTGTGCTTTGAAATAATTGAACACAAAGGATAAATATCGCTAACACTCCAATAATTTTCCTGATAGCTGCTATAGTTTTCGAATGGGAAAGGTTCGTTAGCAGCTGTTTAACACTCTGAACATGGAGAGGAGACAACAGATTATGGCATAGAACTCAATGTTATATGTATGTCTGTGATGGCGTAGTGGTTAAGAAAGAGGGTTAGCATCCCAGAGATACTGGGTTCAAATCCAGGAGCGAGCAGCAAATAATTTTTCTTTGCTGAAAGCTGAACTGGGAGACGAGACAACAGATCATATGGCCTAAAACTCAATGTTGTATAACTGATGTTGTAGTGTGACTGCGAAGGAACAGGAATACAATGCAAGAGGTAGTGGGTTCGAATCCCAGGGGGAGCAACATTTTTTTTTTTTCTTGTTTGAAAGCTGGAACCAAAATCCCTATGTTATACACACTACTACATTGCACTTGTATGCATTTTAGTTGATTTCAGCTTTTTCAGTATATTTTCATACTAATCCTATTAATACTAATGCCAACATCTTAGCTAGCATTAGCATGCTAGTTAGCATTACCATGCTAGCTGTTGCTAGCATTTTAGCTATTTTTAGCTTTTTGACTATATTTTTGTACTGAATGGGATTATAGTAATGCCAACATGTTAGCTAGCATTAGCATGCTAGTTAGCATTAGCATGCTAGCTGTTGTTAGCATTTTAGCTAATTTTAGCTTTTTGACTATATTTTGGTACTGAATTGGTTTATAGTATTGCCAACATGTTAGCTAGCATTAGCATGCTAGTTAGCATTAGCATGCTAGCTCTTGTTAGCATTTTAGCTAATTTGAGCTTTTTGACTATATTTTGGTACTGAATGGGTTTATAGTACAGCCAACATGTTAGCTAACATTAGCATTAGCATGCTAGTTAGCATTAGCATGCACACCGTGGCCGTCCCTTCTCTAAATTTCCTGAAATTTTCTAGTTTTATTTATTATACTTCCCCGCCACCGTTAAAGCGGGTCGTTACGTAGCGTGCACCCTACACAATATATACAATCACAATCCGACCGGCTCTGATCGCGACATCGGGGCTATTACTTTTATAGCTATTGGAGTTACCATGGCGACGTTAATAAGCGGAAAAACCACGCCAAAAAAAATGCCAAAAATCCCCATAGGAACATGAATGGAAAGAAAAGAAAAAAAAATAAAAAAAAAAAAAAAACGGCCAAAAATCATGAAAATCCACTATTTTTGAAGATTTACTGTGTAGCCATACAATAACATAAAAAATCCATTAAAAATTCAGATTATAGCCACGTCCGTGCTGTGTTCAGCATTGAAGACCGCATGTCGATAGCTGTTACGGTTTTGTCGCAATCTGACTTTGTTCGACCCAAAGTTTTCCCAAATGATGATTTTTAGAGTGGAGCAGGTCGTTAAGCAGAGTCTGGAGTGATGAACTTTTGGAAGGTCCTCATAAAAATTTAACTCGACGTCACGGCCACATATTTCGCACTAGTGACATGATTTTCGGTCATGAAATAGAGCCGCCCTTTGTGATTCTCAGGATCATTTCAAAATTTCCCTATGTCGCACGGTTTGCTCTCAACGAGCTCTAGATCGCTCAAAGTGGAACCCAGTTTTAGGGCTTTTCGCCTATACTTTATCATTGTGGCTGGTCAGGATTATCTCAGCAAGAGAGATGTTCTTAGTCATTTTTCTCTCGCTCCCTCTCGGACTGTGAATAAGGTAGAGACTTCTGCTTTGGCATGAACGAAGAGAAATGATATATCTCGCTCACACTTCAAGACTTTTTCCGATACCTTGTACGGTTTTTGAATGGGAACGATTTGTTCGGCGCACTTTTGAATGAAAAAGTCTAAATCTAAGCTGTTAATCATTCTAAAGTGTCTGCAGCTGCTGCAGTTTTCACTCACACTTGTTGCTGGGGAAACGAAGCACCATTGATCAGAGTTCACTAAAGTTCATTCCACAGTCTATATACATTTAAACCTGTGTTTAACCCCACTTAAACACAGGTTATGCTATGCAGTACTATAGAGAGAAGTACTACAAACAAGTCCATGTGTCAGTCCATCTGTCTTTGTCTTTCTGACCATGCCTGTGTCTTTTTCAGTCCCCCTGTCTGCCTGTACCATTTCATCTGTGACTAAGATAGAGAGTTGTGCTTTGAAATAATTGAACACAAAGGATAAATATCGCCCTACTCTACATCTCCCCTCAATATCCCATCCTTGTAGACCACCATGCTACTAGCTGCTATAGTTTTCAAATGGGAAAGGTTCGTTCGCAGCTGTTTAACACTCTGAACATGGAGAGGAGACAACAGATCATATCGCCTAAAACTCAATGTTATATGTATGTCTGTGATGGCGTAGTGGTTAAGAAAGAGGGTTTGCATCCCAGTGATACTGGGTTCAAATCCAGGAGCGAGCAGCAAATAATTTTTCTTTGCTGAAAGCTGAACTGGGAGACGAGACAACAGATCATATGGCCTAAAACTCAATGTTTTATAACTGATGTTGTAGTGTAACTGCGAAGGAACAGGAACTTATTACTGAGCAGACCATTCAGAAGCACCAATAGTTGTTGCTAGCAGCAACACTCTTCAGTGCGGAAGGTGTTAATGAAAGAAGATAGTTAACCCTTACTGACCCCTTTTTCCATTATACTCTTATTAAAATAACAATACCCTAAGTAAAAAAAAACTTGTATTATCTATTTAATTCAATGTTCTCAGATAACCACCCTGAGGTCAAAATGTGTAGGATGTAGCATAGTGTGAAAAATAGCATCACCTTAATAAGAGTAATGGATGATGGTCCTTCAGTTTAAACACCATAACTGTCTGTGTTTTCTTGCAAACTTGGAAATGGTGGCCGCTTTCAGTCGGCAATGTAGAGCAACAGGTGGGGGGATGCAATGGTGGTTAACTCTTAATTATCGCCATTGTGGGCCTTTTTCTCACATCAAAATGACCTTTTTGTGGGAATATTTCAATGAAAAAACTGTTCATTTTGAAACCGTAACTAAGTAAACCAGTCCATGACTGGTGTAGAGCTTATGCTCTCTGAGGATCTTCATCTAGATGTGTGGTAATAGAAGGGCCCACTTAAATCCACTTCCTATCAATGAATCATTCCCCGTTTGTAAAACATGTCAGTGGCAAATGGAAATTTTGCTCCAGGTGCTTACATCTGTTAGAGTAAAGCACAAAGCGTCGGGAACCACCAACTTGCCTTTTCTTTTTTTTTTTTCATCCTCCTCAAAGTCTTGACCGTGCGTATGTGAGTGCATGTATGTATGTGTTGTTTTCACAAACAGCATTAAAATACATGAGATCATTTCAGCTCTGAGGGCTTTGTTCGGTCCTGGCAAGGTTAGGCCTGGCTCATTCCAAATTTCCTGAGGGGGAACAGAGAGAAAAATGATTCCGCGTAGATAAATCACTCGTGCAGATCAAAAGACAAATCAACGGCAAAGAAAAGAAGATGCTGACTTGCAGAGAACAATGGAGACAGTGGAGACAGTCGTAAGATCAACCAGCACCGCTCAATCAAAACCTCCAAACCTGGGGGTCTGAGCAAGCTCTGCCTAAGCAGGGGGAAGGATATCTTGGCGGCGCCGGTGAGTTCTAAGATTTTTGTTTCGGAGGGGCACAAATAGTGTTGAGTTTCTGTGTCTGCAAACTCATCTTCTGGGGCTTGATTTAAGAGCCATACCCTCAGAGTGGGAGATGCCCCTGTTTTGAAAAGAAAAATGGGAGGAGAAGGAATGAGACAGGGGGTAAACTATTTGATATAGAGCACCAGTGTGGATGTGTGTTTGCGCGCGTGTCTGTGTTTGAAATATGTGTTCAGCCAAACTCTCCAGAAGAAGTCCTGTCCCATGCAGCCCTTCACGCATCACGGCCTGCGCTCTTCCATTAACTTCTTCAGTACAAGCAATAAATAAACACAGAATCCACAACTCTTTACCATCCACTCATCACAGCAGAGAGTGAAAGTGTCACACGAGGAAGGGGAAAAAAAGAGCCCACTGGGACGCAAAGTCGGGAAGCAGAGGCGCCCTCGCTAATATTACCTTTTGATCAAACCGCTTCAGAGATATCAGAGGACGCACTTTCCCCGACTCTAAAAGACAATCCGGGGGTCACGCAAAAAGTGCCTTGTGACTTTGCTTTAAAGTGTATTCTATAGCGTTGGAGGACGGAATTATGTTCAAAAACACAGTTCACCAAGCAGCACTGACAGCCACTATTTGATCCCCCCTTCCCCATCCTCCTCTGAGATTTTCTGTACGATAACGCATCAATTTAGATTAAGGTGATATGAAAGAGAAATGTAAAGTAGGGTTTCAAGAGGGAGGAGCTGGTGCATTTGAGAAGAACAAAAAGATATTAAAATTAACATGTCAGACTTCGGAATACTTACAGCTGACCTAGGAAGTGTGCTCAACAGGAGAATATTTGAGAACTAAGCATTGGGAAAAGATAATAATAAAAAAATGATAATAATAAAGTTGCAACCAGGTGTTTATGTGTTTTGACACCATTTTTTGTCTTTCTGACATTAAATGAGATCAAGATTTTCAAATTGTAGGTTAAGATAGGATTATCACTTTTTTCTATTTGTTAAATAACAGAACACTTTTACTTTCTTAAAATTCAGAAACTCCATTTTATTTGGTTGAACTGTCCCTTAAAGTACATAACTACTGTCACAAAAACTGTCCAAATGTTTGGATTATCTTTCCAAACCATAGTTAGCTGGAATTTTGGCCCATTCCTCCTGACAGAACTGGTCTAACTTGGTTAGTTTTCTTAAGGCCTCCATGCTTTAAAAAACCCTCTCAGCTTTGCCTAAACATTTTTTATACGAAAATAATAATAGCACGCTTTTCATTAGCGTGCTATTATCACGTTAACTTTGACAGTACTAATAAGTGTGTATATACGAACAAATTACTAATGAAAAACAATTCATATGAATATGAACATTAACTTGAGTACCATATAGCTATGTATAACAATAATAATAATAATTAAAAAAATTATTAATAATAATAATAATCATAATAATAATAATAATAATTTGAATACTTTTGTCACATTCGTGGATTTCTCCATCTTCCTAACATTTTTCCTTTTGTTTCTACATTTCCTTCAAAGGTACCTGACTGTTTTACCCTTTTAGCCAACCGGGTTAGCTGTATACCGGACTTAAAAACCCTTCTTGATTCCCCCTCTCCCACACCAGAACAGATAGAGAGAAGCAAGGCGGTAGAGAACTTGAACTAGAACTAAACAATGTTAAGAGAGACATGAGCACACTGTGAAGTTATGCTGTGGACTGTGGTGATGTTTCAGAATGACATTGAAAACAATTTCCTTTCTTAGTTTGTGGCGCCCTAATGGATGTCAGCACCCTTAGTATCAAATTAAATTAAATGTATTTATGTAGCGCCAATTCACAAAACGTCATCTCAAGGCACTTTAAAAAAAGTAATTTCAATACAATTATACGACATTCCAATCAGTTCAAAGTTTTTTATGTAAGGAATACCAGCCTATAGGATTTACCTATACTACCTCAGCCAAGGAGCCTGCCCTGCTCGGTTGATTTCTTAAAACTTCTTTCAAATGTGTTCTCTTGAAACGTGTCAACTGGTCTGCCTTCAGTTTGTTTAAATGTTGTTAATTGACCAGAAATCCACAGACATCATCATTTTGGCTTTTTTTTACATATTGTTTAAAGTAATAAAAGTGTTCGTCCACATGGACTTCTGAGTTTCAATAAATCAATAATTCTCCCAAGGATTTTCTGTCTAATTCTTCTTCCAGTTAGGAAAAAAACAAGAAATGAAATTGGTCACCCTAACAAACGTACAACTGGAGTTTAAGGTTGCATTTATGAAATGTCAGTGAGAAAGAAAAAAATATATACTACACTGTATGTAAGTATCCAGTTTACTGTGAAATTGGCTGAAAAATATCTCTGCTGTATCTTGACGGGGGGGGTCAGAGGTGTTTCCCTGATAGATTTATGGAGAGAGGGAGAGAGCTCCATTCAGGTGTTCCAAAGAAGATTATGGAGTAAACTATGGCGGTCGTATCTCCAGTCCAAACATGTACAGTTTGATATGCGCTGTTCTGGCCTGGAATGGGGGGAAAAAACAAGCCCTGCTGCCACAACAAAGACAGGAAATTCAGCATAAATTCCTACTTCTCTCTTTTCTCCAGCCTCTCTATACCTAACAATGCTGGTAATGGAGAGAGAACAGTGCCCGGAGCTGGCAGAGACACCTGCGACATATTTTCTCCCCCCACCCTCTCTTCTCCCCTGCCTCCACCCTCCCACTAGCCCCCCCCCCCCCCCCCCCCCTCGACATTAAAGTCCTTCACAGAAATCAGAATTTAATAAATCACCCCAGAGCCTGACAGAGTTTATCTCCGGGGGTCGCCTCCACCGTGCAGAGACCCGCAGACAGACAAAGCGAGGCCCGATAAGATGTGAAATTAAATACAGTTAGCAGTTTGAGACAAAGGAGGGAGAGTGTCAAACCGAGCTTTGTACGCCGTAAACGGCTGCCTGTATAGTCAGAGCAAACACACATGCACACACATGCACACACGTACATGCGTTCCTAGCACTCACAAACGCCAAAGACAAGGCAGGGTGATTCATTTCAGGTTTCCTCTCACATTTAGCCTCATTTGCATCCTCCACTGTCAACATATCGCCTCTCCCAGATATGTTCAAGAGCTCTCATTAAATGTCCAGGGGATGACATCCTTTTTCTTTTTTCTTTTCTTTTTTTTTTTAACCCGGATGCGGCATTATTAATCACTGGCTCCACTCCTATGCGGACTCATCTCCATCACGGATCAAACGCTATCTTCCCGTGTTTCCTTTCATTCAGCAGATATCCCTGACACCAGCCATCACCGCAGCTAAAGGAGACTTATGGGAGCGTGTCGGGGCTCCGACGACCTTATGAATGCCGTACATAAGCGTTTAGCACAGAGAGGATATAAATGTGGGGATTTGCTCGGATCTGTCTGCGACCCTCCTGCCGCCTCCAGCTCGTGCCATATGGGATTTTTTGGTGAAACGGGAGACTTTCTTGCCCCGTTTCTATCGACAGACGAAAGTTTTTGGTGACAAAAGGAGGTTTTTGAAAACCCTTTTCAGAGTGGAGTGTTTCCACTAAACTTCAAAGATAAGCTGGGTATAACAAGAAAGATGCCTTGAGAAATCGGCTTATGAGTGGAATCTAACAATTTCAAACTAGACCGGCACAGACCATCTAATCACAGACTGTAAAAATACAGTATGCTTGCCACAAAAAACACTAAAGTTAAATTCTAACAGCTAATCCGAGCAACATTGATCTTATTATACACTATATGTCAAAATATAGCTACAACTCTTCCAGGCTGCGAGAGAGACCAAGACCTTCAGCAGTAAGCAGGAAAGTTTACTGCATTACAGCAAAGTAGCTAAATTTTGGCTTCAGTCGCAGCAGATTAAAGGAGCATGTATTCCAAAACTGGCACTGGAGGAAATATCTATATAAGAAATGCATTCCTATACAACTATAATTACACAGTGTGACCAATTTATGGGTTACTTTTAGCCATTTGTTTTCAAGTGTGTGTTACTTTGTACCTCAAATACCTTACATACGCTTGTAAAAACGAAAATGCTCTCAGATTTAACTGCCCAGCTCTTCCATTCTAGGGGAGAACCTCTCAGACAGAAATAGAAGGCATAAACCAGATGTACTGTTTTTTGGGGTTTTTTATCATCGCCAAAACATTTCCAAACAGCCGAACTTGTCTTTGTTTTAACTGAGGTAGTCTTCTTTCAGCCAGGTGACCAGCAGTGCACAGCAATAGCTGGTAACAGGGCAGAGATGCAATTCTCTATGCGTCATGCTGCCAGGGATAACTTGAGTCCTCCTGACATTTCTCTACCTTCTTATACCAATAGTTTCCAACCACTGGAGTGACTGGACATTTCGGTGGTTTTCAGAGTCTCATATCCATTTTAAAAATGATCCCTGTGGGCTCAGAATCAGCCAGCTTGGTGGATCTGCTGATCAAGCCGATCAATACGGTGTGCAGAGTAAACCAGCGTCACATCAGCATAGAAGCAGAGAAAAGGAAATAGTAAGTCTTGGTATTTAATGTCTCCTAACAATATCGTTGTAATCCACTGAAACAAACACTTTGCTTTTGAATTTTAAAGCATTAAATCTGCCAAAATTGTATATCCATACACATTTCTACAACAGGAAACTATGACCGAAATAGCAGAGTTAATGAAAAGCTGAGCAAAAAATAAAACCTCCGGGTAGATACGCACAAAATACATCAAACTGTAGAATTTAAATGATGATCCTTATATTAAGTTTGCATTCAACTTATTAATTTATCTATATGGAAGTAGAAGGCTATAAATACTCCCATTGTTATTGGGTACAACTCTTCATGTTGTTGTTTTTCCTTACTTATTTTTACTCTTCCCCTATTTTGATATGAATATCATCCTGGAAAGTTGGCAATATCCTTCAGAGGACATGTCACCCACCCTAACAGAGAACATTCTTACTTACGTGGTCTTGTGCAATAATTACTGGGGTTTTGAAAGAAAAAAAATAAACCATGCTCTGTGTTATGAAGGGGCAGATTGCAATGCCTCTGCATGAGTACACAGTAATATTCCTATCAATTAACTGAGGTCTCCAGTTCACATCAGGATATGGCCGACCTCAGCTTTTTTAAAGCTGTTTTTCTTTTTCCCTCCCCGCTCTGTAGTTAAGAGAAAGTGTGGTCAGGCTTCCAGGAAGACGTAGCGCTGGTCACTTAATGGGCTTAGCCTGGTCGGCGGACCTGACCTTTCCCTTTAACAATGCCGAGGCCAGCGAGGCTCGCGGCCTGCTCTGGGAACACAATGACCTTCGGGTGAAGCCTAATCTCCTCCAACTCTGTTCTCTCTCTCTCTCTCTCTCTCCGCTGTCCAGACAGACAGCCTTCATCCACAGCCTCCCTCCGTTGCTCCGACCGATGCCTTCCTGCAGAGACAACAGTGCCAAGGAGCTGTCAACAGGCCGGTGCTCAGCAGGACCCCCGACAGAGTCTCACACACAGAGCCCCTCGGGGTCCACGCAGGCACTGACACTCTGGGCTCAGGCTTTGAGTGCCCCACCGAAGAATGTCGTGAATGACAGGAATGCCGGGTGCCATCGAGAATCACGATAACATTCTACCATCTAAGAGCATTATTAGCGTGCTCCGTCGTCAGTCCGTCTATGGAAAAAAAAAAGGAAAACGGAGGACTGCTGGATACTGTAGGCCTGTCACTGCTCTGCAGTAGCTTGTCATTTTCAATGACTTGATCTCATACCTCCCACGTCACACGTATAACCATCAGCTACAAACTGGTTGCCAGTTAGCCATACTGACTGACCTGGATTATTATCGTTATTAGTGTGTGTGTGTGTGTGCGCACGTGTGTCTGAGCTTCAAAACGTATGTTGACAGGTTAAAACATTTTTCAAATGCTATTGAAAGAGCCAACACAATCATTCCATCTGCTGGAAGTTGCTTTGGCTTTTCTCATTGTGCTTTTAGAAAGGCCATTCGGATGAGAGCATTGGCTGGAAATAACATTAGTCCACATAAAACATCACAATAGAAACAAGAACTGCATAAAAATATTTCCATGACCTGTCTGCAAGTGAGAATATGGAGAGATAAGAGAACCCTAACAAGTATTTAAAACATACAGACTGGACATGAGATAGAATAGAAAAATAGAATAATCTTTCAGTGCGCCACAAAGTGGAAATTCTGCTGTAACAGCAGCAAAGTGACAGATAATAAAAGCATTCATGATCACACAAGAAAGGTAGAACAAGTAGAAAAACAGAATTAAGAATAATATATGAACATTAAGGACACAATAACAAAATCCAAAGTAATGTACAGTTATTTACACAGAAGTGGCACATTCAGATTAGAATGTGCTACTGAGTAGAATGACTTAAAAACAGGGAATATTTACAGAACACACACTTGTGCAATAAAAAATAAATGCAATATTTGCAAAAAGTTTAAAGAAAAGAAACTGCCGAAAACAGATGTGCAAATAGCGGCCACAGAAATGTTAATTAAATGAGTCAAACTGCAAATTACAGCAGGGATGTAGATATTATTGGAGTTGTTGGGAGCATTTCGGATTGTAAAGTCTAACGGCTTCAGGGAAGTAGGACCCAAATAAAAAATACTCCGTTTTGCTAGGATCCAGCAGTCTGTCACTGAAGGAGCTCTGCAGCTCAGCAACATCTCCCCAGTGTAAAAATACCTCAGTATCTACAGCCAAATTTATTTGATGTTAATGATTGTATTAAATATTAGCTTAACTAAAAAACGCTTCTAAAATAAAATAAGTTACACTAAAGTTAGTTCTTACCTATTTTTATATTGATAGACAATTGTTCTGCTCTTTATAAAATAACAAAAGTAGAGTTGCGCTGAATTGGCTTATCCCTGAAAACGTTTAGCTGTACTGACCTCAAACCTCAAAATCACAACCATTCTTTAATGGTCACGCCTTTGCTGAAGCAGAATGCGCTAACGAATACACTCTTCAGTGTTGACGTTGTTATTGAAAGCAGATGGAGTGATCTCTGGAACTTTGGTTTTATGTTTTGATTTATTTGGGGATTTGTCACCATTTGCTTTACACATATTTCTTCATTTTTCGTTTTGTTCTGTACATTAATATTTATTTAATGTTAGCTCTTTCCAGGTTTTGCTCATCCCCTCTATCTAGATTCCTGTTTTTTTTTTTTTTTTTTTTTTTTTTTCACCATGTGGTTCAAACCCTGATTATTATTTTACGATGTGCCACAAATCCGGTTGATATGATTTACTCGTTTCTGTGTCCTTGCTTACCAAGGACCCCGTATATTCTCTCTAACAGCCATTTTTCTCCCATTTCCTCACTTTTACTTCAGTTCCTTTCCGTCCCTCAAAGCTGCAGCGTGTTTAAAAATCAACCACCTGCTCCTCGTTCAGTAATCACCACTCCAACTGCCTCACTTGGTCGCATCCTCATGTTGCCACCAGCCTGTCTCCTTGTGGTCCTTCTCTGCACTCTAGTTTTTGAATTTTTTTCCTCACTTTTCCCCCTAATTTTTCTTTATTGTTAGGTGAGCTAAACAGGAAGAGTTACAGTTTTCAAAGGACCCTCTCAGGGGGCGACACCCCAATGGTTTATGTCCTGTATACTCATAAGCAGAGAAGAAGAAGAGAATATTGACAGTGTTTTTGTATCCGTATTGTCCCTGATATAAAAAAAAAATTTCACACTGGTAAAACTGCAGTTGTTTTTTTCATGGAAACAAACCTCATTGTTGTTCTTCTTTATGAGCTGACCCATTGTTTGCCTATCTGGTTCACATCTAGAACCAATCTCTGACTGGAACTATTATTGCCCCTGCTGGGACATAGTGCAAAAGTGGTCCAAAAAATCAGGGCCGTCACAGACCTTAGTAGGCGGCTGCAGATGAAGAAACTGACTAGGAGGTACGACTTTTTGTCATTACTATCAGCTACTTAGAGTCAGAGAGAACTCCATTCCCTCCTCTCTGCTTTACCGGCAGCTCATTAAACGAACTTTCAACAGAAGCAACAGTACGACAGAAAGATTTAGGCGATTTCTACTTTTTTATTGATTATTATTACCCAAAACTGCCCTATGCCTACAACAGTCTTGCCAAAACCTTCAAACATCAAAACAAGACTCAGTTTTCCATCAAAGAAGTTTATTCATCTCTAAACGTTTTTGAGTTATTTTTTTTTTCTCTTGATCAAATGATGTCCTGTGAAAGGTTGCTCTTTCTTCTCCCTTGCAAGTAAACTATACAAAGCAGTGTTTGATCTCCGAAATCCGATCTGTATTTCTAGTATTGTCTCCAGTCCTTACTGTGGCATCTTAAAGGTCAGGAGTGAAAGGCCATTTGATAACTACAGAAAGACCTTTCGGCTTTATTACGCTGCCTTTCATCTCCTTTCCTGCTGAGGTTAAAACAAAGCACTGCATCCTTTTGAAAAAGAAAGGATAAAATGGATCACTTTGGAGCCTCAAGCATTTTTTTTTGTCACTAGGGAAGTCTGGCACCCAGTGTACGAAGGAAAACTCTAGTGGGATGTGTTTCTGAAAGAAATGATTCTTCCCCAAGCTGAATTAGCATATGTCCTCTCAACCTTCCACCAAACCTCCTCTTAAAGAGACCCTGAAATCCTATTGAGATATTATTACCACTCAAACAAGGCATTATCAGAGACATCTAAAGCAGGTATACACACGCTAATATGGGCACACACACACACACACACAAACACACACAATCACAGCTCAATGACACCCACTTCCCACTGAATATTCCTTACTTTTTAATAGTAACCTTGGGAGATGGGGCCGCACCGGCGCGACACTTAACAGCCACTAGTCTGAGAAAAATGTTTTTGATATGCTCGTGTCATTTAATCATCCGCCGTTCTGCCGAGGCCGGGCAGGACAATTTTGCAGGATATTAACTCCAAACTAAACCCCTGGCTTGTATCATTTGTGGGGCCAGTCAAGCAGGAGTCCCAGGAGGAGCGGAGACTTCCCCCTCACAGTCGTAGTAACCTCAGCTTGAATGGCTTGCGCACAAGCAACTAACAGTCAGGTAGACTGAACCAGAGAGAAATAAAAGGAAATGTGTTGCAAAAATAAAGCCGGTAAATGGAGGATAAGTGGATTTAGGAAATGAGAGAAAACCTCCCAAAATAATCCTATATATATGCAACAACATTACACATTAAGCTTCATGCATGCAATACTCCCAAGTTAGAGATTGAGTTGAGGAGCATTTGTACAAATGCCATTTTAGCATGATCCATTTGGACTGCTCACATTGCTTAATGGGGTAGGAAATTCTTTTTTTTTTCCTACTGTAAGGAATACATGGTGGATGATGTGATTCTATGCAAAATATATGAAGCCATTACAAGAAAAAGGCTTGAGTCTCAATAGTTGGAGATGGAGTAGAGATGGAAAAAAGTGTCTTATGGCAGGGATGCTTTTCCTAATCTTTAGCAGGCAGGAGCATCACATGTGCGCAGACAAAGCAGAAAGAAAGCGAAGGCAACTGATGAAAACCATTTTTTGTTCCATCACAAAGAACTAGGTCACCCTCTCATAATTGTCAATCATGCAATAAATCTCTCCGTGGCACAAATGAATACAGCATTGGGAATGAAACAAAGCTTATTGGCATGCTATGTCAGCTTGACTCAATTCATCCCCCTTTTCACACAAGACCATTCATATGTGAAGTTGTGCGAGGGGGTCTCCCTCTCTCTCGCTCTCTGGCTCACACACACACACACACACACACACGCACACACACACTAATTCTCTCTCTCTAAATCAAAAACATGCCGTTACTCCCAACGTTAAAGCTGAATGGGGATTAATGTATGTTGACAAACCATATTTACATCCCTACATAGGATGACTCACTTTTTTTTTTGTTTGCATAACTTTGCCAAAAGTATGAAATAAGGCAAAGGCCGGTTACCGATATTAGGATATATTGAAGTTCCAAAAAGGTTTTTAAAACTATCAAACTTTTTTGTCAAATAGTTTAAGTTATTTTAATATAATGCCAGAAAAAACATCACAAAGTGATGGGGGTTTTGGGCCATACAGTAAGGCAGGCCTCAGCCACCTGTTGCTGCGAACTGCTGATCAGCTGGCTACAGTTTCTTTGAACAGCTGAGTAAATATTATGTTCAATAAACACAGTACTGCTAAATATAACCAATGTTTACTCTATAAACCTATAACATGGTAATGAAAATATGTTCTTCTTTTAAATAGCTCCTTCAGGTTAGGGATGCAACGATCCACTTTTTTTGTTTGCGATACAGATAAAGATATCTGAGGTTCATAATCCGCCGATACTGTTCCAACCAGTACTGAATTATATAAACTGTGGAAAAGGCACTAGGGATGCAACAATACCGCTTTTTTCAAACCGATACGATACCAATACTTGGATCATAGTACATGCCGATACCAAATATTAATGCCGATACTTCTACCACACATAAAAATGCAATAAATTGAAAGACAGCTTTCGTTTTCTTCTCTGCTTGTTACAACAAATGACGGTGAATTAGAACAAAATACAAAAATATTCATAATAAATGACAGCAAAAGTAAAATTTTAAGTGAAAAATCAACATTTTCTGTTGAAGTATTGCAGTTTCCACATTCGAAGTATCGGTTCATGGTATCGGTTAACTTTAATACGATATTGTAGAACAATATCTTCCCCGATACTCGATATCAGTATCGGTATCGGTGCAGCTCTACTTCACGGCACTCTTTAACACCTCACTGATACTGAAAAATTGCTAACCTTAGATCGTCTTCCTTTATTAACAACATATACACTAAAGAGTGTTGTTGTCAAGACGACCCTTCTTGAATGGTATATTTGGTGATTGGAAATAGATTACATTCTTTTTATTACTAGTCAGAACCTGTTAAGCTAAAAATCAGCCAATTCCAGTCACAAGACAATATCTCAGTGCATTCCTACTGTGAAACAAGTAATGTTGTGGTACTGTTGTGGTTAGCACAACCTGTGAGTTGCGTTTGGGATGGTGCATTCAGTGTTTGGAGAAAGATCAGATGTTTGAGTTTTTGAGCAGATTAGCCAGGTACAGTAAAGCTAAAAATCAGCCAGTTCCAATCACCTCCCAATTTCTCTGTGCTTCCCTCAGCACAGCCAGTACATGTAATGCAATACCATTTTTAAGCCACACCTATATTTTTGATTGAGTCTATGTATTTAAATCATATTAATTCAATACTACTAAAAAATAAACCTGACTATAGTAATTAACATTTTGTATTGTTTAAGCATCAGTACTAATGACTGAAGCTTTTGTATGTTAACTATAAGCAATCAGATTGTACATTTGCGCATTTTTGTTAGTTTGGTATTTTTACACATGGTTCTCATACAATGAGAATCTCATAATAGCCCTTGCCTAATAGTGAAACTACTCAAGTAAGTGTTCAAGACATAACCAGAGGCCAAGTAAAGCAACTATAAGTTCAAAGTATGGAACCAAACTATACTGACCACGAACGCCTGGTCTACAGTACACCGATCTGCTTTTCCTGCAGCCTGATTGGCTGCGAGCGTCAGATTGACACAGCAGTACACGCAGCTCCATTCCTCTGAGGGTTTGTGTCACATCTCCGAGGACCCGACTGTCACTCTTTAAGAGGAGGGTAATAATAGCCAGGCGCCACAGCGAGTGGTGGCACAGGCGATTTTAGAGAAACATCAGGGAGACGGTGACATTTGAGTCTAGGAGGAGAGAAACCCAAGCGCTGCAACCAATAAAGACTCCCGCCGATGTTCTCACTTGGCTCGTCCGGAGAGACACACAGAGAGGCAGAGGAGGAGAGCGAAAGAGAGAGAGAGGAGGTGAAAGGCAAAGGGAGATGTCAGTGTTAGATGAAAATGTGTTGACCTGGTGATATTGATAGCCCCGCACTCATAACCACTACAGGTGTGCAGAGCCATCAAGAAGCAGGGTGTGACTCTCATTGGATAAAAAGCAAGAACTGCAGAATCTTCAAATGAAAGGAGCTGCACACCAAGCTTTAAACAGCGAGCAACTAAAAATCTAAATGTAAATAGCAATTCGAATATTTTGAACTTTCTAATACAGATGCA
The DNA here is from genome assembly GCA_028564705.1 of Apricaphanius iberus. Lineage (NCBI taxonomy): Eukaryota > Metazoa > Chordata > Actinopteri > Cyprinodontiformes > Aphaniidae > Apricaphanius > Apricaphanius iberus. Next base: position 904,109 of record JAPXFQ010001989.1, on the reverse strand, counting down.
GAGAATTCAAGTTTTAGTTCATATCTGACCTAGTGATTCAGATGTTTCTTTTTCTTTCAAGGACTGGTACCACACAAAGAGAAGGAAAATGTTCTGCAGGTTGTTTAATACAGACGCTTGTGTAGATTTAACTAGAAAAAAAAAAGAACTACTACTGTTTTGAGCTTTTATTAGATTAAAAAAAGTGCACAATATGTTAGTTGATGCATTGCTAGACCTTTTTTTTCTTTCATGTGATTCATTTTATGAACAGAGGAATAAATCTCAGCGATTACTCACTGATCAGAGCATCAAAGGAAAGCTGGACAATAACAACGTCTGCTCGATTGAATGCTGCGTCTCTAGTCCGACATACTTCCATCAGATTTTATTCAGGTCTTTTTTTTCATTGGAAAACTGCAGTATTTGCCAATGCCCTCCAGATTAATAGCTTCATTTTGATTGATTTTGAACTTGCAAAATTATCCTTTTTTTTTTTATGTTTGAGAGACAGATCTGGAGCAATCTGACAATCAGAGTCAGACTTCAAATAGTGCTGTAAGACATGTTGTCTAGATATGACCTATTTATGTATCTAATGAAGAATACCACTCATAGATATGCCATCTTTGGCAGTATATGGAATTATAACATGAGGATTTAGCAAGTATCAGTGATGACAATGATTGTGAGTCCTTGGTTCTCCTGTGATGAACCACAGCGGAACCTGCCAGCCACAGGGCTATTTTTTTTTAAATTAATTTATTAATTTATTAATTTATTTTTTAAGTTCAGTGCTGTGCCGAAACTGATCGAGCAGAGGCTTTGAACCACTTTGGAAAATACTGTGAGTCTCAAGTGTCATTAGCTTTAGGGCTTTTTCAAGTTAGCACCAGGTAAAGATTAGATAACGATCAGCTCTTTAAAAGATATCGTTGGAGCTGTTCCCGCGCTATGCCCCGACATCTGAAGTTGAAAGACGATGGAATACTGGAAGCTGATGTCGTTTTCTGTCCTGTGATGTCCCACCGATCCCAGCGAGGACAGAAGCTGGTGCTAAAACTACACAGTTCATGCCGCCGGTCGGCGTGCAGCGGCTCTGTGCTGAGTCAGATCTCACCACAGTTTAAGAAACACTAATAGAGAGAACTTTACATCGGCCTCCATAATTATTAGCACCCCTGGTAAAGAGGTTCAAAACGAGTTTAAAATAAATATATATTTTATATTGCCAAAACGTGCAGTGAAATTAAGAAATAGTTTCCAGTTTAAATTAAATGAATACTGACTGCTAATATGCCATGTCATATTTATACCCAAAGAAATGAAAAGTCATAGATAACTACTTCAAACTTCCTGAAGACTTTAATCAACTTAAAAATACTGAAGTAAAACAAAACAAAATACATGCATTACTTTGGATTTACAATTATTTCAGGGGACCTAATAATTTTATCATCTGTGATTCAGTACAAAGAAAACAAAAACACTTTTAACAAGATTTTTTTTTTCAACCATGGGCTTAAAGTTGGATTTTCTTGAAATGTTAATTTTATGGTTTATTTTACTGCTTTGACATATTAATTTAATTCAATATACTCATATTTTATCCTATTAAAATAGTTTTGATTTTATTCATGAGTGCATATAAGCAAAATCTTATCATTGTTAAATTCAATTTAAGCCAAACATATTAGTTCTAGATCTATTAAACATTCCCTTATTTTTTTTATTATTTTTTTTGCTTTTGGGAAAAATGAAAGAAAACTCTGGATAATGTGATGGGATTTAGTTTGCTGACCATCCAAAAGCACAAGGGGCTTTTTGCTGGATGACATTCCTTTCTTAGGATACTTCAGTTATTAAGAAGGACTCCTTTTGTATTGAGCAAAAAGCTCCAAAAACATTGACACCGGAGGAATAACATCTGCATGTTTACTCAGGAGAAGATCCATCCCTGATAGGCTAGGCGAAAATGACGAGGGGGAGAAAAAAACAAGGAGAGGAAATTTGTGGAATCCCATCTGAGATTGCTTCCCTGATGGATTCCTTTTCCTGTCAGCTCAGACGAGAAACGAAGCTGGGGAAAATTAACTCCTGATACAGCTACGCTGAATTAGACAGAGAAGGGAGGCAAGAGGAGGGGGGAGGAAAACCTCAACGCACTTTTTAAGGATTCCAGCCTTGTCATTTTCAATTTTCTGCTCTTTGGACATGCTTGTATTCAGATTCCCCAACATCTATTCGCCATATCAATCCTAATTAGACAATCTGGGCCCACGAAGGATGGGAGCGGAGTTATTTGCATAATTTAATCATAAATACTCAGTGATACATATTTCCAAATGCATTTGTACAATTATCTTTTCATCCTTAGGGCAAAAGTATTAATATGATTAGGCAATAATTCTTTTAAAAAAAAGAGAAAGAAGAAAAAAAGATGGGGAAAAATAGGATACCAAGTATACGCCATTTTTTAAACTCCAGCTTAGGGCTATATGAAAAATTAATTAATTTCTGAGGAAAATCAATTTCTCCATGTGACCATATTAGACAGAGCCCAGCAAGGGCCGGCATTCCTTCCCCAATCAGGAAATCTCATCTGCTCCCTCTAACTTCTGTCAGTAGCGTTTAACATCCTGGTACAAGCGGCAGTGACTTCCACCAGTGCTCTCTAAATGCACGTTAATACGAAGAGGGGCCATAAAGGAAGGACCCAAAGTAGATGAGAAAATCACTCTTTAGCATCTAATGGAAGATCAGTCATGTTGGGTAGTCGGATTGCATGGCTGAGCTTAGGCCAAAAGTGTTTCAGAGTGCAGATTAAGACATTAAACCTACAGAAGCACTGATCGGGTTTTTACAGGCCGAGACCAATATCTGTTTTTTTCTTTAATACCAAACTTTTTACCTTCTCTGATGATTTTTTTATTTCTGAGGATTATTTGGAATAAAAAAGCATGATATTAAAAAATGTGGTGTAGCTTCCATGATAGAGGTAGTAGTATTGAGATCAACACACAATAAAGGAATCAATGGATCATATGTCCCTAAAAGGAATCAGATTTTTCACTGTAGAGTTAGATCACAGTACATGTTTGTACGTGGTTAATGTGTTTAGAACTGATAATTCTGGAAATGATGAGTGTTGATGCATTTAATAATTTGGGGCGGGAGTGGAATTATCTTTTTTTTTTTTTTTCAATGGCGATAACAGATCAGAGCCAATAAAATGAAAACTGTCTGATTCAAATCTCTTAGTTGAATCTCTAGTGAACCTCTAGTTTTGGTAAACAGTTCTTGTTTCATGCATCAAAATAAAAGTTGTTGGTTCATGCGTTTATATAGACGGAAAACGTGGGATGTTCCTAATTTTCTAATTGCACTGCCGATCACCGATCAGAGCCAAGAAAAAGAAAGTAGGCCGATTTCAATCTCTTGGTGATGTATCGGTGCATCTCTGTTTAAAACCAGTTGATTTCGCAACAAGAATTAATTGGCAATTCAATCACAGCAGCGGATCCAGTAAGGGCATGCAAATAAGACAGGAGCATGGACAGCTAATGCATCCACAAGGCAAATTAACAATACGGGGCCTCTTTGCCATGCAAATAACCTCCAAATCCACAAACGACATTAGACAGTGTCAAACAAAGCCCCTCTAACAAGTGAAATCTGCGTTTTTTAAACAGTCTTGGCTCGGCTTCATTTAAAGCGACAGAAAAATGATCCCGAAAGAAAGAAAAGCAGAAAGGGGGAGAGAGTGTTGGGTTAACCAAGCCGCTTCCAAAAAAAAAAAAGGGGGGGGGGGGGAAACTGTTTTAATTTGCTCTTTTTCCAGCTCAGTGAGTGTCAACTCAATAAAGCAATTCTGATTTTCAAGGAGGCTATTTGTTTGCAAAAAATAAATAAAAAAACAACACCTTGCCACCATCTGCCAACTGCACAGTTGACTTGAGCACATGTACTGTACCTAATCAAATTTAGCAGATCCCCACTGAAGGATTAAAATGAGGGAAAAGAAAGAAAAACTTAAAATGCTGGGATTCTCTCTCTCTCTTTACTCCAATAAAGAAAAAAAAGACAATATGAGAGCCAATTTGGCTTTTACAGAAAGTACATCAACAGATTTGGATTTTAAACAGCTTTGTATACCATTATCTCTTGTTCTTTTCTTTTTTCTCTCTCTATCTTTAAGCCCCCCCTCCTCATCCCACCTCTCTTCTCCTTCTCCTTCTCTAATCAGGCATCTGTCACTCTGTTTTTGAAGTTATTATCGCCCGAGCCTCCCTCATGGATGTGGTTGCCCGGTGACGGAGTATCTTAGCACCCACACTGACTGGGAATGATTTGAATGGAATCCAGAAATCTCCCCTGAGTACCTGTAAACACATCCGCGCCTTGTAGAAAACAAATATATTATAAGAGAGCTCAGCAAAGAGTAGAGAAGAGGAGAGGAGAGAGGAAGAGGAGAGAGACAAGCTGGCACCCTCGGTGGCAGCTCACACTGAGCGCTAAACAAAACAATTACCGTCATTTGCAAATATGTGTATTTAGGCATAAACACTCCTGAAGTAGGAACAAGAGAGGTGAGAGCTCTTGCAACACTTCCTAGTCACATCGCCATTGACTTTCCATATATATATATAGTATATATAGTGTGGTTTAAATCCGAACTGACAGAATTGAGCTCGGAGAATCTATTTAAGCAGGTTGTGTAAGTGAAAAAGCCAGGGCCGTTCCCAGTGGTGGGACGCCGTCTAGGGCGTGCGGTTAACCTTCAAGGGGTAGACAATGATTGTCAATTAAAACCGCTGCCACGGCATCGGATAGCCTGTCTGCGTGTATGCACACACACACACACACACACACACACACAAAAAAAATAGCAGACCAATGAGAGATATGCGATATCTCTGCGCCGCCCCCGTGTTATAATAACCTTTCTGAGAGCTCAAGTGTCACACAGCAATAAGAACCTTTTTTTTTTTTTCATCCCACCGCGGGGAAAATGAAAAGGGAAAACAAGTAGCTGTAACACGGGGGGCTCCTGCGGGTTCGCTCTTGGAGGGGCCAGAGTCGTATAATGGGGGTGTGGGGGGGATTACTAAACCTGGATCAGTGCGGAACACTGGTAATCTGGCACAAGAGCCCTTCAGAAAATAAAGAGGTTAATAATGACTATATTTCTGGTAGTTTTTTTAAAGATTAGCAATAATGACCTGAAATTGAGCGCCGACAGTTCAAATACAGATTTTTTTATTTTTTTTCTAAAGGATATAAGACAGGATAGGCCGCTATGAGTGGAGTAAAAATACAAGAGTTTCACCGTATTTACACAATAAACAAGATCAAAACTTTTAATTTAAACCAAGAAGCTAGAATCACAACTGCTGCTCAAATAAAAATAACATTCTGTCACTGTAAACAACAAGATTTTTATCAACAACCTTTTACTGATTATTATCGTGAATAAATCCAGAATAAACACCTGCAAAACTGAGTAACAGTTTCCATGTGCTTAATGCCGCTATTATAAAACCTTTCTGTTGTTCTGCTTTTAAGAAGATGAAGAAAATGTTACAGAGATGCACCGAGAAATCGGCTGTTGACTGTAATCAGCCCAGTTTTCAGCTTGAGCAGGTCTGACGGATGATTGGTTGGTCGGAAGCTAAAAAAACAACAACAATTTAATCACTGAATGCACCATACATGAGCTCTAACAGGTGGACCTTGCACCGAAACTCTTCTGTGTAGATGATGTTATTGAATGAAAGGAGAGTAAAGATGAACTGTTTTTATTGCCTAGAATAATATATGCTTTTGCTGTTCTCTCTACAGAGTGGCAGCGGTACATGCGGTTGATATTAGCTGGTTAATTAGTTGTGCTATCTGCATAAGTAGCCAACCTTCAGTCGGCTGCCGTCGAATTCCCACACTTTGACTGGCTGCGTTTGCCATGATCGCAAATGTTTCAAAGCAGCTGAAATTCTGTTTCCTGTAAGAGAGGTAGAAAATGCAGAGAGCCAGCTGGCTGGCAGTGCTCGGCAATATGTGTGAGAGCAGGATGCGCTGTGTTACTCTCCATGCAGTCAAGTATCAACTCTGCACTTTCACTTTCATTTGACAGTAAGACTTCTATGCTCTTCTATGGGAGAAATATGATAGAAAATTGTTGTCTTTTAAAAATGAAAAGAAAATCAAACAAAGACTGCTATGATAGCTTATTGAGAGCCAAATTTACATTTGTTGTGAGAGAAGGATTAAGTCTTTATTTTATTTCCCACACCTGCTGCTGGAGACTGCTGGTGTGCAGCAGCAGGTGTGGGAGGGGCATTTTTGCTTTGCTCTATACCCCATCCAGCCAGAGGAAGCGCCAAGCCAGTCCATCACTCTCTCTGGTATCTCATTATGCTGAACATATTTCCCATTTTTACTTTTATTTTTTTCCAAGACGTAACTTTCCAAAGCCTCGAATCAGCTAATCGACGCAAGCTTGGACTGAAACAACTTAAACAGACTAAAACACACATAAAAATCCAGCGAACAATACTCTTAAAAGGTGTTTAAACACCGAGCATAGCAGGGAACAACTTGGCCTGGCTTGTTCGCGTCCACATCAAGACCGAAACAGCAGGCTGCAGTGGAGCTCTGTGATGCTATTCACATTCAACCAGTGTGCACAAAATAAAAGAGAGACCTGTGTTGTTTTACCACAATAGACCGCCAGAAGGAGGGGGATAAACTGCATGTGAAATAGTAAGAGCCATTGTATAGGAGTATTATTCACTTCATTGTTGTCACTGTGCCACTGTATTAAAAAAGAGCAGTGACACTGTGTGTAATAGAAGGGGGGGGTGAAAAGCTAAACTATCCCAGGCAGCAGGCTGTTGTTGTTGTAACCCGAGCCGGGTAAACCTGTGAACTTGGATACTTTTCCTTTTTTTTTTTTATCTGACTGTAAGTTGGTGGAAAAAGAGGGAACTTGTTTTCACCTCTGAGGGTGTGTGTGTGTGTGTGTGTGTGTGTGTGTAGGGGGGGGATTTGTCAACCTGTGTGCTGTTTACTCAAAAGTGATCATTTTGTCAGCAGCTGTATTCAGCGGGCGAGACGGAGACGAGAGGCGGCACATCCCTGCAAATAAAATCAGCTCTTTCCAAGCAACAGAAGAAGCCTTTTATCCCCGCAGATGCTTCGGCCGTTCCATGATGTAATTCTCCAAATGGGGCAGGCAGGCAAACAGGCAGGCAGGCAGGCAGGCAGGCAGGGCTCCGGGTCTGAGTGATTGATTTCAGCCCAGCGCCGGGAGAACCTGGCTGCTTTCAGAGACAATTACAGTCCTGTCCGTGTGCCCGTAATAGCCCAGCACTTTAGCGTCATTAAAGCGACGCAAGGCACTGCATTATCCTTTAACCCCATCGCTGGTCGTCCTCTTCCCTCCCCCACCCCACCCCCCCAAAGCCCCACAAGGCCCCACCATTGACAACCAGGATTGTTCAGCCACATTCTTTTTGTCACCTGAAGCTCCACGAGGATCTGTACAGTTGATAAAGGGCGGATGGGGGGGGGGGTATGTTGGTGGGTGTTCGGGGGTCCCTCGATGCATTATGTAAATGATGCTTAAGCACCAGAGTGCACAGGTGAGCCAGTTGAGACAATTGCTGCTAAAACGGGAACGCGAAGCTGCAACAGAGAGCAGCGCGGAGGTGTGTGAGGCCGGCTGCCTCAAGTCAGGTGGGGGGGAACACAGGGTGAGGGTTATTCTAAATATTTAAATGCGTCGACAACACAAGTGTAACTTTTAACATGAAAGCGGCCTAATTTGATCAGATTGCTCTACAAAATGTCAAAAAAAGGCTGAGTTGTCGGCATGTTTGCATTTGCAGTGCAAATCTGCACTGCTTCATATGCTTGATCTGAACAAAAAGGGGAGAGGGGGGGGGGTTCTTTTAAACAAGACTTTCCCCGGCTGATTCCAGTAAGAGCAGATTTCTTTTTTTTATGCCAATTACTCCAACAAATAAACAGAAAAAAATGTCCTACGGGTTCTTTGAGGAATTTAATAGTTTTCAATTCAGTTAGAAAAAAGTAAGGGATTACAAGATCATCTCTAACAATGATCAGACACAGAAACCCGTGCAACACCTTACATGCTGTTTTGGTTGATGCATGTATAGACTGAGACTTATCAGTTCTAATGCCTTCCATCAACGGGGAGGGGGGAAAGAAAATAATTTTTCTGACTTTGAACCACCAGTCTGGTGCGTCTCTGCTTTACACAAGACTCAAAGCGACTTTAACTGCTTTTATTTTGCAATCCTGCCTCATTTAGGTGGGGGGGGGAGGCTTTCCATCATATTTGCATTTCCAGCTCATCTCTGAATGCAAGAGGGAGCGATCAATACAGAATCAATCACAGTGACAGGTGAGAGGGTAAATTTGACCAGGCTCCACCGTCCTGAGAGACTTGAGCGATGCATCACAGACAAGCAGCAACAGGACAATAAAAAATGGCTTTTAATCCAGTATCGATCTGTGCTTAAATCAGTCCGTTTTCAAAAACAGATCAAGGTTATTTGCTTGATCTGGTGCAATGCTTTAATTTCTTGAAAGCCCTTATTTATATTTTGTTATATCACAATGAAATATGTTTAACTGAATCAGAATCTCACATAAGTGTCATTTTGATGAGTTGAATTATTTATGCAAACAACTAACAGTTTCTTAAGCCACTCTTTTTTTTAACTAGTAGTGCAACTTACTCCAATATCTTGCTTCTCCAGAAAGTGAAAAAAGTGTAATATTGCACAGTTATTGTGCTCTGTTTGTTTTTTTTTGTTTTTTTTTTAATCCATTTTGCTTATTTTAATAGCTAAATATTATTGGCCCAGTGACAAAGACATAAAGGGATACATACCCTAGTTGTATTTCATTTATTAAAATATAAATATGAAGCATTCAGATAAAGCTAAAGGGAGATTATGACATTTTAAAAGATTGCTTAGTGTTTTAAAATTGTCTTAAAGTGGTAGGTTTGGATCTGCAGTTTATTCAACGCCCATGTTATCGATTTATTGGTTCTGCGGCAGACAGGCTGTATCCATCATGTCACAGCTTTCGCTTTGCACGTGTTAAAAACTTTTCGCTTAACTTTTTAACTGCCGAGGCGCACAACGCCGCCTGCGATCGCACTCCCAACCGCTCCAGTGCAGTTTGACTTGTTTCCACGACCAAACTCAAACACATTTACACAGGAATCGTCAGATAACAATAGTAAATCACCGGATCCGGTTGCGTTTGCATGGAGGAAAATAAAATGAAAAAATAAAAGACCGTCACCCCTCTCGCATGCATGCCGCTGCGCCTTTACGCACGGCGAGGACGCGCGCAGCGGAGCTCCGCACTCACCTCGCATTGGTGCAGTCGTTGTAGAGCGTCTCGAAGTCCTTCCTGGAGATGAGCTTGCAGCGGTTCACCCCGGGCTGGATGGCGCCGAGCCCCCTGAGGATGCGGACCTGCTCCACGTTGCACACGACTGGCGTGATCTCCAGCCGCTTCAGCTTGGTGTAGACCGTGTGTAGCCCGCCGACCAGGTGCTTCAGGAACAGGTCGAACGCCTGCGGGAGGCAGATGAGCTCGCAGCCGTCCACGGTGAACGACGCAACCTTGGCGCCGCGCAGCTCGACCATCTTGCACTCGTTGTTCTGCGGGATGTTCTCGACGGGCGACGGGGTCGAGTAGACGGGCTTGCTCGGGGGGAGAGCCGCGGTCGGGGTCGGGATGCCCGGGCTGCTGGTGGAGAGGAGCTCCGATCTGAACAGGTTCTGACCGGGTCCTGACGGCGGCGCCAGGGATGGAGAAGGGGACGAAGTTGTCGACGCCGGAGACGTGGTGGCGGATGGAGTGGAGATCGGAGGCGGCGGGACGAGCGGAGTTGGTGGGATCAGAGCAGCCGGTACGGCCATGGTCACCTACGAGAGGGGGAAGGAGAGCAGCCCGAAGTTCAAAGTAAAAAAGCCAGCCTGTCGAGAGACCCCCTAAATGAAAGAATCCTTCAGAGTTTAGCTCCTCAGTTAAGTTGGGAAGTGGAAAAAAAGAGCTAGGGTGGAAAAAAAATGCGCGTTGAGTAAGTTTTTCTCTTTTTTTTTCTGAGAGGGGACAATGATCAAAGATAGGAGGAGGAATGACAGGAGGAAAATGAGCTGAAAAGTGCAGCACCGCTCTGTGGATGAGTTGTTGTTGTCACACGGTACAGAGAGGGAGGAGCTAGGGGACAGTGGGAGCCTTTGAAGAACATAAAACTAACTGTTCTCTGCTTTACTGAAATGTTTCAGCTCTGCATTAGTAACTAATTAACTCCACACCTTGAACAAAGTCATTTTAGATCAGATGGAGATGTTTCTCCAGCTCATTGTGGCTGCAATAATAAGTCACCGCTATCCAACATTCTGCAAAGTTTTCTTGGATCATTCTGAAGACTTCAAAGTATGAGATTTTTACCTTTTTTGGTTTTATTTAAAAAACAATCCACGAGGTCATCATTTCCCTGCTCCTAAACGAGTCACTGATAACATTCCTCATTTAATTAGTCTTGGCTTTGTATTGTTCCAGACGAGTTATTGTGGTTTGTTTTTCTTTCTGTTTAGAAGCAGCGAAAGAAAAGTAAAGAAACAACCTGACGCAGTTGTTGAATGCATAAGATCTAAAAAGTGTTCCTATCCCGGTTAAAATGCTACTTCTTCCAATGACTTTTTCCACCTTTAATGTGACACATATCATTCACAACTCTGAAAGAACAACCCATTTGTTTAGGAGAAAATGTTCAACATAAAGAGCTGCAGCTACCTTGCTGCACACCCTTAAACTAATACTGCATGAAAGTACATTTTCTTTCAAGCTTAGCAATCTATCATCATTTTACTCCTACCTTCAATTTTTGTAAATCTATTTAATGAGAAATAAAGTTTGGCTGTCCATCTGACATCTTTTCATTTTGCAGAGTTTAATTAAAGGCATAGTTTGCAGATAGTTTAGAGGGTCAAAATGATCCTATTGTACAAAGGTATAAATAGTAGGAATGGTATTCCACAGAAATGCCACATTATTTAATCTAAACATTTACAATAACTCTTTAAAGAGATGCATGTATGCTATATTTGGAGTAGGAAAGATGGAAACTTTTCAGATTAGGCTGATAAGAAACAGCTAGACTATCAGGCAACTCTATACGTCTGAAGTAAGGGGAGGTACCTTCCAAAGATAGCACCACTACATGGCTAAAATCTAAAAAAAACAGCGTGTGAAAGATTTGTTATGATTTGACATAGCCATAAATGAAGTTGTAGATAGGGCAAAGAAAATGTATTTGTACAGTACTGTCTCAGTAACAAGGTACTTAATCATAATTCATAAAATCATATTTTTTCAGGTGGCAGTTCCATTTTGTTTGTTTCTTGCCCATGATCAATGCAACGCACCATACCCTGAGTGAAATATGGTGATGGCAGCATCATGATCTGGGGATACTTTTCGTCAGCTGGATCTGTGGATTTTGGTAGGGTGCATGACGTTATGAACAGTTCCAAATAAAAATCAGTTTTGACTGAACACCTTTAAATGTCACTTTAAAAGCTGAGGATTAAGAGAGATGTATGTTTTTCAGTATCATATTGAGGCCAGTCATACACAAAAATCCCCCCCAAAAAACAACAATGACTTAAACATTGGAAATTCAGGTTTTGAAATAGTCTAGTCAAAATCCAGAAGAAAATCTGACAGATTAACTGTTGGGTCATCCGAAAGAGGGATGTGGAAGAGAGATGTGTCCTTGCAATCCGGTAGATATGGAGATCTTTTGTGTAGAAGACTGATAGGATACTAATGATGTAAAATTACATTAAAAGATTGAAATTCTGTGCCAATTTGAGGGTGTGCACCCCTAGATTATTTTCTCTTTCCCTAAAAGATGCTGATTTTTTTGTCTTGCATTGAGCAGAATAAATGTCCCCAAACCTGGCAATATATATCAGAAATCTGCTTTATATAAAACACAAGTGTCGCGCACAATAAAAAATATTCTCAAGTGACTAATTGTGAGCTGATACAAACATAAGATCACTAAATGAAATATGGATTTGTGGTTTCATTCCCGGCAGATTTTTTTAATTAAAGTGCCGTATAGAACATAAAGCTACAACGTTCTCTGCCTTATTTCAATTGCTGAACAATTTAAATCAACATCATAAGGGTTGTAATATTGTGGATGAATCAAAGCTGAACACATGGATTTATAAGAGGGAAAAGTTAAAGGACTTAACATTTAACTGACAGGGAACGTTGACTCGGTGCTCTGGGGAAGTTAAAGCTCCTTAAAATAACCAGCAATGTTGTTTTCCAGGGAAACGTGAATGGAAGGAAAAACATACAGTGCAATCTGCTTTTCGTAGTCTACCTAACGAAGAGTAGTTCTGACAGCAATGACATCTTTAACCTGCATCGTAAGTCTCTAGACGGGATAGGAGAGGGGATAAAGATTTAGATAAGAGAACCGAGTGCCAAATAATGGAATAAGTTCAGATCTCTGTTCAGTAACAGGTCTTATAGTAGCTCTAAGTGTCGCTTTAACAAATAATCATGGCTTGATTGCAGAATTCTTTTTCAGAATTCTGTGTTTATGACGTCTCTCAGCTCTCATATTTCCAAATTGATCAACATGCATCAGAATGATATAAGTCCCCAGCTCTAACTGTTCTCTTTTTTTTTCTCTATATTGTATACATATATCTATCACAGCCCTGTTCTCAAATAAACGTCAGCTAACAGTTGTTTCAAATCAGGCGGAATAAATTTGGTACAAATAACCTTCTTGTTTTCTGTCGCTTCACGCCTTAAATTCTCCCACTTCTTATGTCCAGAGAGGACTAAAGATAAGCAGGGTGCAATTTCAAAAAATTATCATGCAGAGAAGATGGGAGCTTGTAGTGTAAAATCAATAGCTGCTTAAAATTCATTGCCAGGCAATCCGATTGCCCTTTATGTTGCTAACCTTTCACTTAAATATGCACCATATTAAGATTTCATTATATACAATGAATGTCACAACAGTTTGCCCACTATTACTCTTGTTTGCAGGGGTCAGCTGCAAATCTTTGCGCTTGTAAAGTCGGAAAAATGACAACTGTGAGCATAACGCAGAGCTTAATGGGTATGAGAAGTCAACACGGAAAATATGTGTGATGTTTCAGATAGAAAGGACCTCGAGAATACTGAATGGGCCTCAGACTACATCAGATGCAATGCAGCATCCACTTGGTGAAACACGGTGGTGGTAGCATCATGCTTTGGGAGTTGAAAAAAAATGTAGATGGGCAAAGTGTGTGGTAAAAACATGAATGCAGGATATTTGTGTGATGTTTCAGATAGAAAGGGATTCAGGAATACGGAATGGGCTACGTCTCATGGTGAAACATGGTGATGGCAGCATCATGCTCTGGGCATGCTATTCTTTCGCAGGGAAGCAGAGTTAATGGGAAGATGGTTGTAGCTACCTGGGAAGAAAAAAAAGCCTTCCACTTTACAGTAATGCAGTACTTTATGATGGTTTATTAAAAATAGAAATAAAATGATGAGGTTTGTGGTTGTAATGTTAGAAAATGTGGAAAACTTAGATGGGTATACATTTTTTGTAAGCCACTGAAGTGTCTGAGCCCAGTAAGGTAAACACACCATGACACAACACTAGTGTACATTTCACCACCGTTCTTTGTTGGTATATTTAAGTCGAACCGTTGCTGCATGACAAGAATCATACACAGGAACCCCTATTGCAAACAGAACCAGCCTAGTGAGACAACTTTAACCGTCAAGTTAAAAAAGCAGTTCACACAGTTTTTTTTTTCATAAGTACAGTACATGTGGATGAGATTGCCGTAAACAAATGACCATGTCAGAATGTAATCACCCGCCGTGATGAATGAGTGCTGGAAAAGTGTTTGAAAATGTATGGATATGGGACAGGACTTGTGTATGATCAATGACACAGTATATTGTTTGATGTAATAATTTATTCACCCCATAAAGCTTTGATAAAACAATGTTGAAAAGCAATTTAAATTGAATTCATTTAAATGTCAATTCTCATGGTTAGGATTTTTCTATAATTGGCTATTTAATTAAAATAATTTTCATAGTCATTAATACAGCCGGCAACTTGTAGCGCCCTGACGTGTTTTAATTACATGGTATTAACAAAATTGATATGCTTTAGAAAGCATGGTGAATAAGAAATAATTAGACCAATCATACATCATCCTCTTATGGACATTAAGTGTATCACAATATAATTGATGAACTTAAAAAACGAGGGAGATAAATAACTTTAATTGTGCCGAGTTGGTGTACAGAGCTTGGAACAAAGAATCCTACTCACGATGTATTATATTTCAGAGGCAATTCATTATCTGTACCATCACTTAGCTCTCGATGCCCAGCACTCTCCCCTAACCTATGATTACATGACATTTGAAAGCAGTGATACTAAGTAGTCTTTTAAATTGTCCTTTTACCTCGCCTGCATAAATCTTTCAAAAAAGGCCCGCTCTGGGTGGACAAAAAGAGAGAGCGGTGGAGATAAGAATCATTTAAATGCTCAGAATAAAGCCCTTATTGATCATGAATATTTGTTTGTCCAAGGTTATACCGCCGTGACCCTGTCTCTCCTTAGACAACGGCCAACACAAACATGCCACCTGGGTTGAAAGGGGAGATGACAGAAAGCACTCTGAAGGTGTGTGTGTGTGTGTGGGGGGGGGGTTATCCCACACAACAGGTTCCTATTTGCAGTCTTAAGTTACTGAGCATTTAGTAACTGAATCTGTCATCTTTTGTTGCCTGATTTTTTGGTGAATGAGCAAAATGGAATGAATCTGTTGTGGCAGATTTCTTCATTTTCAGCAAAAGCTCTACAAAAACCTTTTGGTTTTGTTTTGCTTCTTTGCAGACAATTTTTTTGCGAAAAGAAAGAAAGAAAGAAAGAAAGAAAGAAAGAAAGAAAGAAAGAAAGAAAGAAAGAAAACTCACATTTGTAGGAGGATTAAAAGTTCAGCTCATAAGTAGACTCATATTTCAGGTGTTCATATCTGATGATATATATTTTGATTATTATGGATTACAGCTCATTAAATTGAGTTTCTAAGAAAATGTAAATTCTACAATTTATTAAAAAGAGGATGTCTAATGCACAAATGTTTTGATATGGCCATTTTATTATCCGCACAATCAAGACTGCTGATTCAACAGTTGTCTGACAGACAGTCATTGACATCATCTACAAGGAGGAAAGGCCACAAATGGCCATAACAAAAGTATCTGTTCACACAGTGTCGGATCCAGACATTATTAATTAGACCTGCATGATATTAGGACACCATGTGATATACCATAATGTTTGTGAAAGGCGTGATGAAGATGGGACTTGCGACAAAGTACTTCACCAAACAGCGTTTATGTCTTTCTGCTTCAGGTTCATTGCAGCCACAGACCTGCTAGTAGATATCTACCTATGGAAAAACAGTGAAATTATTTTTTCTATCTCATTTTTTCTATCTTGTGTTTTGTTTAAAAAGTTTAATTTACCTGCAGCTGCTGTGTTGTCAAAAAACAACTTAGTTTTAGTTTCTTAATGCCTATACCAGAACATCTTGATGCCCACCAAAATCACTTTTCTGCAGCATTAAGATGGAAAGTATTGTGGTATGAATTAACAGCACAGGAAGCCTAAAGGCACTGTACTCATATAATTAGCTCATATGTATTGCAGGCCAATCTTTTGTGCACTGATACTGTGACAACAATACATTTACATTATATTGCGCAGCCCTAATATTCATATTAATGTTAGTATAGTGTTTGTGTTTTTTATTTCTTTTTTATTAATGTTTCCTTAAAGTGTGTGCATGCATGAGATTTTGGTTGGGGGACGGCGGTATAATTGAGATCATGCTTTTAATTCTGTGGGGGAGGGTTGGGAATGTGGTTTATGTGAGGTTATTTTAATCTGTAAAGCATTTTCAAATGCAATTTTGTATTAAAAGAACTTCATAAACAAAGTTTGAGTGGAAGAAAAAAAAGTTTGATAGAGCTTGATAGAATGTTAAATGTCTGAAACAATGTCCATTTACTGTACACCATACGCACTCAAAACCTGGCTAGGGCTCATTTTGTATTAATTCTTGCATCAATGCAGCATGGCATAGAGGCAATCAACCTTTTGCTCTGCCAAGGAAGCCCAGAGTTAAGTAGAGTAAAAATTGGAGTTCTGGATAAAACTTCTATTTTTCCCCTGACAAAGTATTTTATGTTTAGATAACACAAGCATTTAAGTTTTATTCCTTTTTGGCAATAGCGTAAGTTAGTCCAACATGCCGAGGGAGTTTGAGATTCAAAATAATTTTTTGAGTCATTAGTACTTAAATATGTGAGAAGCACTTCATTACAACCAGGGAAAGTTTATCCAACATAAATGTTTTTGTTGTGAGATGCAGGAAATCCAACTTTCAGAGTTGTCTTCATAGAAAAAAATGACAACCTCGTTTTTTTTTGCATGAAAAAAATATTTTCAGCAGTGAAAACTTCAAAAATTTTGACATATCAGGACGCAGTAATTTGAAGGAAAAGTTTTTTTTTCTTTCAACCTGGACCTTATTAATTAGAAAATATTATGTTGATTTACTCACCAAGACAAGTCTGGAGCTGCTTGGAGCCGTTCAGCGGTAGTTTATATGGAGTCACGATCAGTGTATATCCGAATAATGGGAGTCAATGGGGGCAGGAGTTTGTTGCCTGTAATAAGGCATTATCTCCCCCAAAACTCCTTCATTCAGCCATGTTATCTTATTAAATGTCAGTAGTACTCCCGTCGGAGTTCAGAACGTCTACACTACGATAGGATTACAGTTACATCACTGCTGTTCTCCATCCTGGTTGCATACCAAGCAGGACTACGGCAGTCGGTTAGACAGAACTAGCTACTGCAAACATCAACATAGTCCGTGCTTGTATGTTTCCAAATTGCTGAATGACCAACTGGACTAAGTTCAGCTTCCACAGGCTCCATTTCCGCAACCTACGCAGACTATAGATAATTGCACCGGATGCGACGTCATAGAAATCCCAGGTTAAGGTAAATTAGAATTGATTAGATTAAAAACCTGTAAAAACTTTAGAGGCGAATACCTCATCACCTCTGGGACGTTCTGAACTCATAGGGGAATATCGCTAACTATTCATAACAAAACATGGTTAAATGAAAGTGTTTTGGGGCAGATACTGCCTTATTACAGGCAGCGAACTCCTGCCCTGATTGATTGACTCCCATTATATGGATATACGCTGATTGCGACTGGATATAAACTCCTTTTGAACAGCTCCAAGTGGCTCCAAACTTGTTTGGGTGAGTAAATGAACCTAATATTTGCTAAAAAAAATAAGGTCCAGGACGAATAAAAACAGAATTTTCCCTTTAAGTCAGACCGAAAAACTGAGGTAGTTGTACGCTGTAACGTGTACTAGTATCTCTATGTTATTAGTCTTTGCAAAAGGAGAAAATTATTTTAATCTTATATGCTTTTGTTGTGAAAAGCGGAAAAAATAACTTGTAATTTACTTCTGTGTCAAAGGTGATGTGTTACTTTGACAAGGGGACCTGCAGAAGTTGATTTTGCTCTCTTTTAATAACATTATAATGGTTCTGCAAACTCTTGTTAACATAAATGGTTGAATATTAGAGTAAAAACACTGAAAACAACATTTAAACAGCACAAAACAGGACAATATCAGCTTTATCTTAGGCCATTAAATACCTATGGGGGACTGTGGCTCGTGGCTGGCTTGTAATCAGAGGGTGGTAGGTTCAATTCCAGCTAATGCCTGTCTATTATGCATTTAACCGCAAGTTGCCTACTGTATTGGTGTATAAATGTGTTCCTTTAGTGAGTGTAAAGTGCTTTGATTGGTCAGTATGACCAGAAAAGTTCAGTCAATTGACCATTGATCAGGTAATCGTTAGAATCAAACTTTTTAAGTTCCTCCAACCCACAACTGAGTTAGAGAAATTTAAGATTCAAAGTTGGTACAACATAAAATTTTAAGGCTCTGCTTCTTTCAGATGGGTAAGAAAAACTTAGGGAACTCAGTAATTACAACCTATAGTTGTTAAAAAAAAGAAAAATCTAAGTTGAACAAACCCAAAAGCAAAACTTAAAAGTTCAAGTATAATTTTCTATCTTAAAACTCTACTGAAGTTTGTTGCCTTGAAGTGTTGAGTTCAGCTAAGTTTTCTCTTTTTTTTCAATATATCGAGTCAGCAGTCTTTCCAGTGATTATAGGCCACAAAATGGCCCTATATAAACATATGTGTGTACTAAATATATTGATATATATTTTTTTATATTAGAATTTTAGTTTGATGATCACATGCATTTAATTGATGTTGTCATTTTGTTTATTTGACTGTTTAAGACAGATTTTTTTAACTTACAAAAATGGCACCTTTCTGGTACTACTTGAGGTTAGTCATCTTGAAATGAATTTGGTTCCTAAAGAGTTTAGCCATCCAACAATTAGAATAGTCACAACCCACTTCCTGCAGCACTTCATTTGATGACGCATTGCCTCCGATGTACCCGGGCTGCGAGAAAACAGAGAGATTTGTGGATATCTAAATCGCTAAAGCAGAAACCTGTATAAACAGCGGTAATTACCGGCCCATTGACAGTCTCTCAGTGTTGTGCTCATTCTGCCACAGCCGCAGTGATTAAAATGAATCCTCATCGACTTCTCCATTAAAGCGCTGGCAGGAGCGATCCCATGACCTTTCCCCATTGATTGAACATAACAATCACAATTCAATTGTAATGCAAAGAGAACATTTGTTATAATGTACATGAGATGCATGAGCCATTTCCTGGGAGCGGAGAAGGGTAATCAATGGAGTGACTCTTGGCGTGATGCAAGGAGAATGAGGCTGTTTGCAGCCTCTAATTCATATAGCCTGCAGTGTATGATGGAAGGCAATGATATGCATGTAAACACCCTGATTTCTCTCTGCTTGTCGTTCAATAGGATAATAAAAAAGCTTCACTTATGTGTCTGTAAAGTACAACAGCCCCGAGCTGCCATGGATGGTTGTGCAGTTCTGATACAAGTTCAAGTACGGTGTAGATCTTAAAAAAAAGGAATTATCGCAGTTGCATGATCTCACTCTGAAAATTTCAGAAAGATCCAAACTTTATAGTGTGTCTATTCAGTTTGAAGAAAAGCTAACATTGTCAAGTAAATGTTTTTTACAAAGTTATAACCTTCCTAGCAATGGCATACATACAATAAATATAAGTGAAACACATTTTTGTTCATATTCTACTGATTTAAAGCAGATTAGAAATTGTAGAAACGTCCCGTCAGAAGTCGATGACTTCCTGTTTCCTTAACTGACAAGCAGCAAGACATGCTCTAAATTAAGGTTTGGCGTGACCACCTTTTGCCTTTAAAAAAGCATCTCTTGTTCGACGTACACTTGCATAAATTTTTGGAAGGAACTCGGCTGGTAGGTTGTTCCAAACCTCTTGGAGAACTAACCACAGATCTTCTTTGAATGTACTGGATGTTGAGATCAGGGCTCTGTGGGGGCCATATCATCACTTCCAGGACTTCTTGTTCTTCCTCTTAATGACTTTGGCTGTATGTTTTGGGTAGTTGACCTGCTGCAGAATAAATTTGGGGCCAGTCATACACCTCCCTGATGGTAATGTATGATATATAATTATCTGCCTGTATTTCTCAGCGTTGAGAACATCTCTAATCCTAGCCGAAAGTCCAACTCCATTTGCAGAAATACAGCCCAAAACATTCAAGAAACCTCCACCATGTTTCACTGTTGCCTTCAGACACTCATTTTTGTGACACTCTCTAGCCGTTGCAAGAGCAAAATGATTCACATCAGTCCAAAAAACCTGTTTCCATTTTTCTGAACCCCAGTTCCTAAGTTCCTATGATTTGTGTGACTTTTGACGCTTAGCTTTGTTTCCATGTCGGAGGTATGGCTTTTTGCCTACAGCTCTTCCATGTAGACCAGTAGATAGGTGTACTTGGGTCCCATTGGTTCATGCCAGTTCTAAACTGATGGCATTGCTGGACATTCTTGAATTTCGAAAGGTAATAAGTTAGATGTGTCTTTAGCTTACCACTGCATCTACGATCCTAAACATTGCCCATGTCTTTATACTTCTTCAGAAGAGCTTAAACAGTACTTTTTGACACTGCAGTCTGTTTTGAAATCTTTCTCTGGGATAGACCTTGCTGATGCAGTATAACTACCTTGTTTCTTGTTGCTGTGCTCAATCTTGCCAGGACATGAAACTGTCTTCCACAACCTCACCTTGGTAGCAGAGTTTGGCTGTTCCTCACTCAGGTTTAAGCCTCCCACACACCTGTTTCAGTTAATGACTGTTTCAACCTAGGTGTGACACTGATGATAATTAGCACCTGTTTGGTATAAATGGTTGATCATACACCTTGCTATAATTCTACAAAATCCCGGACTTTGTGCAATAGAAATGCAAATCCTTCATTCAGGTGTTAAAGTTACAGGTAAACAGAAGCATGCATGTTTAAACTAAGGTAAAAAAGAAAAATCCGGAAAGAAAGAAAGACTTAACAGTAAATGGGACAAATGCAACATAAGCAAAAATACTGTACGTTTATTTAAAATAACATACATTTTTTAAAATACATGTCCAACTATTTACAATACAAGATTTTTGACATTTATCCCTAAAAAAATGTGCAAGGAACAGCAAGGATATAAACACTTATTGAATTTTACTGGGAGTAGTAAGGTTTGTACTCTTACAGCCGTCGGTAGGAAAGACGTGCATTAACGCGGCTTTATGCTCCTAGGAGGCAGCAGTTTGTCACCAAAGGAGCTCTCCACTTCTGCAACAGCTCTATATTTAGATAAACATACCTATACACCGACCTCAACAAATGTGACTAGCACTGTACACGTACACACTCACCCAGACTCAACTATGACCCAATGTGAGACCAAAGTGTGAATCATATATCATGTCACATAGAGATATATCCAGTAAGGTACAGGCAGGAACTGGTTTAATCCTACCTAAGACTAATAACAGTTGTAGCAATAACAAAAACTATGTACAAGCACATAAAACCATTTGCTGATCAAGTGAGCAGTCACATACCATGTTATGTAGAATGTGTAATGATATGTGGTATATTACAGTAAAGCAAGGGCAAGCTTGTAAAAGCCTAATAACTAATGATTAGCCAAATACAAGGAAAGCAAGGGACGACTTGTACAATCCATGTTACACCGAGGAGGTAAAAAAAAAAAGCAGGACAGACGCGGATCCTCCACTTCGTTCAATTTGGAGCGTAAAAGCTGCACTTCATCACGTCTTTCAAAAACTGTCTTATGAAGGGTGCATGCGAGTGATGTCCTTAAGGGATTTCTTTTTTAGAAATGGGAGATTATAGTTTACACGGACATTAAACAGATTAAACCAGCCGGCTCTCTAAAGGCAGTTTATCTAATAGAGAAAATGTGGTATGCTAATTGAGAAATTCCGATGGTAAAATTATATTTAAACCCCCCTCTCTCTCTCTCCCTCTCTCTCTTTGCTTCTCTTCCACCCTTCTCTACTAGAAGATTCAGACTTTGACTTGATGAAATCAAAAGACTAATCACAGCCATAAGCTGTGAGACATTAGCTGAGTGAAAACGGTGTTTGCCATGCTAAAAGGTAATTGTCTCGGAAAACTCCATCGATGACAGATTCAATTCCATTCGGTAAATGTTTAATAAATGCTGTACAAACAGGCGAGCCTATCTGGCAGTGCTTAGAAAACAAAGGGAAACTTTAATTGCTTTAATCATCCCAAGCTTTGACGTTGTTATTGGCCTTAAAAATAGCAGTTAACAGAAACTGTCCCGCGCAGGAAATTGAACCGCATTTGGAGAAAGATCCACAATTAAGATAGAAGGCATCCCGGCCAGCCATGTCCCGGCAAACTGTTGCGGCAGGGAAAAAACATTCCAAGCTATTCAATTAACAGAAGGAACCAAGGAAAACAGCCCTCCCTGTTATGTATCACTTACTTTAATCAGATTGGAAGCAATTGTGCTCCTTTTGAAAAAAAAAAAAAAAAGAAATTCCCCTAATACAAACACGTTAATTAACAGATAGAAAAGTGGAAAGATCTATATTTCATTAGTGGGTGAAATAATGTTCGCCTTTAACATCAAGGAAAATCAACTGCCTGCTGCAGTTAAAGCAGTCAGCGGTGTAAATTCCCTGCCAGCATTTTTTATTTAAAACCTCATTAATGTGTTTCAAGCCTAGCATTGCTGCAACTTTAATCTGCACTAAAAGGAAATAATGCGTTTCCTGCTTTATTTACCAGACTTACTTAACAAGTGTTCCAGTACAATTAGAATTGTTAATAGATCTGGAAACAAAAGGACTTTGAAGGTGGGAAAGTGCTGACATTATTTCACAAGGGGGGTCTGGGGGGGACCCACACTAAAGAAAAAAAAAACACAAAAAGATCTGCTGTAAATGTAGTTTCCTGGAACACAGGCATACTGCGATGTTGGTCCCACTCATTAGAAAAGCCACGCAGAGGACATAAATCAAGCCCCCCGTAAAACATTTCATTGCCACACAACACTAAATTACACACTTGCCGGTTTGCCACACTGATTGTGTTTAAACATTGTAATTTTACTGTATTCCCATTAAATCCATGCCGGGCTTTACAATCCATAAACCGAGTATCTGTAATAAACGTTTATAAATGTCAGAATTTGCATTTGGAGAGGAAAAAAAAAAGTAAACCACCCGGCTACATTTTTTTGCAAATATCAATCTATGAACCTTTCAACATTTCGTCAAACAAAATGCTAATTGTACCTTTAGGAATTTAGGAGACAAGTGACAAGAAATGAGATGCAATGTCCTTTGGAATTAGGATATCTGCTGAACTGGAATAAATTACAGGTGAGGGCGAAGCAAAGTGGAGGACGACTGTTTAGGCTGAGAACAAAAGACAATGACAGGATATACAAAACAAAATCAAAGCTTCATTTGCAGCTTATATGTTTCCAACAACAACAACAAACATTGTTTTGGCGATCCCGAAACATAGAACTGACAGGATAGGGTTCAATAAAATCCAGAGGAAATTTCGGTCAAACAAAACTGATGCTATAACTACTTGTATGATTGTATGTTTTGTTAGGCAAATTCATGTGAATATGATACCTTAAGCTAACTGAAGTTTTTTTTTGTAACTATCCATCCAGGTTATCATTGTTATATATTTAAATTAGTTGATGATATTCAAAAATGAAACGTTGCACAACAGCAAAAACAGAGGAAATCTTTCAAATATCATGAATTACAATGTAGAACAACACAGAATATATGTCTAGGTGTTATCAAGCATTCATCATTTGAATTCTATTAAAATGGTAGTTTTATCACAAACACTTAAAACTTTACAATTAAAATTAAGAAATACATTATCTGTATTTAAATGTGATCTATATTAATTACCAAGGGTGAGTATCGTATTTTTTTTCAAAACGAATGCGCTATTTTAACATCCTGAGATTATTTAATACATCAGAAAGTCTTGACAGGGCAGCACACTGTGTTATCATATCTCTCAGTTAGCAGCAGGTCATGATGCTCGGCTGACTTTATAAACTATGAATCAAACAACAATGATTATTCATGTCATTCCTCAAAGGTCCTTGAGAGGATCTTGATGCAGCAGTGATTCAACCTTTCGTATTAATTTAAGCTTGGCTGAGATCGAACCATCTGGGCCCTTGTATTTCATGATTAATGCCAAAGAGTTGATTCATATTTGCAACTGGGGGTTTAATAAACAAGGATTTCGGAGCTAAATGGCACAAACAAATGCTGGGGATGAATTCATTCATGCCGTCTCATTTGTGTTCTTGGTAATAAAGCCAACACATAATTGCTCCCCTACAATCATCCTCCAAATTCACAAATATTAGGATTTTGTGATTAACATAATGTGTCTCTTTCACACAGGAAATAATCAAACAACTGTAAGAAGCCTTCAGACATATGTACATAAGATTCTTCATTTGGCCCAAATTAACTTACCACTGCTACAGCATGATTAGGGCTGTCAGAGAAAAAAATATTAATTGGGCTACTGTTAATCATTGTCCAGATTAGGCGTCAACAAACTTTTCCCTTTTAGAGTAATGTTGTTTGTTAGACATAAGGCTTAGCAAACAACATTAACATTGTAATCCTTCTCCCACAGACATTCTTTTAGACTGTTTCAATGTCATAGCTCTTGGTGCAAACTTCATAAAGGGAGGCATTAACGCTGCTGAGTGTGTTACAATGTGACACCAAGGCACACAACACTGACCTCTACAGGAGCGAAGAGAGATCAACTGATGTCTTGATGGTCCCTTAGGAGATGTTAAATACCTTTACAAACTTCCTACGTGCTTTGGATATGTTAGAATTTTTTTTCTCTCTTTTTGCTGTTGTAAAGTATCCAAGCTAAGTCAGATTGAATTAAGAATATCCATAAAGCATCATTTTCCACTTTTTTGACAAATATTTTCAATTGTATTGAGGGCTGGACTATTTTAACACACGATAGAAATCTTATTTTTACATCTCTGGCTGTATATTTACGGTTGTTGTCCGGCTGGAAGGCAAACCTCTACCATTGCCAAGTATTTTTCACCCTTAAACACATTTTCCTGAAATATCCTATCGGTTATTTAATACATTTTTCTATCGGCTCTGACCAGCTTCTCTGTCTCTTCTGAAGAAAAGCCTCCCCCACAGCATAATACCACCACCATTCATCTTTATGCTTTTTCTTTTTCTTTACATGACAAGTAGGAAATTTAAAGAAACATTCTTTTGACTTTCTTTCATCAATTGCTTTCTTCTTGCAAGTCATATGACAACTGTCAAATGACTTTTATTTTGTACAATCCTCAAAAAGTGTATCTATTTCTGTATCAGGAAAAGCTAAAGGAGTATGAAAGCTTTCATTGGACACTGTATACACCTGCAAAAATATCTTTTTGGTCTAATTTTAAAACTTGTGCATGACAGATAAACAGACTTTTAAGAAGAAGATGATGAAAATACGGGGGGGGGGCAAAATGCCCAACCCGTCTCAAAAACCTGGCTTACCATCGAATGTCAGGAACAGAGCGGATCAGTGTCTTTGGTGGTATGGAGGAGAAAATGGGTTGGTGCCAAGCCACAGATACTACAGCCAAATGCAGGATCAGAGCAAAGGAATGAATGATGCTCAGATAAGGGACAAAGTAAAAAGAGGGCAGACCAAACAGGAAAACTAAGACGGGAGAATGTGCGGGGCGTTGCCTGTCCAAGCATGAGAACGTGGAGATATGAACTTGTCGCATTCCTCTTGGGTTTTGGTGTGCAATTTTGGGGCCATGTGTTTTTGCTACATAAGTACCACAGAAAAGCAATAAACATTATCAAAACACGAGTTATTTTAGAAATAACAAACTCAATAGTTGACGTCTTTTTTTTTTTTCAACATTTTAGGAAAGTCTGTTAAGCTTGTGAGTCATTAGGTTTAAATATCCTCAATGAGCAAATGCTATGTACAGCAAAAAATAAATCACATCACATCACCCTGTAGGAAAAAAATCCCTCAAAAGTTAAACACTGGGATGGCAGCATCATGCTGCGGGGATGCTTCTCTTTATCATGAAAACGTGAATTTGTCAGAGTTGATGGGAGGATAGAGTTAAATATGGAACAATCCTGGAAGATCACATGTTAGAAGATGTAAATAACTTCAAACTGGTTTAGAGGTACACCTTTAAGCAGGGGGACAACCTTCCACATACAGCCAGAGCTATGATAAAAATGTTTCTGATTAAAATCTATTCATGTGTTGGAGTGCACCAGTCCAAATGTATATCCAATTTAGATTTTGTGCAATTCTTAGAATTTGCTGTTCAGAAGCAGTCCCCATTTAATCAGACTCAGTTTGAGCTGTTTTGTGGAGAACGTTTTTTACTCTCGTCGTGCAAATCTGGCAGGGACATAACCCAAAATGCTTAGCTGTAATTGTGCTACTTTGTATTGGTATCATATAAAAATCCCTCTAAAATATTATGTGTTTGTAGTGTGATACAGAGTGAAAAAGTTCAAATAGTAAGAGCAGTTCTCACAAAACACTATGGCACCGAAAGACACAATTGCAAAGCTTAAAATGCAAAATTAGTGACTGGGAACAATGAGAATGGGGGAGAAAAAAAAAGGAACTCATGCGCCAATCTGCCTCCTTTCCCACACAAGAAACCAGGACGACACAAGCAGTGTTGAAGCCCCCCGCCCCTCTACCGTTTCCCAAGTTCTCCTTTATATATTCAAATTCACTTCAGCAGCATAAAATTCTCCCAAGAGACAGCATTGTCCTCCTGCTTGTCCCTTGGGCTTCCCTTCTCTCAGTAACATCTCTTCACTCCACACAATTTAGCCCTATACCTAGAAGACAGCCACCCCCACCCCCCCAACACACTCACAACAGCCTCTTTATAAATAGTTCAGTGCAATTTAATGAAATTAATCAAAACGTCTTTAAAGGCAAGCGCTGAATACATGGAAGGTTTCAAACACACAGCGCACATTATTCAAGTTTTCAGTGAGAAACAACTGGAGTGCATAGCTTTGAAAACCCAGAGTAACAATCTCGGCCGTGTTATTATGTGTGAAAACAAAGGTGTACCCCCATTTTCTTCCCCCTCCCTCTGCATCTTATTGCCTTCGGGAAACTCAGAATGGCAAATTTGACACCGATGGCTGAGTTGCAATTGCAGTTACGAATGTATGAACACTATAGTTTTATAAGAGTGCGGTCCAAATGTTTCAAAAAGCGTATAGAGGTCTGCTCTGATGAACTTGAATGTGTGATTCTTGGTGCAGAAAGTAAGCATAATGCCAACTCTGTAGCGAGGAGACTTTACTGAGTGAAATGAAAAGCCTAAGGCATTAATGTAATAACACAAGAGAGGAATGGAAAGATAAAAAAAGGACAGAGCTAAATGAGTTATTCAGAAGTGAAATAAAGAGTAGTCTTCAAGTTTTTCTACAGTGCCTTGAAGAAGTTTTCACGTCTTTTAATTCATTTTCACATTCGATCAAAGTGGAAGAAAAAGATGCATGATTGTATTTTCTTTATTAATTTATGTTTTTTTTATCAAATGAAAATCTAAAAGGCAATGCCATGCATTTGTGAAACGCTTTGCACTGTGATTATAGCTGAAAGTGTTTTGGGGAATGTCTCTGCCATCTTTGGCCCTTGCTGCCCTGATTATATATTTAGAGTTGCAGTCCTGCTGGAAAGTGAACCACTACAGCTATCTAACATGTTTCCTTAATTATTGCCTTGTATTTAACTCCATCCATCTTCCCATCAGCTCTGAGCATCTGGTGAAGACAAACACTCTCACAGCATGATGCTGCCAGCACATTCTGTAATTTTACTGTACATTCTGCTGATATTTGAAACATTTTTAAAGTTTATAATTGAAAATACAAGAAAAATGACTGCAAAAGTTGTAGTTTATTCACTACGAATAGATACCTTTTCCTTTTTAAAATTGGTTTTTAATTTTTCATTTCCTTTATTTTACTTTTTTATTTGAAAATATATTTTTATTTAATCATATTTGATCATTTTATATCCTCTTTGTCCTCTGTGAAAGGAGGCACAGCATCTAAATTTACTTTTGAACTTAAATATTTCCTCTTGTTCCCCAAATATGGCTGCAGTGCATTGGTTATGTAGTACATAATTGCTCTATAAACAATCTCTAAGCACATCTGAGGGTTCTTATTACATTAGCCCACTGTTACATAATACCATGCAAGCTGTAAACATGTTTCTTCACTGTTCAAACACATAAATGAAGACTTTCAATAGTAATAGGAATTAGCACCAAAACAAATGCAAAGTAAATGGGGCTGAATACAGACAGAAACCAGTGTACTCAGATTTCTATTGGAAAAAAATATTACATTATGTGTATTTTTTCCCCTTCAGTTTAATAGTTATGCATTAGTTTGTGTTCGTCAAATATAAAACCAATAAATCAAATTGAAGTTTGTGGCGTTTTTGTGACAAAATGTAGAAAGGTCCAAGGGTTGCGACTGGTTTTGCAGTGCAATGTAGTTTTTAATTGTTGGAAAAAAAGCTGATGAATGGAAAACTGCAGAGAGGACTGATATTGTAAGGAGTTCTGCCAAAGGGTTTTAACCAAAGAGGGGGAAAAAAATCATTATCACATGAAACCACTTTTGTGTGACTGAATTTATCACACTCTAAATATCCCAATATTATCATATCTATTCACTGCTGGCGTGATGCAAATAGGCTCAATGACATGCTTGCTGCTACAAAACTCTCCCACAGGGTTCTAATAAAACAGAACAATTTCCCCACTCTCCATTCTCCCTCGGAAACGGAGCAGTCTGCGAGGCCCTGTGATCTGCCGCAGACAAAATGAGAGGCAGCAGCTACAACAGAACCGAGACGCAGGCAGAGTATTCCCCCGCGCTCCCTGAATAGATAATGCTTCCCTTCACATTCCTTTTATTCTTTCAAAAAGCAACGCATCAGAGGCCAAATATTAATTCTTCCCGTCATATGGAGGAGCTACACAAGTGGCATACTAGGATGGGGCCTTTTGAATGATTAAGGGAACACATAAAGGGCTTCTTGTGGCGCTTTGAACTTTCCGTGGAGTTCTGAGCACCCTCGACCTATTCCCTCGCTCCGCAGGAGACTTGATGTTAAAAGACAACATTAATGAAAGCTCTGTAACAGGTAGAGACAGACGGATTAATGCAATCTAAACACAGGAAGCCTCTCACAACTAGCTCCGGCCAGCAGGTAAATAGATAAACACTTTTCCTCTCTTTGCCTCTTTACTTCCTCCATGAATCTTCTTTAAAGAAATGCCAATAGATCTGATTGCCTAATTCTCTATTCCCTCCCTCTCCAGGCCCATAAAGATGCACGTGTGGATGGAGGGGAGGGGGAACACTTCAAGGAATGACATTGACTTGGGAAGTGCTGACTTGCACCACTGTTTGTCTTTTGATGTGAGGGATCAAATCAATGTACACGCCATTCTTGGAGCTACGCGCAGGCAGATTAGCATTAGCCTGAAGGTGCCTGCTCGACCTCAATCATTAGCATTTACATGTGACTCTCCAAATAAGCTGCATTTACTTGATAGGTGCAAAAAGCAAGCACACCCTTTGGGGTGGAGAAAAGTGTAACGGCTGTCATAATGAGACCTCAGCCAGACACGGGCATTTTTTAAAACAGTTTGAGCTGCATTATTTGTCATTGGTCTTGTGTGCAACGGTGCCTTCACATGGAAAATACAATGATGAGATCTCCCGAGAGCTTAAGTCAGATGGATTGAACAATCTTGAGGCGCTGATAAAGGTTGATTTCGGGTTGGACCAACATTATTGTGGCAAAACTAATGCAGAATAATTATCATATTTTGTCCTGTCAAAAGACAGACTGAGGACATATTTAATGCTCCGTGTGCTAGGAAATGCAAACCATTACGTCATGTTTAAAGATCCTCATTTTGATACTTGGTACCTTTGTAGATTTAGCAGATTCAACAGCCCTTTACTGTATTAAATGGAGTAGTCCTCTGTACTGGCCAGATGTAAAGTTCATCTCATGTTTACATCTGCAGCACTTTTTAAGAAATGATAATCAAAATGATAATAAAGGCTTGAAATGATTAGATTTGCATGCAATGACTCTATATCAAATATTATTTTCACTTTTAAGTTGAATTACTGAAATGAATTTACTTTTGCATGATTTTTAAATTTGTTGAGTTTCAGTTGTTTGTATGTTGAAAAGAGTGAAGTTCTGCACAGAAATGAAAGAGAGTTGGGTTTATCCCCTGGAATGAACTAACTAGCAAGGGATGTAACTTAGGTATTATTAGTTTTGTTAATCAGCTTAAAATGAAATATTGATATGTATTAACTAGGCTTCATTTAGCTAATGTTTGGGAAAAAAACGTGTACATTATTTTGCCCTTTGTGGCTCTTTTTAGTTATACACTAAATGTGCATTTAAAGATGGCTCAGAACAATACATTACCTCATGTAAGTAGACTAAAGACTTTAACGGGAGAAAAAAGCATGGGGGGTCAGAGAACATCAAGGAAATGTGTGGGATGTGTCCAATGCGTACCCCGCGTCTGTTATACCCATGATTATATCACAGCGCCACCTATAAGCTAAGGCTTGTCAGACATAATAACAGCACACATCTCCTTCTGTGTTTTAGGTGTATGTTAGAGACAGCATTACATCACCATATACAGGCCAAATCCTAACATTGTGGGTTGTATTTTGTATGGATAAAGATATTTTAGGAAATTATACTTCAAAACTTATTTTTTCAAGTCGATCTCAAATGTACTGTACTTTTCATGTGTAAAAGCTTGTTTGGACAGGGCACCGAAACTGGCTCAAGCACAGGGGCCCTCATTTTCTCAGATCCGGCCCTGGTTGAAGCCTTCAGAGTCTCTGTTCTTTCGCACAAATACTAAATACAGTTGTGAAATAAATTTAAAAAATCTATTAAGAGGTGAAAGTTTTTAGATTAAAAGGGCAAAAAGATCTTGACCGGACATTTCTGCTACATTTGAATTCATATTGTTTGCCTATAACTTCATGCTAATGATCAAAGCTGCAGGGAGGGGGGCTGGGGGGGAGTGATTCTCCTGAGTGCAAGTTATGAAGATGAGATGAGGAGAGAGAGGGAACGGGTTAGAGAGAGAAACTGCTTTGCTGCCCTGCTTTGAACACTTTTACACTTTCCAACAAGCTTTGTTTTTTAATTGGCTGAAATTAATCTTAGGGATGTAGATGCCTGATTTGCATTCATTAAAACCCAACCAAAAGAAAGTCATGCTTAATTCCAATCAAATTTGCTTAATTATGCATGGCGAGATATTCCCAAATGAGCTGTGGATTTTTGTTCAAGTCCTTTTTTTTGTGTGTGTTTCCTATTGCAAATAAAATGTAATGAAGCTGTCTTTTTGTGTTTCAGTGAATGTTGAAAAGCACATGAGGAGCACCTTGAGCCCAGGCTGAGACAATATTACTGCTAAAGTAATTATAAGGAATCTGCATTTTTCATTGTTAATTGTGGATGTCAGTGTCATTAATTTTAATTTACGGCAAGCAATAAAATTAAGAATAGTTTGTGCTGATGTTTTAAATCATGCCTGTGAAGGGGACACATAATGCAACTTAAATCTCCAGCAGATATTGATTGGGGCCGATGGTCTTTTCTATGAATCTTAAGCAGGCAGTCGCTGGGAATCTGCTTGAGACTTCACTTTTACGAGTTAACTCCGGCAGCAGATAGCGCGGGCGCAATACAATTAAAGAACTGTCAGTTTATGCACACACACGCGTCCATGCACGTTTGCACGCGCGCTTAATCACTTAACTGTCTCACAACAGAAAGATGTTGAGCAAAACAGTCATCAGAAAGGGGTAAAATGCAATAACAATGCCACGTAACCAGATCTAAGTTCTTTATGAGGGATTTTGAATTGGTGGACTTTTCCTCTCTTTCAGTAACACTTGTTTTGACAGTCGTATTAATTAGATTGTCGGACATTGTCAGGGTGTTTGCACAGGCAGACTCAAAGCAGAATGGAGGAGCTGGAGGTATGTGGTCTACAGGGGATGACATTATGTGTTTCTGCTCCAACACTTGATTTATAGCTTCATTTGGACCGTGCCCGTACAAAACACATCCTGCTGCTGCGGGAGCTTTAGTGCATTGTAGTTTGAAAACAAAGGAAGAATAAAATTGATCTTTGTGGACCCACACAAAATCAATGAATGGCTATTTCCTGTTCCACGGCGTGTTAGTCCGACTGACTTGCTCAATCCTTGAACTTTCTATGTGTCCTCGTCACTGTTGAGGAAAGGTCCTCAGATTTCAGGAAGAAAAACTCTGGATGATGTCATTTCGGATGACTTCGACTCCTTCTCATCCCCTCGCCTTGACCCTGAAAAGACAACATCAAAAGACTCTCAAGTTCGGTTGAAATGCATCCAGTCCTTGACTGCTTAAATTCCTCATGCTCACCTTTTATTCCAGAGGATGTGTTTGTACCTGTTGTACAATGTGTTCTCCTGCGAGGTGATTATGTTTCCAGCGCAGAATGACTCTACGGCAATGTTCAATTGTTCTCCTCCAAGCTGGCTGTTAGCCATCTACTCCTTCATGACACACGGAGCTGGTACCATCAGCGCCTGAAGCCCCCCCCGTCATCCCCACCTTCTTCCTGCCTGCTTTCCTTTTGGTGACTGAAACAAGTCACTCTAATGCAACAATGATGGTGATTTCACTCTGCTTATCGAAGCGAGTAAGTACTTAAGCAGCTGCTTGTACTTTGATCCAATTTACTTCCCGAATGTGTGCTTCCTCAGGCGCGGTAAACAGGCCTGCCTAAGTTGCTGTTAGTTCAGAGCCAAGGCAAATAGTTCACATGATTATTATTTGTCCTGTTTTCAGGAGCTCTGTTAACAGTGGTAAGTTAAAGCAGCCGACAGGCCATCTAAATTTAAAGCATATTGCAGAGATCAGTTTGCTCGCCGCCACG
Source organism: Apricaphanius iberus (assembly GCA_028564705.1). Lineage (NCBI taxonomy): Eukaryota > Metazoa > Chordata > Actinopteri > Cyprinodontiformes > Aphaniidae > Apricaphanius > Apricaphanius iberus. The sequence goes on along the minus strand of JAPXFQ010001989.1, from coordinate 871,324 downwards.
ACTAATTCAATATTGCCATTGGAGCTCTGGAGGTTGAACGCAAACGCCATGCGTTGAATACCCCAACCTTTAACATTGCTGTGCGCTCGACTCATCCCCAAGGACAGGACAGATAAAAGATGATCAGTAAGAAAATTGATAGCACTGATTTAATAAACATCCTCCAAATGATCTCCGTGACCTGCAGGTAGCGCGGCAAGTCTCTCGTACTTTGCCTGGGTTAAAGAATCAAGCGAGATGATTCATTTGAGTGACTGAGGCAGTTGAGTTTGATGGATCATTCCTAAAAGCATCATTGCTAATCTTCAGCTCCTCTTTTTTAGGTTATTCACAGATCAGTGAGTTTTCCGGCTAATCCTGCACCTGACGCCGCTCTTGTCTGTGTACATGGTATTCATCATGCGCTGACAGGGAGAGTCCTTCAGACGACAAATAACCTTCAGAGAGAAGAGGCAGGCAAAGCAGTAGGTGTGCAGTTATTTTGGATACATTTCACAGAGGAGTGGGAAAAGCTGCACGGGGAGATGTATGGTGTCCTTGTTGGATGCGCAGAGATGGACCCCTCCGCGTTTCCTGGCATAATCATTCTGAGCCTCAGCCATGCCTTCGACAACTCAATCAGACAGCCCTCTACCTGTAAAGTGGCTGGGTTGATTTGATTGCCATTTTTATTGGATCCCGGTCACATAAATCAAACCAATGGGGACGGCTGTACAGACGTGACCACTCGTCATTCGCCAGTAGCCTTGGAAACATTGTTTCGGGGGCCCGTGTGGCTGTCATCGGAGGTAAATCAGGGGATCTGAAGTTTCTTTTCTCCAACACAAGAGCATGGAGTTAAATCATCTTGAAAATTGATGTCACTGCGCGCAAGTGTTTTCACCTATCCCTTAGATAGAGTCCCATCAACTGGTGACAATGTCAGCACTTTCACCCTTCTCTCAAAGAAAGGATGTTTGCTGTCTTCTGGCCTAAAGGTCTGTGGTGCCAGATAAGAGCTGTTCCAAGTATTTTTTTTGTCTTTCTGGAATGGGTTTGTCTTAGTTCTTAAAATATATAACAACTGCCTTGCTACTTTTCTAATAATCTTGAAAATCCCTCACTTTCTGCACCTGTCCCGTTCAGGGTCACCTGAGCAAATTCTTAAGAAGGAGAGGCAGAGTACAACCCTGAATATTTTAAGACTGATAACTGCCATAAATGAATAGTGGATAACATAATTTAGACATAAGGAAATTAAAAATGTAAAGAAACCGTCCTTAAAGTCAATTCAGGCAAAACATATCAAATATAGAAAACAGCTAAAAGGGATTTCTGGGGCCGATTGACCTGTCAGATCTTGTACATTTAAGTAGGACACCATTCTGGGTGGTAAACTCTGAAAACGAGTCTTTCAGAGTGAACACAATCACTGCCAAGCACTAGTGAGCACTTTGATTCAGAGCGAAGTGATTAAGTATATCATGTCCACCAGCGCTTACAGTGGGACTATATTAGATTAAATACAGGTAGCTAATTTCCTCCTCTGCATGGGTGAGTGGGAGTATGTATGAAAGTGATGTAAAATTAATTTAGACCTCTAAAATTTTGATCGCGGTGAGGCTATTTTGGCTCTCATCATGACAAGTAATAACGGGCTGTTGCTTTGCAACCTCGCTATATTAACCATGTTTGCCTATAGGGCTTTCAGGATCAATTTCATTCAGCATAAATATCGCTTGATCTGTGAAACAAATTAGAAATAATAAAAGCCATAAATGGGCCCAAGCTCTATTGAGATGTCCCTTCCAGCCATGTGTCAGGACTGAAGACATTAATGATACACGGAGGAGAGAAAATTACCATCTAGGATACGTCTGAACCAGTAAACTGGTAAACAAGCTGGCCGTTAGGAATAGGGATGATTTGAATCAACAAGGGTGAACAGATATGGATACTCTACGCATTAGTGTTAATAGGAATAGATTATGGAGGGATTTCGTGGAGTGACCTTCAGTTCACTAATTGAAATAGTATTCCGAGTCAGCAGTGGAGTAATCAACTTAAACACAGAATCATAAATCATCATGAATAGCGCTGTCACAACCAAGCCATTAGCCTCGTGTTTTTTCCCCCAGCAACCTCATGAAAATATCTGCCACAACGATCTGTAGGTTAATAGGAACAGAAATGGCATTTAGAGTCTATTTGGATCAAATGTACTGCAAGCTTGAAAGTAGAACTTTGCTAATTTGCAGGTAATGTGAATTGATGGAGTAAGGCTTGGAGATAGTTCAGGCAACGAGTCAACACAATATATAACTCTGTTGGCAACACACAAGAGCTTGCTAAAGCCTTGATCATAATACGTTTTTGTGACAAGTCCTCAGCTCTTTCTGTGATCAAGGGACCCAGCAACAGCCAGATATGTTATCAAGCAGGGGTTAGGTAATCATGTCGGTTTACTGTGACCTTAGTCTCTTGTTATTAATTACAGCTGACAAAAAATGCAATAAATTCCGAGACCAATGAGCTATACTTGTTTCCTCTAAGGATGTGTAGGAAAGGGCTACTGTGATCGCTGCACACATCCTGACATGATTGGATATGTATTATGGTTTGACTGTCAATAACTACAGTGGATCTCAAAACTTAATATAGTAATATTTTTATGATGTAACAAAAAACAGATATTATCTCTTTAAATTGAGAATTAATTAACTTTTCTGGACACTTTTCTTTCTTGATGGGGCTCAGCAGGTGGGACTATGTCCTGTAACGGCTGGGTTGCCAGTTCAAACCTCCGCTCCGTCTCAGGCGTTGGGTCCTTGGGTGATACACTTCATTCCCCCTAGCCTGCTGGTGGTGGTCGGAGGGCCTAGTGGCTATTGTATGGCTCGTTTTATGGTGTGGGTACCAGATCTGTCTGGGGGCCTGAGCTTTCCAAAAAATGTCAATGTTTAATTTAAAAGAGACATAAATGTTAATAATGGCTCCTGGGGGATGTTAAGAAATCATGACATCTTTTCTGATACTGCTCTTTCACACATGTGCTTTGGAAAGAGTTAGGCAGGTTATTTACTTTATTTTGATGGATTTTCCTAAGATGTGAAAATGTTTTCTTCTGTTTATTTTCTTTTAGAAAACTCCCAAATGAGGATACGTTTAACTATACATCAAATCAATATCATGCTATCAAGATGAAGGTTGTCAAAAGAATTCATATACATCAATTTTGCATGTCCATATTTATATAACACCCCTGGCTGCTTGTATCTGTCGAATTCCTCTATATGGGGAGCCTAAGTTACGCCCTTCTACTTCCGGTCCATGGGTCCCCGACTGGCCAAAAAAATGAATGAGAGTCAATGGAGTGCTAAAAGTTATTTTCTGGTCCAGTTTGAAATGCACCGTGGATCGAACATATGATGTCTGTGAATTTAAAAAAAAAAGTTTGATGTAGAGAAAACGCAGATTTTTGACCGGAGGCAAAAGTTACTTTAGGTTTGTGTTTAGCGGACTATAACTGTAGAAGAAGAAGGAGAGCGAGGGTCGTAGCCTCCAGGACATAGAAAGGAGCATTAAACACGGAGAAAACCACTATAAACCTGACCATGTGGAAAGTAGCAGCTATGTGGGTGGTAAAGCAGTCAGTGGAGTTAGATCCAGCATGGAGGAGAAGCTCTACAAGCTCTTGGTGAGTGTTTTATGTGCTATAGCTAGTGCTAGTTCCCGTTAGCCAAATGGGGTAATATATTATGCAACTTCTGAATTCTGATTTGTAGGCATTTTTAATGTGAATTTTTACAATCAAATAAATCCCAAATCACTGGAGAAACACATTCGAAATGTACATCATTAGTTATCATTTAAATCCAAGTACAACATATGTGTGATTCAGGACCTAAGACAAAGTGGACCAGAAAATGAATTTTACCTCCATTGACTTCCATTCATTATTTTTTCGGTTTAGGGACCCATGGGCCGACCGGAAGGGGAGGAGACTTAGGCTCCCCATACTTCATTCGTTTGTGTTTTGTATATATGCCATTTGTTTGATAAAGTTATTTAAAAAAATGCATACTATGTTCAAATGTAAATTTAATATATCAGCCACCAAAAATAGAAATCAAGTGTTGGCATTAAAATCTGTTAAAGTCCAGCTAACTGGTCTAGTATCAAAATATATCTATATGACCAACAATTGCATGCAAACAGTCCTTGGTGATTGCAATATTGCGTATATTTGTATTGCAATGATGATTGCAATTTGTTGTATTGTGAAACTCTGATCATGACTTCAATCCAATCTACCTTGCGAAAGGTTTGTTGAAAACTAAAACATTCTGAGGACATCTTACCACCTCAAGATGTCTCCACAGATTTCAGAAAAACAAAGAAGTGAAAAAAAAATACTGAACTGTTCTGTCTGAAGAAATGTTACCCCACTGCATGATGTGGTACTACCACCATGTTTCACAGTGGGTATCATATTCTTATTGTTACAGGGATTTTTTTTAAATTCTAAAACAACCTTCTGTACCAACGTTTGGGTTTCGTTTCTTAAGACCATGACACATTCTACCTCAAGGGTTCCAGAGACTTTAGTCAAGTCTGGCTATTTTATTTCTTTAGTTTATACATTTTGATACATGAGATTGCGTGGTTGGGCTTCTCTTTTGGAGAAATATTCAGTTTGTTTAAAGTCACGACTATATTTCCTCTAGTTATTGAAAACTCAATGAGTTATTAAGGAGTGCTCGGATCATGTTAACCAAATATCTTCTGTATTGGAAATTGTTTTTATGAAGATGACAGATAAAATCTGAAGGCTTTTAAAGATTAGTATTCACACCTCTGACCATTTTTTGCAAACCTGCAGATACCTTCAACTTTACATGTGTAGCCAAGGCAAACAAATGAAAAATAATAAAAAAAAATATTCCCAGACACTATATTCAATGCATTTTGCTGGCCAGGAGCTGACTGCACGCTAAAAAGTTTCTGAGGCTTTGTTGTGTAACTGTGGCCAGTGTGACCAGTTAGAAGGACTCCAAAGAGCCAGATTGTCAAAATATGTGTTCCAAATACCGGTGCTGACTTTCCTGCCGCAGGCTTTCCTTCAATAGTTTACAGGTCAGGAAATGCTTCATTCAGAGTTTTTTCATTTCAACTGCATAAATGTTTCATCGTTTTAAAACATGAGGCTGAGGTGAAGCTTAATTCCAGTCTCCAGTGTGGCAGCTGAACGTGGATTCAGCCTCCAGAGCAACATCTAAGCCACCATGACAACAACAGCCATCTGTGTGAGGCAAACATCCAAACCCTCATTTCAATACGTCCTCTCTTCGATTACACTCAAAAGGGAGCGCTTTTTTTTCTGTACCATGTGGAGCAGGATCTGCAGCAAGTATTTGCGTTTTAAGAACAATCTTTTGATTTTATTTGTATATATAGCTCTCATTTCAGCTGGTTTGGATTGAATATGATTTAAAATGAATAAAATATAAAATACTACTGAAGAAGTTTGATGTTGCTGGACAATTGCACCTAACCAAACCCCCCCCCCTCCCCCACCACCACCCCTCCGGTTTGAAAAACAAAGGGTACAAATAGATTGTGACCTGTTTTTTTTTTTATTCTGTCGGTCAAATGACAGACAGAAAAATGTCCAGCCTGACCCCTGGGTGAAACTGAACCAAAAATTGGCTCGGAAAAGTATGAGTTTAAAGGTATGCACACTTTTGCTACAAAATGTAATGTATCAATTGTGACTTTTTTACCATGTTTTAAATATTAATTTCTTGATAAAACGGAAACTTTCAGTTTTAAGGTAGGCTTGAACACTTTCGAAGTACACTGTCCAATTTTTGTTCAGACATAATCTTCACAATGCGGGGTTTTTGTTCCAATTATCAGTTAATGCCACATCTATTTCAAGCATCGACGCAAAGTGCTTTGTCAAACTTAACAACATCTATATTAATATCAACAAGTGTTCTCACGGTAAATAGCTTTTTAATTGCATCTAAAGTGAGCGAATTAGATACTAAACAGTCGTTTAGCGTCAGTAAAACGTCTTTCACACAACAATACACAGCAAACTTGTCAGAAATGCTGATAAGAGGGCCGATCCTGAGCGCTTACACTGCATTAATCAAATAGAAGGTCTAATTAAAAGCGCTTTAAACAAAGATTTTTTTCTAAATGTTGCTCAGGTATGGCAATAATTTTTGATCAGCCAAGCCTGGAAGACAAATAATTAGAACTGCCACGGCGGCCTGATGAGTGATGTCAGCATCTCCGAGTGACCTTCCCCTACTAATTAATTTTCATTCCAGGGGAAAAAAGGCCCTGTTGTTGCACATTATTAATTGAGTTCATGAAAAGATGCACCTGATTAATTTTTGTTGATAATACTTGTCATTCTGGCCGCCGTTCGTAATCATTTTATAGGTTTTCATCTTAGTGTTTTTCAAAGTTAATCTAAGTCATCTTTGGTGGATATTAATTTATCCAAAGTATACAGCTGCCCTGTCCACAGAAGACAGCAGTGTTTTACTCAATCTCACTTATATTCCTGATAAAAACATATTTCCTCTTTCAGTCTTTGACTTTTAATGCTTTTTAACACATCAATACTTATGGATACACTGTCAGTTTGTTGAGAAATATTTTGTTACTGCCCAACTACTTGATACTGTATACATATTCCATAACAACACTTAATAGCATTCAGGTTATTTAAATCAGGTCCACCATAACATACATACATCTTATTCAGTTTAGGATGTCCTTAGCTACAACCTTATCAAGCTTTTTAAAAGCTTTCACACCCTGTTTAGTTCTTTTTCTCTCTTTTTTTTCTCTCTTTTTATCTCATTAGGCCACAAACGTCAATATATATGGAGGACCAAAACTAACATCCTTTTCCTTATTACGTGCATTTTAGTCAAGGGAAATATATGTTTTGCTTACTCTTTTCCATATATATGCATTTTTGTTGAAGTTCTTCCTTTTCCTTATACATGCATTATTGTCCAGAAAAATATATATATTGTTTTTTTCTTTTCCTTATACATGCATTCCCTGTTTTTACATTCCCATGTCTCCTCTTTTTACTTTACCTTATGCATTTATGCCTCATTATGCAAATGATGAAGGCTGCCTCTTGGTTCAGCTTCTCTGCTATTGGTCACTAAATAGGAAGAAGCAGGATCCACGTGCAGCTCGATTGTGCACGCGTGCAGTTTTGACCATTTCAGGAGAACGACTTGATTAATGGGAAGTAAAGTCATAGTAGAGTTTTCTCGGACAATTTCAGAAAAATTTACCTATCTTAGATGAAAGTAAGATAGCCCAGTGATGACTAAAGTCAGTGATGACTATTTATTGTTTAACATATACATTTTTAGTGAGAGGCTACTCCAGTTAGCTGCAGACACGAATAATGAAGCTGACGTGTTAGTTCTCTAGATTTAGGCGGAAGTGGCTATAAACGCTACTTTCAGCCAGTTTCTGTAGTTCAACAAAAACCTACTGTACATCTGTTAAAGTGCTCATGTGAAATAAGTTACACTTTCAGTAAAATCTTTCGGCAGCTTTGTTAGGTACACCTGTTTCAGCTGCTTGAATGAGTGACATGATAGCAACTCCAAGTATGCAGGCATCTGGGTGAGCTGAAAATTACTTGGTGAAGTTAAAACCAAGGATCAGACTGGAAAGGAGAAAGGTAATTGAGGTGACTTCGAATGTGGCATAGTTAGCACCAGTTGTGCTGGTCTGAGTATTTGGTAAGAAGGGTGAGAAAAAGGGAATATTGCCTGATGTGATGAGTCTCAATTTTAGATGCAACATTTAGAATGTGGTCTTACCCACACGAAAGCATGACTTCTTCCTGCCTCAACAATGACTAAGTTTGATGTTGGAATATTTATTTGGCACCCTTTTGGCCGCTTAGTGCCAATTCAGCCATATTTTACCACAACAGCTCACTTTAGTAAAATTGCTGACCATTTCCATCCCTTTCTGACCACAGCTTACCTATCATCTACTAGCTACTTCCAGTAGGATAATGTGCCATATCACATACGTCAAAGGATAAATAAAGTATCTATCTATTGTTGGCTCCTAGTTCCCATGCGATCGGCACTCGCTTCCGGAGAGTGTAGGGGCGCCAACATTTACCCCGGCGGGAGTTTTTTCAAAATAAAATCAGAGCTGAGAGACAGAGAGAGAAATAATGCACAGACACAGAATTTCTGTTTCACACTCATACACATCTGCAGATGGAGAACAGTCAGAACTGAGTTTGAATCCTGACTGAACTGGTCGTATACAGGGTGTTACCAATTTTTATTAAAGAAGAACAAAGAACGTAGTCCACATGTTCTATTCTCCTCTCCCTAAATATTATTACACCAAACGTTTATTCTCAAGGTTTCCTGAGTTATCGCTGTAACCGTCCGGTCTGTTTATGACTGTCTACTCTCTACTCTGTTTCTTATCTCCGCATCCCACTTTTACAACATGCAATAAACTTAGCCTAGAGTTTTACGACTTAAAAGCTTACCCCCATAAACAATATTTGACAAAACATTTCTTTACTATCATGCAAGCTAATAAAAACAGACTTTTACTTTCTGAATACTAACTAAAGATTATATAAACATATTCAATACGAGACTGTTATATAAAGTAGCCCTAAAAAATATGAAACCACGACAATTCCCTCTTTCAATCTTTTTTTCAAATAGATTGACCATTTCTCTGTACTTCTCCTTCAGGCTCCAAGTGAGGGATTAACAGATATTGACCTTGCATATTATTACCAACAGCTTTGTCAATGCATTTTATGAATAATGAACGTATACATGGAATACAACAACATCCACATAACACCATAGTCGACACAAATACTGCTAATGAAACCATCATTGACATTGCCAGAGTTTTCCATTTTCCAAACATATTATTTAACAAATTGTCCCACATTGAGGTATCTACACCTGATTGTTCTTTTAGCCTATTTGACAGTATTCTCAGTCCTTCTACTGCCCTAGTTAATTTTCCATCTGTATTAGTATTATTAGGGATAAACATACAGCATTGATCACCAAATATTGAACAGACACCACCCTTTTCAGCTAAGAGCATGTCAACTGCTATTCTATTTTGAAAAACCATTAAGGAGGTGGCTTTAAGTTGCTCATGTACAGCCTCAAAAGATTTAATAGAAGTTTGGATTGAATTGCAATATGTAATGTTGACTGAACCCACTACTTTATTTCCAGGCTTATCATTTTTGAAACAAGTAAAATTATTTGGAGCAACATTACTATCAAAGAAGGGTGGGGTAGCTCTGTTATCAGCTATAGAGAATAATTTCTCCCAGTTACTACAATCTTTTACTGGATTTACACTAGACAGCAGGGAAACCAGACAAGTTGTGTTGAGCTCAACAGGTGCAGGGACCACCTTGAGAATAGGTCTGGCTCCCATGCACACAACACAATCCCGCCTCGTTCTTGTCCTGCTTGTTCTACCATAAGCAACCAATTATTAGTGGAGCCACCCACACCTGTCATCATTTCAAAGTAATCGTCCACAGATGGTTCTTCTTTAATTATACTACCTCTTGCTGCTGAGGCCTGATTTTGACTTACCGAGGTGGAAGCATTACGAGAATCCTGACAGATCATAATAGGAAATTGAACATCTTTTCCCCCTTTATAAACCCAAATTATAAAGAGAGTACAACCTTGCCCATTCTCGAGATATTTTAAGGGGAGGAGATCACTTTTAGTTAAATTAACAGTAAGAAGTAATTTATCTGCAACCTTATCCAATTTAACCAAAGGACGCATATGTCTTGCATAAGCTGTAGTAATGTACCTTCTCCAGTCATATCCACGGGGATCAGCAATTAAAGTGGACCAACTAGTATCTTTTTGATCATTTGTTATGTACCACAAGGGGTAGGTTTTATATTTACTTGCTTGTTCTCCCTTATAAACTAATGTATTTAAGGGAATAGTAATCACTGCAGATCGTCCTTTTGGTATGCAAAATTGAGAAAATCCACGATGTGCGGCAGAAGAGCCACACAGTGAATAGGGAGTTGATTTAGCCATTAAGTTTCTTCTCGGTCTAATTGAGTGAACTTCAACCTGTGTTTGATTTGCAGAACGATTATAGGGCCATTCACCACAACAGTAAAAGATAATATTGACCAATAACATTATGCAAATACCTGTGGTGCACAGCACCTTCTTATTTTCCCAAAGATGCATACTTTCTGTTAGTGGTGTGATCCTATGTTTATTTTAACCAAGGAAGGGTGTCTGTTTTTCTTTATCTTTACCTTTAAGCAATTATTTTTATTTTATTAATTTATTTTTTATCGTTTTAACCCAATTCAATATTCTTTTTAGTACAAGGCAAACTCTAGCAATTGTCACAACCTAAAAAACATTGACAGAAAACCATATCATCAAAAAAGATAATTGAAACCAAGATTTAGTAATCAAGTCAACCTAATTATGATTTAAACACCCCTTAAAATGTTTTAGCGTATTAATACAAACTTTTATAAAACCGTAAAAACTGAGTATTATGACAAAATCCTACAAATTTACTACTTAAAAAGTCTTTGACACCCTCTTAGGCAGTGTCTAACAATCTGCACCTGTAGAATAAAAAAATTGGTTAAACAACCTGTAAAAAAACAGAAAAATGATTAATAAATGTTCAGTCTTTATTATTATATTTTTTAGTCTTTACTCTTGTTTATTCCTCCGTCACCAAGCGGCTGCAAGTGGTGAGACGATTCAGTAGAGTGGGCTCTTTATTTCTTCCAATTTTTTCAGATCGCCCTCAATGAAATGCCAGCTACTTCATTAACTGAACATTTCCCCCAATGAAACACAACTACACAGACAGGCGCCGCCTCCTGGCTTCCTTCACCGATTGTGAAGTGGTCAAAACCTGCTGTGTAATGTGTTAGATGTTTTGCGATCTTTCTCTTCTGTATACTCCCTCTTCGAGAAAAGCAAGCCCAAATTGCTTATCTCGCCCAATTTTGGCACATAAAGATCATACTGAATGATCACAGCAACCGGAACCAATCTTCTGGGTGGGCCAAGCCCTGCCTCCTGGCTTCGGCAGTCGATACTGCCTAGTCAGAACTGACACCACCCACTGCAGAGAGATTCCTCCAGGTCAGCAGAGAGCTGCTGCAGATGAGGGACAAGAGGGGGGGTCAGGGGCCGGAGCACACTGGGACCAGTGAAACCAAGTAGAACCTTTCCCACGCAGCTGGACAGCGTGAGTCGTACGAGCAGCAACCTGGAACGGGCCAGACCAGCGAGGCTCCTGCCACTTTCTCTTATACACCTTCAGCCAAACTCGTCCAGCCTCGGAAGCAGACGCCGCAGGTCCCTGCACGTCACGGGGAGCCGGAAGAAAGGAGGAGACCAGGCCCTTCAGCTGCTGATGATCACCTCGAGGATCTGGATCAGGATGGGGCGAAACCTGTGGTTCTCTGCCAGCCCAAGGACCAGGGAAGATCCTGCCTGTAAACATCTCATAAGGAGTAAGACCTTTCGTCCTACAGACAGATGATCTGATGGCCACCAGAGCAATAGGGAGAGCATCTAGCCAATTAAGCCCCGTCTGAGCTGAAATCTTTGCCAGCTTCAACTTTAAAGTAGAATTAGAACGCTCGACAACACCTTGCGATTGCGGATGATAAACAGTGCCGAACTTGTGGGTTATTCCCATCTGTGGTAATTCATAATGAATGACAGAAAACCCATAATTCGAATCAGTGTAAATCGTCACATCTTTATCTCTGCCCCACTTGCATGCTTCAATAAGAGCCCTTATTTCAGCACGCTGTGCGCTCTGCTTGCCATCAAGCTTCCCTGAAACAACAGTCTGAAATGAATCCCCATTTTTGCTCTACTATTGCAAAACCTGATCTCAACTGCCCCTGCAAATCCCTAAAACAGCAAACATCCCTGACAGAAGGATGGAGGGGTAAACAGAGAAACGCATTAGCCAAATCTATGCAGGTAAACCATTTCAAATCAGGTGTAAGAGATGCCAAAGCTGTATACGGATTGGGCGTAGCAATGGGAGGGGTTTTGAGGGCCTCATTGACAGCACGCAAATCATGTGCCATTCTGTATTTACCAGTACCTTGTTTTTCTACAGGAAGAATAGGGGTGTTATATGGAGAATCCGATGGTTCTAAAACTCCTACTTCAAGTAAACCTGCAATAGTGTCTGCAATACCTTCTTCAGCCTGAGGTTTATGTGGATACTGCGGACGCCAAATTGGATCAGAATGTTTCATCTCAAATGTGATGGGTGTTGTATGCACTAGACCAACATCAGTGGGACCATCTGACCACAAAGAGTCAGGCACGACCTTTAATGCCTCCCCTGCATCAGGATGATCTGTTTTTTCTCTGCCATGATTTCTAGAAAGCTGCAAATGTTCCAAAAAAGTAGTGTCTGAGAGCTGCGTGTCTATTTTGTACATCTGAGAAGAAGGAGAAAAAGAGACCGAAGGTATCTGGGTAGGAACCCAATCCTTTGATGTAACTCCCCTTTTAACCATCCCCCCCAAATCTTTAGCTTGATGTTTTGGATGCAACAATAGCGATATGTGAGGAAGCGCTTCAGCTTCCATCATATACCATTTATGCTGCTCTGAAGTCAGATCAGCAAACAGTGCAACACCCTCCTTCCCCACAAAGCATGGACCCGAAGCCACAGACCAAGTTTGTCCTTCAAGTTCTGTTTCAAATTTTTCCTGATACAAAGTAGGATCGCCCCTCTCATATAGGAAGGTAACATGGAAAGGGTCAGGCGGTGGAACAAAAGGCTGGAGTTCAAGCAGCCACGGCATCCAGCATCTCAGAAATTCAGCCGCAGAAGATTCACGTGCAGACATCGTAGTCAATCTGGCCCAGAAAATATCAGCCACTTGTGAAGTGTCATCTTTCAGCAAAAATTGACCACTCATGGTGTCACAGCAATGTGTATGTCCATTCGGAAAAATCACCATAAAGCCATCAGGGGTACACAGGATAGTAGCACCCAGTTTGATAAGCAGATCTCTGCCTAACAAGTTGACAGGAGTGGTTTGAGCAATGACAAAAGGATGTGATAGTCTTTGACCTCCCACCGCAACAGGCAATAGTTGAGTGACAGGGAGAATCATCGGAGCCCCAGAGATGCCCATCACAGACACTGTGTTCCCAGAAAAATTGACGTCTGGTAAAACTCTGTCCAGCGTGCTGAAAGTAGCACCAGTGTCCACCAAGAATGGCAATGAATGTCCATATATGTCAATTGTGAGCATTGGATCCCCCTTAGTCCTGCTCACCAAGGTACTCTGTGGGCATTGTCAAAACTGAGGCCCCCCCTGTCCTCCTTGATAGGAGGGAGGAACCATATGCTGATTCGGAGCAAAATGTGAAGGTGGCTGACCGGGAGGAATAGCGCCCCCTCGTGGATGTGGACAGTCCTTCACCCAGTGCTCAATTGAGCCACACCTCCGACAACCGTCAGCACCTGGCTGCCCTCTTCCCAGGCCTCCATTACCACCAAACCTGGCCCTTCCACGTGACCGTCCCCGAGAGTGCCATGTCTGATAAGGAGCAGCAAATGGCTGATTCGGTGCGGCTGCAGCATACATTACAGGAAAGGAAGGCAACACTGTAGCTGATCCAACAATCGGCGCTGCTTTAGCCACCATCTGCTTCACTTTTATTGACTGATATAAGTCACTCAATTTATTCTGAGCCTCTTTTAATTGGAGCTTCAGCAAAGCAGTCTCCAGTTTCATATTCTCCTCAGCAGAAACTTGAGCTTCTTGTAAATAATGTGTTATGTGTCTCTCCGATGGTTTGTAAATTCCTGAACCATCTGAAGCTCCCACTACAGGAAGCATTAAATCAGGGCCCCCATGAGTTCTGGTATTCTGATAAACCCCCTCGCCTTGGTCAACTCTCAACGTCTGTACGTCGTTAACCTGTCCAACTGTTGCACATTCATCACGTTTAGTGGGGCTGGTACTCCCCCGAAGGTCAGCAGCCTGCCCTCGCACCAAAGATGTTAATCTGTCCTGTTCCTTAAGGACCTCATCCATCTGTTGTTGAACTTTATTTAACCTGTATTCGTGCTGCTCTATTTTCTCCATTAATCTACTGTTGTATGCCAAAAACAATTTATCAGTCTCCTGTTCTGTTTTTCTTTTAACTAATTTTAACAACTGTCTCTTCTCATCTCCACGAGCCCACCTGGGCGTCATCTTGGCCTGGAACTGCTTCTTACATTTTGTACTGGTCCCACTAACCAAAACAGAATATAGCCTTGTAATGCCTATTAACAATTGGGCACCTAACGTGCGCCACTCGTGTCCCAATGGAGCAGGAAGCAATTTATATTCGGCTGCCATTGAAAGTTTAAAACAAAATCCAAAATGGATTAAAATTGAAGTAGGCAATTTGTAATAACTCTGTAAATTATTTGTTTTAATTGAAAAACTATCAATTAGTAGGCCAGATTTATCCCAATATTAATGCAGTTAATAGTAAAGACAGGCAGTATTTTATTTAACCTATTTATTTTTATTCTTTTATAGTGAAGTGGTTTATGTATTATTTTAATCATATAACATTAACCTTAATAATGATTTATGCAAAGCCGAAACGAAGGAAATCTAAAAAGGTTTATAACGAACTTTTTATTTTCTCATTAATTTATTTATATACTGAGATATCAGCTGTTTTGTCTAAAACACAAAGAATTTTAATGAAGTCCGGCCGGCGGCAAAACCCGCGACGGACACTTCCACGAATCACACAAAGAAATAGAATTCTCCCAATATAAAAGCAGTCTCATTTATCATTAAAACAAACCGAAAAAATATCTGAAAAACTCGCTTTGTAACACAATCGTAGATCGTTTTTACAAAAAAGAAGTCGACCGAATTAGCGGACCAAGTCAAACACAATAGAACTTCCGGGTCACCATGCGGAACGGAAAAAAACAACCGGGACAAAGACGGCTAATTCTTCACTACAATGTTAAACCGAACAAACTGTACTCATAAGTAAACCAACCAAAGACAAAAACAAAATGCCTCCAGCAGAACCACACTTCGTCTCCAAAAAACTCGAATAACTGTTTAACCGTGTCAAACAAATACCGGTCGGAAGCTAGGCTACCAGAGTGTAGCTGTAAGCATGAGCACCCCAGCACAACCTGAACAAAACGGTGCCGCTTCTTTACAATAAAGTTATTTTATATATATATTCTAAAGAGTTTACTACCAGTTATCCATAACAATAGTCCTATATATGTGTTAAACAATGCTTTAGACGTGTTCACGTAAGTGTACAAGGTTGAACGCCTTTATTCCAGGCGAGACTCACACACACTGTATGTTAGCTGTACGCTAAATATGGTGGTACTGTAACCAACCGAAAATGATACTTCCCATTATTCCTCTACAATGCCAAGCTTCTACGTAATCTGCACAAACAGAAAACGAGGGCATCGACTAGGCGTTTAAAATTCGCAGAGGAATTATGGTTTTAGATTCAGTCAGTTAGTTCCCCTAAATGAGGAGTTTATATGAGGCCGGTGTGCAAAAAGCTACCTAGTAGCTTTCTTCCCTAGCCTCCACTCCGTCCAAGCACACCCACAATCACACCAAAAACAAGTACAGTAATTTTATCAAATTTATCAAACACTAACCTCAAACCGGGCCGACCAACAACTGGACCCTAATCCACACTTCCACGTTTGCGATGCTCAGTCGCGCATTTTGGAAGAAAACGCAGCCTCTCCAAAGTAATCCGTTAGCAGTCAGAGGGCTCCCGGGCCCTGCCTGCCGCTAAATTCGTTTGCCAGCCAAGGAGCTCCCAAACCAGCGTCCTGGCTGGGCCGGACGGCCACCCTCGAGCCCGATCCGCACCTTGGTCGGCCCTTAACCAAAAAAAAAAAACAACACATCAACATTAAACGGAGAACGGTTAGATCAATCAATACCTATTAATTTGGTGTTAGCGCTGTTCCAGATTGATACAAAACCACCCGGGTGCTGATTTAGCAAGGATCAATCCAGTCGCTCTCCGATTCTCTGTTGAACTCCAAGGAAAAAACACAAAATTACTGCAATGTCACAAACACACGCATCAACCAGTTATGCCACACTGTACTACTCACACTCAATCTCTCCCAGCTCCGAAACAACTTAAGACCGAATTACGGAGCACGCATCCTCCACCATGTGTTGGCTCCTAGTTCCCATGCGATCGGCACTCGCTTCCGGAGAGTGTAGGGGCGCCAACATTTACCCCGGCGGGAGTTTTTTCAAAATAAAATCAGAGCTGAGAGACAGAGAGAGAAATAATGCACAGACACAGAATTTCTGTTTCACACTCATACACATCTGCAGATGGAGAACAGTCAGAACTGAGTTGAACTGAACTGAACTGTCGTATACAGGGGTGTACCATTTTTATTAAAGAAGAACAAAGAACGTAGTCACATGTCTATTCTCCTCCCCCTAAATTTTATTACACCAAACGTTTATTCTCCAGGTTTCCTGAGTTATCGCTGTAACCATCCGGTCTGTTTATGACTGTCTACTCTCTACTCTGTTTCTTATCTCCGCATCCCACTTTTACAACGTGCAATAAACTTAGCCTAGAGTTTTACGACTTAAAAGCTTAACCCCATAAACCATACTTGACAAAACATTTCTTTACTATCATGCAAGCTAATTAAAACAGACTTTTACTTTCTGAATACTAACTAAAGATTATATAAACATATTCAATACGAGACTGTTATATAAAGTAGCCCTAAAAAATATGAATCACGACACTATCTATCTATCTATCTATCTATCTATCTATCTATCTATCTATCTATCTATCCTATCTATCCTATCTATCTATCTATCTATCTATCTATCTATCTATCTATCTATCTATCTATCTATCTCTCTATCTATCTATTTATCTATCTATCTTTCATGTCTTGTCACTGGGGTGGTACCCGCAAAAGTACCCTTAACTATATGTACCTATTTGCACCCCTGCAGTCTGAACCTTTTATCAGCGCTACCTTGACAGACAATCATTATGGACTTGAATTCACCCTTTTAAAGCACAGAGAGATCCATGTAAAATGATTTTGTTTGATTAAATAAAATGTAAAGATAAAAAAAGTGTCAACAGTTACACTCTGATAGCCATTTACATAAATCTAGCTTTGCTAATGGATGTGAAAAGGATAATCACCAGAAAGTACAATATCCAAGAAACTGTACAAAACTTTTTAGTACTGAGCAGTGTTGACACAGTTACTTTAATATAGTAATCTGGTTACTGAGTACTGATTGCTCCTTCCAAAAAAAACTCAGTAACTTCACCATTTACTTTATGTCAAAAGTAACTATGTTAGATTACATGTTACTTTATTAGTTACTTTCAGCAACTGCTAATAACACTCTTCAATGCCTTAAATTGGAAGTGTATTTTAACAGCAATGCCAGAAATGTACTTGCCTCTTGCGTCTTGGGCACAGTTGCTAGCGCACTCCACATACTGCTGGAGAGTTCCACTAGGGGGCAGATACAGAAATCAGACTCAGGCCGGTCATAGAGGGTAGAAACGAAACAAACATGGTGACCGTAGAGGAGATAATAAGCTGTTTAATTTTCAGATCACTTACAAGGTATGTAAGACCATATTTACCACTATTGTTGCTTGTTTTCCTACTGCTGCTTTTGCCACCGTTGATCCCTTGTATCAAATATATCTTTTTGTTTAAGAAAATTACCCAAATGGTCACACACTGGCTTAAACTAGTAACTTTAATTTGATCAAGGTATGGATAGTAACGAATTACATTAGTCATTTCTGAAATAGTATTCATATCAGGTTTAAGGCGCTACTAAGCAATATGTTACCAGCATCGCTGGTACTGAGGGTCATATATGTACCTTTTAGACAATGAAAAAGGTACAGATAGATAGTTTCCTGCATTTGTCCTTAGACTGAGGTAATCTCTTTTCGTACTTTGGTTTGCAGCAACGTACCCTTTCAGTACCTCTTTTTCTGAAGGTTTATTGTGATTGCTTTCAAGTCAACACGGTTCAAAATCTTTAAGGAATATTTTCAACACCTTGTTGATTCTGTGATGAAATGAGGCAGTTCAGAAGGCAAATTAGAATCTGAACTGGTACAAGCAAATTGTACCTAATAGCAGAATCTTTTCTGGATCTTCGTTACTGTTTATGTTTTCTCGCAATGCATCATGGTACCGGGGGGAAGGACACAGCATATTTTGCCTATAACTTGATTGTTTTGCACATTTGGGGGAGGATTTAGCGGAGCAGATGATTCACTCCTGCTGTGTGGTCGACTGTATGGCCCCTTGCATGCCTGATCATTTTATTTATTTATTTATGTTTTTCAAAAAACTAAAGAAATTGTATGCGATCAGGAGGTTAAACCTATTAATGGGATTTGTTATTTAGAGAATGTTTATATAAAAAACATGAGGTTTGTGTATTTTAAAATCATTTTATATTGTTTTGCTTTCTGATTCAGATGTCCCAAACTACAATCAGTACCCTGTCTATGCCCGCAGCTGTACATGCTGTGGCTGTAAATCCAATCCTGACAGCTGCTTTTACTTTAATCATTAAAGCTGCTACTTTAAGGCATGTTTCTCCAAGACTGGATATAAAATTTAAAAAAAATCCGCCAGAGACCAAACACCACTAATTTCCTCAAGTCACAGGACAACTAAACTTGTACAACATTAACTTTTCCATAAATAAATAAATAAATAAGGATGATGATCGATGAGGACTTACCCAGCTTTGCAGTGACGTTGGGGATTTCGCTGGTGATGCGAATCATGCCGTTTCTGCTTCCACTTCTTCCACTTTTAGCACTAATACAGCTTTCTGTTTCACAGAGGTCCCGCCTACTCTTTTTGAAACAACATAATTGAAGGCCTCTGGAATTTTGTAAGGCGTTAACTTTTTTGATGAGTTAAGAATTGGTTTTTAGGAATAAGAATAAATGTCTCCCCAGCGGATTTGTAAGCCAGGACGGCGGCGAATATAACTAATGTTTTTCACATATCTAAAAGGGGCTTTAAATAACTTGGATTTTGTCATCAATAGCGATTTTAAGTTTCTCTTTAAAGCTCTCTCTGTCTTCATACGTTAAAGTGGTTTTATATCAGGGATTTTGCCCGCTAACGCTGTTGGTTATGTTGGTTGTATCTCTTTTGCCCCCCTCATTTTGTTTGCTTTCTTGCCACTCAACCACTCGAGCATGTGTGTGCACATGCTCGAGTGGTTGATGTCAACAAAGATCCTCCTATTGAGTGGCTGAAAAGTGTTTTTAGGCCCTGCAGTTGTCCTCCTAGTAGGTGTATTTATCTTACCGGCCTCAATTTTTAAAAAGTGCCTTAATGAGAGTGATGGGTGTTGTTTCTTTAATTTCCACACATTGACTGTTTATGTTTCCCACAACCAGAAATATTTCTAAATAACACATATTATTACTTTTTGTCACTGAGGGGGATATTGTACCACTAAAACCTTTTTTCCTACTTTGGCTAGTGACTTTGCAACAAGGAAAAAGAGGATAAGCACATGATTATCAGTTCAAGTAGGGATCAGTTTATACATAAATATGTATATACATAAACATACAAAATAATATAACATCCTTTATAAAGTCTAAAAGGCTTCCTTTTTCTAGTCTACTAGATGTTCTTAAGGGTAGCCCAGAAAAACTAAAAGTTTAATCTGAACTGTCAACTTGTCAAGCCTAAAACAATAATCCTTTGATGAACTGAGGATGTGTGCATTATTCTAACATGAGACACAAGTTCAATTAGTATTAATGTAGGTGATTTGATCTTATTTTCCAGCCACATTTACTATGTCCAGCAGCTGAAACTTGACCTAAACTTGTTCATCTAGCAGAACAATTATCCAAGAGCAGCTGAGGTTGAAAGGAATTGATATATAACATAGATTTAACATTCATAATACTCTATCTATCATCTGGAGTCATTCCACTATAGCAGGCTCTGTGCTAACTGGTTTAAAGATGAGAACCCCAAAATTAAATGTGAAAAATCTCTAAACAGGGCTGTAAAAAGTTTTTCATCTAACTGATTTCAGAGATTAAGTCTGAGACGGACAGAAAAAGGCTCCTACAAATAATAAGAACATGCCAAGATTTTCTTGTTTAATTGTTTTCAAAAGTTTCATTCAACATGTAACCCAGGTTCACATATCTTTTCAAATGCACAGACATTTTGGCACAAGTGAAACCAGAAAGGGGTGGCAAATTCCACCAACAAATAAAATGTTGTTGGGAAGAACTGAGTTCAGGCCCAACAGGAAATTGGACTTCTGCTGCTGTAACTGAGATAGCATTGTTTTACTCCATGATTAGTTTGGGCCCTGGAACACTTTTTACTTTTTTTAAAATCGTGTTAATATTGTTGATTTACCATGAGTTGTGCACATCATTATTTTAGTATTAGTGTTTTATATTAGTTTTAGTATTTTAGTATATGTATTGTAATTATTGCTGGTCTGAGCATTTGGCCTTTGAACTATTTTACACATGTTGATACCCTTTGAACTAATCTGTCATTTTCCATTCTTTGTAAAGCACCTTGAGTAAAAGAACTGCTGTTGAATTGGTGCTATATAATTAAATTGAGGTAAAACTAAATTCTATTCATTTTATTATTAGAATTTTATAATCAAAATGAACGACAATTAGTAAACCAGAAAACCACACACGCACAGTGTTGTGATCTAATTTCACATTTTTTTTGGTTCCTTGACCATGGTAAAATACATTTAGTAGCCATTACACTAATATAATTATTAGTTCAGTAGTTGTTCACGAATATTATTTTTTTGGTAATAGAGGTTTTTGGAGATCCCCCAAAGTCTAATCACTTCTTTCTGGAACCACTGTCTACATTTTGTGAAATTTAATCAATATCCATCAAAAATCTTTTTTGAGCTATGTTGCTAACAAACAAACAAACAAGAAAAGCACTGAGAGAAGACCAAGGCCGCTCACTTCCCCCCTCCCTTCCCTATGCGGTGATCCAGATTAACCTTCAAAATGTGATCAGTTGTTCCTGGTCCCATTTAATCTGTTTCCATCTATAACTTTTTGAGTTATGTTTCTAACTAACAAAACAAACAAACACTGGTGAAAACATAACCTCCTTAACAGAGGTAATTAATGTGACTTCTGAAAGCAGTTGGGGACGCTAAATATTTTTAAGCGCATCAGAGTAAGGGTGGGGGGGTCTAAATATGAATGGACATCATATTTTTATTAGTTATTTTTATAATAACAAAATGTTTTATTTTCCCTCTACTTTACAATTATGCTCTGGGTTTTGTCAGCACTGTAGGTGTCATGAAATGTCAGTAAATAACATGGAAATCACAGTAAAAAAATTTCAGCTTTAAATGCAGAAAATGATAATAATTATATAAATAATATATATAATAATAATAATAATTATTATTATTATTATTATTATTAGTAAAAAAAATAATTCAAGACTTGAGGAAGTTACTTTAAACAACATTTTCAATAAATTATGACCATAAAGCTTTGGATGGTGTTACCTTCACATAATTTATCATTTTTATGTTTTCCTTTGTGATTTCACTTTTTAATGTATTAAAAACACTGAACTATATTGTTATTTTATTCATCTTTCACTAAATGGAAAACACCTTTCCAGTCGCAAAAGCCTGCTTTTCTGTGATAAGCTGTAAACAGAGAGAGCCTGAAAATTAATTTAGTGTTAATAATAACAAAAGCAGCCTTGTTAATGAAAATATGTAATTGATCTGAAGAGGTACGCAGTCATCTTTGAAACACGAGATGTCACTGAGCTGGTATAAATGCAGCTTTTAATGGACACAATGACAGCACCGCAGCATTGTTCTTGACAGTAGGGTTTTATGTGAATGGCATAGCTTGTCATTGTTATGAATCTATTAATAGATCTGTAATTATGGTTTGGAGAAATGTTGATTTTTTTTCTTTTCTTTTTTGTTCCTCTGTGGTATTTGATATGCTCAGCACAACGAGGAGAAAAATTAGTACTAATAAACAGGTCTCATGATTCTGTGTTTAATTGGAGGATCATTATGTCTCTTCCAGAGAGATGCCCACAGCTAAAGCCTTTAACAGCACTATTTCAAACAAGACACAAAGGCCTTAATGAATACTCCTGTGACTTCATAGTATCTCTCACAAAGGAAATCACATACACAGTTTTTTTTTATCTTACATGTGCTGTAATTGTTGGACTGAGGAGCTGGATCATCCCCACTTCCCTTGAAATCATACTAATTATACTGGGGTTGGATTTGAAGCGACATAGCTAAAAGTATTAATATGATGGTGTTAGAAACTCAAAATGGATGGGGTATGGATGTGGTGCAGTTATATCCTCTTCCATACCGCTACCTCTGGTTGGGTGTGTTAAAAAGTCTTAGACTAAATTGATCTTTTTCTGCATTAACCTATTCTTGGTGTGGAAAAAGTGCGGTGATTCTCTAACTGTGAATGTTGCTGATTGAAAAAAATGATTGGATGTATGGTTCTTGTCTAGTCCTTTTTGTCAGTTCCATTAGTTTTAGTTTGCCTAAGCATTATTTTGTGTGTACTTATTTTCTTGAAGGTCTGACATTCTGATTTCTTTTTTTTTCCCCTAAAAACATGTTAAAAAGAATAACTGTTCTGCAGCTTCCTTGATGGAGGCTTTAGGTTTGAAGCAAACAGAAAAGTAAGAGATTGCCACATTTGTCATAATTTCTACATCAACAAACAAGAAACTTGACACTTTTATTAATTTTATTAAACTCCGTCAAAAGAGACAACATTGGTTGATGAATTGACAAGCTGACAATAGCAGGGTTTTTAGTTTTCCTTATAACTAGACGACAGGGAATCTCTGATTAATGTTAAAATGTTATTTACCATTCCTATCATAGAAAAATTTAAGTGTGTAATAAAACTGCTTAAAATTAGATTTGTTGTATAGAAATGATGGAAAAAAAAGATTTATTCAAACTTCTAGGTCAGCAAAAACCTTGAGCTGTTCCAACAATGAAGAATAGAATTTGCATAATATTGTGCAGTTTTGAAATATAGTAAATAGGCATTCTTCTAATAACTTTTTTATTCATTTTATATATTATTTGTTTGAGTTCTACCTATATTAAAAATAGAATGAAATTAAATTAAATGAAATGAAGAGCAAGTCATTTTCTTGTAGCCATCGTAACAATGTGAAAAAAATATTTTCTAAAAATCCTTTAACTGTAGTAATGGGCAAGCCTAAGTGAGCATTTAGCATTTTTTGAAGTATGAAGATTACTGTCTTGTTTGAAAGATTTGTTCTTTTATTTTTCTTGTTTTGTGGAGAGAAATAAGTGTCCGTGTCATGTCATATTTCTACCCAAGAAAATCAGGAGATGATGGCTTGCTAATTTAAATATACAGGAAACTTGGATTAACTTGAAAGAATGTTTTTAAAAAATCAAATTTGCTCCAGTAAAATTTTATTTATTTGGAATTTTCAGTGACACAATTATTGTTAACCCATAGACTTTGTATATAAACCCCAACTAAAAAAAACAGAATAGATGTACTAATGGTTGAATTTTTCTCAACTTTGATTGTAAGATTATGTTACGACAAAATAAAAATCTTTCCCAGATGTACCAATAAATGTGGAGGTCCGGCACTGCCTTCTTCATTCAAAAAATTGACTAAATAAGAAACAATATGTTTGATGTTGTTAAAGGTAAATGATTTACAAATTCATGAATGTACAATCTTGATACTATAACTTAAATATATAGAATAAATATAATGCAACACTGGGAATCTCTTGGCCATTTGTCCCCATCAGTGTCGCTGATAGAGTCATTAGAGGGCTGCAGGAATTTCTCTCTTGTAAATGGCTCTGCTGGATCGGTGAACAACCTCCGTGTGGTTCCGTGGCCTCGCAGAGCTATTAGGTCATAGCTGCACAGGAAGCTGACAGAAGAATGAGTGTTAACTGTGGTTTAATGCTGTAAAAGAATGAAGTTCTCTAGAGCTCCCACTGAGGAAAGAAGGGAATTTTGAATTTGAACCCATATTTCTTTTAATTTGTATTTATTTCTCTGCTGAGTAAAAAAAATACACACCTCTTTCCCCTCCTTTCTTCT
Organism: Apricaphanius iberus; assembly: GCA_028564705.1. Lineage (NCBI taxonomy): Eukaryota > Metazoa > Chordata > Actinopteri > Cyprinodontiformes > Aphaniidae > Apricaphanius > Apricaphanius iberus. Next base: position 847,017 of record JAPXFQ010001989.1, on the reverse strand, counting down.
CCCATCCTTAAAAAAGGCTCCTTTCGACCAGTTTCTGACTAAAGTGATCGCTCTTTAACAGCTGGGACACCAAAAGTGCTGAAATTGTGTAAATGACGAGCTGGAGGATGTGAAGGGTCTTTGCACATTACCCTCCATGGCTTTAACAGAAAAGGTGAAAGAGGTCAGCTCAATCTGCATATAATTTGGGGTCACATTTGAAGTTTGGGTTTTAAGCCTCTTTAATGAAAGGCTATGAATAAATGTAATCTTTTCTTTCACATTTGGTTTTTTTTCCAGGAGCTTACACTAAAGAAAAAGTCTCTGCGTCTGCATTTGCTTATCAATATTCTTTACGTCTGATTCTTGGCTTTTACTTTTTCTTAAAACACAGAATAAATAAAAAAGTAATTTATTTGAAATCAATTTAATTATAGGTTTCCTTTATATTATGATTTTATTTGTGTGTTTTTTTTGGATGAATAAATTAATTTGTAAAAGTTTAGGCCACAATTGGAAAACTTATTTGTTTAACAAGGAGAAAAGAAAAAAAACACAAAAAGACGAGGGCAGACTGTCAAAGGACTGAACGGCATTCATCTGCTAACCTGTTCAAGGTGTGCCTGGTTGATGTCCTCCTCTGTGGTGGGGAACATATGTCCACAGCAGCTGTGCCACCATGAATAGGCTGTGATTGTGCGCTAGCTTACTGCATTCCTGGGAGCCAGGCCAAGTCTAAGCGAAGTGAGCTGTCCCATTTTTGATACCAGTGTTCTACCTAATTTTCCTATCTCCCTTTTCTTTTCTTATTTTTCTTCTTTTTTCCACAGAAATAGCGGACATTCACTCAAGCCAAAATATAGTGCACCTGACTTGAAAGATCCAATGGTTCTCAGAACAAATATGCTAAAAAGATGATTGTTTGACACATCACATTAAGCTGTATGAGAGGGTATTTGACCAGCTGTGCTTCTGTATTTTTCTCAATGATACGCTTTGCCAGCTGAAGTACAGCTTTTTCTTATTTTCCCTCAAAACACTTGGAAATCAATGAACTATTTGACTATTTGTGGTTATTGTTGGCTGCCCAGAAACTCTTTTAACCTCTGAAAATATCCTGAGAATACAATTGCTATATCAGGGTTTTAGGTAAGCCCTTGATCCATGAAGACAATGAGAAGACCAGTAAAAGTTAAGATTTTTATTGAATATGAATGAGTATACAGTATGAAAGAGTCTAGAGCTGGAATAGACAGGGTACAGGAAGCTGAATCTCTATAGGAGAGAAGTAGAGAGGTGAGTTCTGGGCAAAGGAACAGATGATATGAAGTACAGATGATGAGCTGCTTTCGGGAAAAGATGGAGATGGAGTCTGGTCCAGTAGGTGGCTGTGGTAGCTTGCTGTTGGAGGGGTGATGGAGATTAAACATACTGAATGTTATAAGCTGGAGAGAGGACAGGAGTCTTACAGAGGGTGGAGCGGACAGGAAGATGATGAAACCCGGAAATGGAGGACGAAGAAGCTGAAGAATATAGGACACAGGGAATACAGAGGGTGATGAGGGAAAAACACTGAGACTAACATCTCTTCATTAGACTGGCTCTCATCTTATCTCTCAGATAGAAAAGTCTCTGTGAAGAAAAAATGTTTTCCTCAGACACTGACCGGCAGGCTCCCACAAGGTTCAGTTCTGGGCCCTTTATCCTTCTCATTCTACATTCTACCTTTAGCTATTATCATTCAGTCCTTTTCAGATATTTCCAATCCTTTTTATACTGATGACATTAATCTGTATATGCCCTTTACGCACCATCAGTTAAACAAGCAGGCCACCTTGTTCTCTGTTTGACACAGATCAGCAACTGCAGATTAAAATGCAGATCGACTTTAAAACAGGTAGTTTAAACAAACCGATAATTTTGAAAACCTAAGTCGTTTTGAAAAACGCCTTTCTCAGTATGCTAAAATACTACAATCAGATCCATCACTGCCTCGACTGATGCCTAAAATGAAATACATTATTCAAAAGGTTTTTGATTTCTAAATCACCAAATTATGCAATGAAACGTTACTCCCTGTGAATAATATCATGTGTTCAATTCCTCTTTGCATTATAAAATGGTTGTTTGAACACAAACTAAACTGGGCTCAGTTTTAAAATAATCACAATTTGTTTAAACTAACTTAGCCTCAACGTCCCAACTCTTCAGTACAAGCCTTGTTCTTTAGGCATGCATATTCATACTGGACAATAAAATCAGTATCAGTTTACTGTTGATTGTTTCCACTTCTTGGCATACTTGTAAATTTTTACTGTTGTTACTTTTTGGTAGGTAGTGTTATTACTCATTTTTCTTTTACTTAATATTTTTGTTATGTTTTACCAGCTCAGTGAGTTGGTTGGTTAAAGTATTCAGACCGGAAAGTTTAATTAATTATGTTCGTGTTGTATTTTGGAAAGTCATTTGTTGTTATTCCATATTCATGTGTAGTGACTTGTTTTTTGAAGAACGCCCTTAACTTACTCCTTCATCTATCATTGTTTAATTACTTCAGCCTTATCAGGCAGGAAGTCTTAAACATTAACCAAGACTTAACTGTTTGGCTACGGTTGTTTCCTGGACAATCAGGCTGGTGCCCCAACTTGGTCATTTTCACCTATATTACTTATTTTATTAATAATTGCCCTAAACTAATATTCACTGTCATTCAAAGCCAAAACAAATCTATTGTAGCACAAAATACCTTTAATTATGTTATTTCGACAATAGTAGTTTTTTTTTTTTTCAAGATTAGGCAGTTTATCAAGGAACTGCTACAATTTTTAAAACATTGACTGATGTAATCAGAGATATGGGCCTTTTTAAGGATTTTATATATCTATATTCATACAGGATTGTAAAAAAAAATGCTATACCTTCAGAAATGTTCTTAAGAGTATTTTCCTTTAGGAAGCTGAAAGCTAACCTCTAAAGTGTTGTGGTGGTGAGAGAAAATGAATACAACTCTTAGTTCTTTACTTACTGCTGTCAATTACAAGAAATAACAGCAAAAAAAGAGAACAAAAATCCCTCTCTGTTCAGTCATTGTTTTCAGGTTGGACGTTTGTCTTTGGGACAATAAACCGAGGCACCTGTAATTGTTATCAGACAGTTGCACAGGAAAACAGGAGCTGTGAAGGCGCTGTAAGAGCAAACATTAAAAGGCGGTTGCGAAATGGAAAAACGTCCTCGCCGGGCCGTGTGGGCTGATGTCTGATCACAAACAAACAATAGACATCTGCAATATTTCTCCGTCCTATCACCAGCCTTCGTCCCATGAGGGACAAGGTCAACAGAGGAGCTCCAAATGGGATGGTGATCCCAAAAATAACAATCCCACCCAGCGCACCCCCTCCTCTCTCTTAAAACACAATCACACAATCAAAGCCTTACTGCCTTTCCCTCATTGTTTAATTTCTGCTGGTTATCTTTGATATCTCTGTGGCTGTTTCTTATCTTTGACCTTCAGCTTGTTGCTTTGTCCCCCCCCCATGCCACACACACACACACACACGCACACAGATGCACGCACACCAGCTCTCACCCGTCAACCCACCTGCCTGCTCCCACCCCCTCTACCCCGGCGCTCTGCGACCTTCAGAGGGGTGTCATTACTCCCCTGACCCATTTGACGATCCCCTCATGTGGAATGTGCATATGCCGAATCGGCGTGGATCGACGCAGTATGGGGTGAGGTGAAGTACTTACAGAAATATGACTTGACACGCTTTATCAAATGGGGAAAGATGAAGACGAAACAGCTGCTGGTGCTGTCGTAAGCAATCTGGCCGTGATTGAATAAAAGTGTCAGGAAAAGGGCCGCTTGATGGTCTTTTGTTCTCCCCCATCCAGCTTGATGTTAGTTTGAGCTGTCAGGAGGGAATCACAGCTGGGTGATTTATCAATACTTGGAGTGACCTTGTAGCCGCACCGCTGTGTGTGTGTGTTTGTATGTATGTGAGTGTGTGCGCGTTTTTGAACACAGTTGAGTCCATGTGTAGCTTTCATGTATTAAAAAAGACACAAAGTGGAATATTTTGAAAATAGTTGGCACACGCAGACAAAGACTTGGATCGACTTAGAACAAAACTCCCTCTTCTCTTTAACACACTACAGTAAGTGGATTGTTCTGCCAACACGATAAGGGTATTTTTCTCAACTTCAGAGCAAATGTTTGGTGGAAATACGTCTCTTTTAACTAACTCTTCTTTTGAACATTTTCTTTACTCTCTTTACTGCTTTTTTCCCCTTCCCCAACCTGTTCACACCAACTCCTTCACCTCACTACTTTCTTTGAGATGTACTTTTCATTGATATGGACAGGCTGTTTTCACAGCAGCCATTGGCTGTCTCTGTTGTGATTAAGCAGATGTTTTATTGCGGACTGGAACAGTCATTACTGCCATAAACCCATCTGTGGGATTGCTTTTTATGCAAATTTACAAAGCATGAGCATAAATAAAGTTCTAATTAATACCTTTCTGCAAAACCTCGGCGCTCTTTGATTCCTAAGCGTTCTTAATTGTGTACAAGCAAGAAGAAAGTGCAAATCTATGACTGCAACATAGAGAGGTTTTACTCTCATTTACTGTTTAAAAATACCATAAAATATTGACTTTCATTAAAAATTCAAGTTAAACAGAGTGATATATTTTGTGTTTATTTCTACTAATTTATTTATTTTATATGGCTTACAATTAATGAAAACCCGAGTTTCATTTTTTTAGCAAATGCAATTACAAAAGATACAGAAAAAAAATGTAACAAACAAAACTCTTTTTGTTCTAGGTGTGTAATGACTCACAAAATCACCGGAAAGCCTGCTGATTTCACAGTGGTCCACCAAACCACAAAAAGAAGAACCTACAAAAGGTCCTTGTTAGAGTAGGTGGCTGTTTATAGAGTGGTGTCCAAAAAATATGAATGTAAAATTATCTGTCAAGAAATACTGGGGGTACAAAAAAGGTTAACAAACAACAGAATAGTGAAGCTACCTGTGAAGATTAAGTTTAATCTGTAAAGCACTTTGAGATGCAAATTCTTTTTATGAAAAGTGCTTTATAAATAAAGTTTGACCGATTGAAGAAAAGCCCAATCAAGAGTTTGGAGTCGATTCACAGGGCGTGATTCTGGAGACAGTGCTTCAAGAGTCACAACACACACATTTATTCAAGAGATGGCAACATCTGTGTTTGATAACGTTTCAAACACATCTGACATAAACCCCGTAGAGAATCTAAAGGGTATTGTCAAGTTCAAGATGAGACACACCAAACCAAATAATGTTGACAAGGTGACAGATGATAATAATAAAGCATTTTTAACACTTTAGGAGATCCACAGACTGATCACCTCCTTGCCACGCTGTGCTGATAAAGTAATTCATGCAAAATTATCCCTATGGACAACACATGGCTGTGCTTCCCAACAGGCCTACAATGATGTGTAAAATATGTGTCACTCGCAGTAAAATTTAAAAAATCAGCAGAAATAAATGCCTGAAATATATAATTCTGTGTGTAATGAATGAATATAAGAAGTCGACTCATTCCTGGAACCGAACCCCTGAAATAAACAAATGTTTCAACAATCCTTAATACATTTAGATGCACCTGCACATGTTAATTAGCAACAGAGCCTTGGTAAAGAAAGAGCAGCCAAGGATTACAATCATGCAAAGTTGCAGCGAGCAGCACTTTGCAGCTCCTGCTGCAGGTTACAGGGGAAATAAAACAAAATCTGCTGCTACCGGTTGATTGGGAACTACTGAAGAGTAAAGTTTCCCCGAGAACATTAAGGCTGCTTTATAGATCCCTTTGTTGTGAGGGTGCCAATGGAAGCTCATTAATTTCCCCAGGTTTTTAATGGGGAGTGTTGAACATGTGGCAAAGCTTGTCTTGGTGAGTTGCTCTCCTGCTGCTGAGAGGATGCTAGACTTGTTAATTGTAAAGACGTCCCTTCGATAGGCAATCAGGCACTTTTTAGTATTTGGAAAATGGACAAAACAATTTATTTAAGCCTGAATTATGATATTTCTGATCTTGTCAGTTTAAACATGATTTCAATATGTAATGTAATTTTTGAAATTATGCTCACACTTCCCTGATCTTATTTTGAGTAGGTGTCAAAATAGCTGAACGTATGCATGCATAACTTTCTCATGATATTGTTAAACAGATAAAAGTGTGAGCAAAGAGGAGAAGATGCTGTTTATTACGTGACGGCAGCTTCAGAAAGTGGATTTAACCTCATTGAAATGTTGATCTGTTATTTGTTTCATTGAGGTCAGGAAGGAGAACTGGCTTTCATGAATATACTTCAAAATGTTCCTTTTCACCGTGATTCAACAAATCCTTTTAAGCTGACTCACTTTTTACATATTAACTTTCACAAGCACTTTCCTTTGAACCATGAAGTAAAAAATTCCAAGTGAGAAATTCAAGCTTTTATTTGAGTGAGTTGCTGATGCAGAGAGAGCTGAATGTCATAGATAATTGTGTTCAATTGTGTACAAAGTTCTCACCTAGCCAAGGAACAACGTGTAAGTTTTGATTTAAACTCAGATACTGATTTGTCTCTGAATAAATTAAACAAGAACAAAAAGTTGAATTAAGAAAAGGAAGGCGTGGCAACCTGATATTGCTTGACCATAAATCTAGGAAATGAATGGTAAAATCTAATAGCACAGCTCAGATTTCTAAGATTAATTTCAATTAACTTCAAGGATAAACTTTAAGAATTAGTTCTACTATTGGGTTTAACAGCTCTTCTGATCATGGCAAAAACAGATTTTATTGACTTTTGAACTACTCTAGTAGAATGTTAAAAAACTACAACGATCACCATATTAATTTTAAAGGTTCAACGATACAGTTAGTTAGGCTTCACTGTAACAGTTATTTCATTTTAATCACTTACCGCAGGGGGGCTTTTTAAGGAAGAAAAAAATGATTCAGGTTGTGGAACAAGATTTAAATATGGATATTAAATATTTATATTGGTGTGATAAAATACAATACTATTGACTTAGGAAATATCTTTCCAAATTCTCACTGTGCTTACAAGGTAGTAACTTAGTCTGAAATGTTTCATTTAGCAATTTTACATAAAAAATGTAGATTAGCTCAGTATTTTTGCAATAAATCATTTAGTTTTGTTTCTTACTTCTCGATTAATGTATGATAAACACTTCTCAATTACTTATGAAGTGTTTATAGATGACTTGATAACAAATCTATAAACTGTTACTAGCAATTTATAAGGGAAGTCTTATTGTAATACACTCTGTTAAAGCAATGTTATTGCAGGGGATGCAAACTTAGCCCTTAAATAAGCAATAGCTTAAAACATATTGGGGTATTTTATATCTAAAAGAAACCCCAACATATCTGAATATTGTTACAGTTATTTTCTTTACTGCCACTGGAGGAGCAACAAACTAATTGACATTAGACTCAGTAATGCTCTGTGGAAATAATGCTTCTCCTGTTTCTGTTTGAAACCTATGAGATATACATTATTGCTCTAAATTATTTTCAGGATTTATTTTTGAAAATATTAAGACCCAAAATACCAGCTTGGGTTTTATTTTGCTTTCAAGCAGGAAAGGCAGGGCAACTTTATTTGTATAGCATACTTTCAACTACGAGGCACTGGCTTAAAACCGTCCTTTTTGATAAAGCTTACAGTTAGAATGGCTTAGGTTATCCTGAACCATCCTGAACCATTGGATGGGGACCTGGGACTGGGATGATGCTCCCAGTAACTGAACTATGTTCTGTCATCAACTTTTTTACTTTCTTTAAACAGAGAGTACTCTTACATCCCTTCCTTTTGTTATTTCTGTGCTTCTACTCTTTCTACTCACACCTCCAGTCGGTCATGGCAGATGGCCGTTCGTACTGAGCCAGGTTCTGCTGAAGGTTTCTTCTTGTTAAAGGGGAGGTTTTCTCTCTCCACTGTCGCTCCATGCTTGCTCAGTATGAGGGATTACTGTGATTGTAGTCCGCATGGACAGGGCACCACCTCAAGTCAATGACTTAACGCAATCTGCTGGGATTCCTTAAATAGAAAACCTTCAAAATGATTGGAATGTTTGTATGATTGTACTGAAATAACTTCTTTGTGGAGCACCTTGAGATTACATCTGTTGTGAATCAGCATTATACAAATGAACTGAATTGATGGTGCTTTGAATGACAAGGGGATTAAATAAAATCAGGGACATCCAAGCAGAATTTTATCCAGATGTCCACCAGAAACCAAATCCCCATAACATATCTTTTAGATCGTCCATGTTCTGTGTGCATACAGATTTTTTTGATTTTCTCGAAATGCAAATTATGTAATTACCATTTTTTACAGCACACATATATTTTTCTTTGCATCTGATAATTGGTTGCCTTACATTATTTACAGAGTAAATTGTAAGAAATATGTTCTTAGAGAAGGTCTTTTTCCTCAGACTCCTTCGTGACAGTCAAGTTTGGTTTGTAGGGTTGTCGCGTGGCGTTGTGGTTAGTGTGGGCAGGGCACCCCATGTACGGAGCCCTCAGAACCTCAACGCGGTTTTCCCAAATTCGAGTCCTGTTCTCTGCCACATTTTCCTCATGTCTTCCCCCATCTCTCTCCTGTTTCTGTGCTATCTCCTTTTAAATTAGGGCCACAAAACCTTTAAAAAAAGTTTGGTTTGTAGCTTTTCATTATAGACTGTGCAGAACAGGGATTTAAAGGGTCAGATTTAATTTGTATTCTCCATACAAATAAATGTATAAAATAAAAATAAACTTGTACTTAATTTGTGATCTAGGAATATTTTCTCACACTTGATTACAACAACTATTTTTTGGGCAGTTCTTGAAAATTGTGAAACATTTCTGGCCCTTGAAGTCATATGAAAAATAGGCTTATTCTTGACGTTTTGAGATAGCAGTAGTCATGCTCTCTCTATGACTGATTGACCGAACCAGCTTGAAAACATTTGTCTTTATCTACTAAACCCCTCAGTTGTTGTGTTATGGCTTCGACATGCATGGGTTCCAGCAGAATCAACATAAATTTATGATTTTAAATGCAGGCAAAGAGGTTAATTGTGTGCACAGGTGCATGAGAAATCTCTGTGCAATTTTAACCAAATGGATGAAGCTTTGCATAAAATGTCATCAGTGAGTATTAAAACAATATGTGACAATGAATCAGCATCATCTGACGTTAAGTGACTATTGTTCTTTTGTAAAAAGTAGATTTTTTTGAATTCAAAATAAAAACTGGAAAAAAAAGAGCTGCCTTCATTCGTATGATGCAGAAACACAATGTATTTCAACAAAGCACCGAATCGAAACATATTGTTGGTTATGCTATGCTTTCTTCAGCTGGTGAGATCTAACAACTTTTAGCATAATGAATTTAGCAGGGATCCCTTTACCACACAGCCCATCACGCCTGCCATCTAGGAGATTAAATTATGTCCGTAAGCATTAAAGCTTTGATGCTGTATTTGAGCAGCAAGCATGCATCCATTTGCAAAATTCTTTATAACAAAATTAAAAACATGGACACCTATAGAAAATGCATTGGCACTACCAGCACTTAAAGCCAGGCTCTCCAAACAGGCTGCTGACTAATGCATTTCTAATCATTTGTCTGATCAATGTTAGCCACTGTGCAATAAGATTAATCAGCCATATGCAAAGCTGGGATCACCTTGAACAGGGCAAGATAAAAGTTGGAAAAGAACAGGAGATAAAGGGAATAAAAGAAGGTGCCTCGCTGTTATGTATGATAAGCACACCATGCAGAAGAGAGGCGCACCTGCATTATTCAGCTTTTCCATGGTTTTTATATGTGTTTCTGCAGTATTACGCCGTTGTGCTTCCCTCAGCTGTGCTTTGGCATCTGGGCACGGGCCATCTCGTTGCTGAATAGCCACCTGATTATTCCAAATCGGAGGGAATATACAGACAAGGCCGATAATGCATTCTTCCATATGATTCTCCAGAGCTGGGACAGCTGTTCACCGGGTTTCAGTGCCACGCTCAGAATGCGACAGATTTCTACACTGTATTAACAGGCCACCATTAAAAATATCAGGAAGCACAAAGGCGCCACTATAAGATTGCCACCCCACTGAACAGACTGTCTTGTATAATTTTTGAATTAAGAGAGAAAAATGACAAGATTTGCTGAGTTGCAACAGTTATTCATTTATTTGCGATATTGTTCAAAGTTCCCATTTTCAAATGTGTTCTTTGCCCTTCCCTCAAATGACATTGGAATTACACATTTAGGTCAAAAGTAGAAGAGTTATTTGATTCTAAAGTCATAGAGAATAAAAAACTATGTTGTTACATACTGTAGAGATGGAGTTCTTGCATGAATACTATGTTGGAAGAACTCCCCCTTTTTACACTTCCTGGTGCAAAAAAAAAAGGTCATGAAATTACAAGTAGTTAAGGTTTTTTTTTTTCAAGTGCTTACACCCCACAGTATTCTCACTGACTGAAATGATGTGTTATAGAAAACTAATTTGTGTTTATTTGTTTTGCTTTCTTTTATGTGTTGAGGGCTCCTGCCACCCCCTTACACCTAGGGATGCACCGATACAGATACTGGTATCGGCCCCGATACCTTCTGACGTACATGTATCGTATCAGTTAAACTTAACCGATACCATGGGCCGATACTCAAAATGTGGAAAATCTGCAATAATTTCACAAAAAATGATACATTGTTCACTTGAAATTTTATTTTTGTGGTAATTTCCTATTTTACATCTGTTATTTTGTATTTGTTGTGTTTAGTTAGTAAAGTCTGGTGCCTTTAGTCTCTTCAAGAAAGGTGAAAGGTGGAAGTTATACAGTTTATTAATTTAATAGTAGTATTTGATCGATATCGGGTATCGACAGATACACAAAATCCAGGCATCGGTATCAGGACTGAAAAAGCTGGATAAGTGCATCCCTACTTACGCCAGTGCACCCTGTGTGGTGAGCCATACTGCCCATATATAAATGCTATTGCAGTCAAATCTACTGACTTGATATACAGGTGCTTGACGTCACAAACTTATATGTTAGCTTGTGTTAAAAATATATAAGGTTGGTCAAGAGTTTTTATTTCTTTGTTTTTTTTTTTAGATTAACTGAATTTTAATTTTCATCATAGGAAGTCACCGAATTAAAACTTCTCACATTCTATGATGACATTTAGCTTTGGACTGCCGCCAAGGTTAGTATTGTTCCATATTTTACCTCCCCTTTCTTTTTGAGTTTTTTTTTTTTATTTTTTAGGAGGGCAGTTCAAAAATGAGACAGAAAGGTTGTTTGTCTCAGAATAAGTCTGGCCCCGTCTTGTGTACAATACATTGCAAAGTTATTAATAGACATTTTTTCTCATTACACTCACAACCTTCAGTAGATTTTATCAAGATATTATACGATATGCCAATACAAAGTAGTGCGTAACTGTAAATTGTGAATGGAAACAGTTGTCAAACTTTCTCATTCTCAAACTTGTGATACGTGTATCACCAGTTGTACGCGTACCACCAGGGGTACGCAAGCTTTCCCTAGTGGTACTTGGAGGAAAGTCTTAAATACTTTTGAACATAAACCGAAATCAAAATAGTACAATTCAATTAAAATAGTACAAATCTTTGAATTAAAATACATAAAGTATATTCAATTTATATTACTTTTTGTTTCAATATAAGCATGCTACGTCATCGTGTCCACTTACTTTGTAGAGACGTAATTGGTTATGGAGTTGGTAGGTTATAGTGGTGGTACTTGGAGAGCTTGACATTCTCTCAGGTGATAAACACTGTGAAAAGTTTGAGAAACATTGCAGTATGTGATACATCTAGACCTACTAAGAAATTGACATTTTTAGCTAAACTGAAGAGAAAGTACCAACACAGTGGGGATGAATACCAAATAGATGCCACTTCTTTATGTAAAACACTGAAATTTACTATTTCTTTAATTTACTTCACAGCTACAGTACGTTCTACTTTGTGTCAGTCTATCACAAAAAATCCCAATTTGAAAAAAACATGATGTACTGTATATGGTTGTGATGCGATAAAAATGTAAAACAAGTTCAAGGGGTATTAATTCTTTTGCAAGGCCCTGTTGGTGATAAGTAGCTACACTTTAACAAAAACTTGTGGGAGATCAATGTTTGACTCAATGATCAATGGCCACACAGGATCTTGGCAATAATGTGAGCAAACCGAGACACACAAAGCGTGCTCTATCCGAGCGTTTACATTTCCGGACAATAACTGTCAGTACGTTTGTCACTTTATGGCCATCAGAATTAAAGAGATTACAAGCAGACCAATTCCACAAACCAGGGCGACAACATGATAAAAGTTTAACGACAAGAATTTGTCAGCTGCAGCAGACAGGAGGAATTACTTGAGATCAGCGTCTCTTTGTTCATTTCACTCTCGCCCCTCTGTGATCTGGGAGGGCAGGAGCGGTGCAGCCGTGTGGGGGCCTTGTAAAGTTTCAACTGGGCAGATGAATTCTTTCAGACCACCTCTCCCCCTTTCAAGCCTCCCTCTCTCCTGAGAACAACGGGGAGCTTGTCTGACCAAGGACACACCTGTAAGGTGCAGGCCCTCTCCGGGGGCTTACCTCAGTGGCCTCTGCTTCTGTACTCAAAAGGCAATTATTCCCTCCAGAGAAGATATTGCACTGTCAACTTCAAACAGAGGACATTCTTTAGGCAGATTAGACCAAAATTATGTTTTATTATTTAGGGCCCTGAAGAATGAATTGGACTATTTGGTCGTCTTTGTGGTGAAATCTAAGAGAGTTTAAATGGCAGAGGTATGTTTGGAGTCAGGGGGTAATACTCTGCTGTCGTTATGAAAGGGCAACGGAGAGGATCAGATTAGAGGCTGAACAGCGAGAGTCTTTCAAAGCGGCTCCGTATCATCTCCGTCTTCTTGTCCCTGCCTGTAGAGAGGTTAAATTAAATGGATGTAATAAATGTTTTGGTACTGCTGATGCGGAATGGCCGGCTATCAAGAAAAAACACAGCAGAGAGAGACGGGAACGGCGGAAGATCAGAGACAGGAACAAATGGAGGGTGGGAGAACTATGTCAGCACATTACCAGCATTAGAAACGGACTTGTTTTCACTTAAACCTCAATTATGATGCCGGCTCCAAAAACAATTATATTGATGAATGCTTTCTAAGTTACTGTAATTAAATTATTCCATTTAATTAACAGATTATATTGAATTTCTCCCCAGAGGACTGCATTAGCCTCATCTGCTGTTTTACAAACAGGAGTACTCTAATGTTGTGTGCAATTGAAATGATTACTAATGCCAAATGAAACAGTGTCAGATTAGATAAATACTGTCCCGGGTAGGAGAGCCCAGCTTGTAACTCAGCAAAAAAAAATGACTTGAGACGAAACAATAAAGTCACTGAAAAAAATAAAAAAATAACTGTTTCCCAAGGGCAGGCTTTGTAAAATGACATCAAATGAATTATAATGCTGAGTGCCTACTTGATGTTTTAAAGAGAACACAGAAAGCCAGATGAAATATGCATTAAGCAGGTTTCAAAACATAATTGTCCTTGGATCAACCTGTAAGTGCTGATTTGAATGTGTATTGAAAATGAGCGCTTTAAATGAATCTGTTTGACTCACAGAGGCACATTAGTTTTGAAGGGAGCTTATATAAAACAGCATCATGTGCACACTTAGTAGTTATAGATGGTAATTATGCTCAATATAAAACTATGAAGCACATATAACAGTTTTGGCTCACTGTTTCTCTGTACTGAAGCAAAAAATGCAAGTCCAGAAAGAGAGTCACATGTAGCTGACCATTGCCCTCTAGTGGGAGGAACAAGCACCTGCTGGAAGAGCTGGGTAGTAACTAGTTACATTTACTTGAGCAACTTTCTGGAAAAATGTACTTTTATGAGTAGTGTTACTGCACCCTACTTTTACTTTTCATGATCTTCTTCTTGTTCTTCTGGAAAATCAATGTCAAACCCAGGCTTCGGCTGGACTACAGTTACTACTCTGTATGCCAGAACTTGGATGAATTTGTACGGAATTGGGGGGAAAATGGAATTCTTTGTATAATTATTGATGGAAAATTAGAATTTGGTACCATTCTGCAGTAATTTTATGACTGTTTTTTGTGGACTGAATAGTGACAATGTGTGAATACATGGTGTTTTAAAAATATAAGTATATATATATAAGTTTATATATACATTACCTACCAAAGTAAATTGAAAGTTTTATTGACATTGTTTAATTGAATGTTTCTTATGCTTGAATTTGTATTTCGGAAATATGTTATTTGTGTAACTAAGTCTTTGACATACCAGACTTTGCACATTTTCTTTTCAAACTAATTACATCTTTTTTTTTTAATGTTAAATTAAATGCTATGATTAAGTATTTACTCTGTACTTAGGCAGCCTTCTGATCAAATACTTTACTTTTACTTGAGTAAAAATAAGTTGAAGAAGTGCTATTCTTACTTGACTCCAGTTTTTGGCTATCTCTGATTTTAACTAACTAACTCTTTTAACTAACTCTAGTGGTATAAAAACAAAAGGAAAAATTGTAAAAGTTAAGAATTAAGAAAGATTAAGAGTAATGCTTTGAAAGATTAGAATTATTACAACTTTAAAAGAAGGCAAAACGACTGTACAGATTTGTTATCAATCACAAATTCATTGAAGCTTGTCCCTGACAGTAAATGAGACAAGCATCTCTAAAGGGATAGAAAAGCCATTTAAAATAAGTATTAATCATGAAAACACTATCTTTTTTGAATGGTCATAAGTGGTAGGTCATAAATTATTTAAACACTTCTCAGTAATTTGGGGACAACTCTAAACTGTATTGGCATCACAACTATCAAAACCTTGCTAAACAAATTTCTACATGCTTACGGCGGTATTTTGCCAGTTTCTCTTTGTTATGGAGCCCCAAACATAAAGGTTTGGTAGTTTTTATGTGGTTTTACTTTAATATATATTATATAATATTATAAATATTAGCTTTTCAAGTTGGGTCTCTGGGTGGGCTGCTCCATATCGTTAACATCACTTTCAATTGAAAGATTAATGTTGGTCAAATCAGAATATTACTTTAAATCCAAATTTGCCAGGGGTGTGAATACTTTTGAGATTACATACAATGAAATATGTTTTCCATTTATTTATTTTTTACTATTTTCATTTATCTTAGTTTAGTGCAAACTCAGATTTTTATGATGCTTTATCTGTTTATGGAACTGATCAGCCCTTGATTTAAATATTTGTTTTTAGCCCTTTGTATTTTTTTCTTTAGCCCTTCATCTATTTATACCATTTTTTTATACATATTTTATATACTGTTTCTCTGAAGTATTTGTGCTTTGAACTGCAGTTTCTTTCTTTCTTTCTTTCTTTCTTTCTTTCTTTCTTTCAGTCAAGAAGTAATTTAAAGCATCAGCATTTAGGTCCTCTCAGTAATCTGTTATATATGATGTACATCAATAAACATACAATGAAATACTGCATTTGTTGAATTTGTCGTCCTAATTTCATAAAAGGAAGATAAAACATATTTTGACTCTAATTATCCCCTCTCTGAAGAAGAAGCAGGAAAAGTACAAGTACTGTCCTGTTGGATGTGTTTATTGTCCAATCCCTTCTGGCCTGGCCATATTAGTCCATGTGAGAGGAGAGATGAGCCGTGATGCTGTAAACACATACCAAGCATTCTCCCTCCTCTGCTGTGCAGTTGTTGGGCATATTGTGAGGTTTTGATACGAGGGCAGATATGGAGAAGGGCTCGAATCACATTCTCCGTACAGGAGAGAGCGGTGGCCAGGAATGGCAGTTGCTCCTCCTGGAGTTGAGACGATCGTGGATTTGAATTGCGCTCTGAAAGGTCAGCGCATTACAGTGCTAACGGTCAGCTTCTAACATGCCGATCTGCACTCAAGAGAAAACTTGTCAAAATTACTGTTCTACTCAATTATGAGAAAATATGAATATATAAACATTTTGTTGGAGAAGATTTACAGTATACAGTGTTTGCATTTCAGGATATTAAGCCTTTTAAGCACACCCGAAAGCACAAATTCAACATATGTTGGCACCAAACAGCCAAAACTCATCAGCATAGAAAGTAGTACAACCAATAAATAAAATTGGAATGAGCCATTGAAGGGATTATTGGCACGTTTCTGTTGAACTAAACTAGACTGAACAGTGCCTTCATTTCGCATTAAACATGTTGGCGAATGACCAAGGAACAAACAAATGATAAGAAACTGCTATTATTCAAAGACTGCACATATTGTGAAAGAAGCAAAGATGTAGAAATCCCTCTGTTAACAGCCCATAGGCTTCACGGTCATAATAAAACTGTCCGATGTGTTGCCAAGTGGAAACTTAAAGAGAGAAACCTGTGAAGGTTGCCAGTTGTGAGAAAACCCAAAGATGAAACAAAATAAAAGAAAAGATGTGAATAGCTTCAGGCTGAATGGACTGGTGTTTTGCAGTCTAACACTTCACATTATAGTGAGCCGAGTAGGACTCTGTAGGTGAAGGCCAAGCAGGAAATCACTCCTCAGTAATCTTTTTGCTATTTAATGAAAAAGTTTTTGGTGAGGAATTAAAATAGATCAAATAAGCTAACATATAGATGTGTCTATCAAAAATTGAAAACAGTAAATATTTACATGTATGTAACAGAAATGGAAACTGGGTTAAAAACAAACCAGTTTACCCTGTTTTCTGTCACCAAGTTTAGGGACAAATACGAACCAGTGCTGGTAGATTCACGACAACAGGGTTCAGTTGCTTGAACCCCTTCTTTGGGTGTTGTTAAAGTGACAAATGTGACACACAAGCTATTCAAGAGTAAGAGAGTATTTTACTGCAATTCTGTAATAAAGAAAATTGAATGAAAGAGTACTGGAAAATGTCTGATAAGATTTTGACAAATAATTACGTTTGAGAAACTCAGATGCACCGATCAAAGATTTCTATGGTCTATTTGTTTCAAAGCTTTTACCTGGTGATCCGATTTCAACTGATTCAGATATCTTTTTTTTTGAAATCTAAAGGCCAATTTGTACTCTCCCCAAAGAAATACAGAAATATATTCTTTAACTTTTAGCTGTAAGAACAAGAATAATGTTATTTCTAGCCAGGAGATGATATGCTTCATAAGTACTCAGGTGCAGAACTCCTGGGAAGTCTTCACTGGTCTCACCTTCCCTAGCTAAAAAACGTCAGTGCTCCATTTGTTAATCCCTGTCTACAGAAGAAAGGGCTAAAAATAAAAAGTAGAAACTGAAACTGAAAGAAGCCATTTCAAAATGGTTTAAAAGAAACGTAACTTTTAGTGATGGAGAACTCCGATCTGATTGCTTGGGAAAACAAAACACGTTGATTTTAACACCAATCGGATATAAAAAGTTTTCCTTCCGCACGTTTGACCTTATATAACTTCAGCGATACTAATATCTGGAACATGTTCATTCAAGCCTGCAGTGGGTGCAGTTACAATATTATAATAAGAGGACAAGAACTGCCCGAAGGAGCATGTGGTTAAGAGCAGCAGTATAAATGTCTCGTGAAAAAGATCTTACATACGCACTTGGTTTTCATATGAAATCAATGAAACCTGGCTCAACCTTGTTCCTATCTGCTCTATCGTTGTGACACATAGTTCCAGATTTTTATCTGCTGATACACTGAGCACTTTTGTGAAAAAGATTAAGAACCTAAACAAGTCAATTCTATTTCATCAATGGGGACAGAGGCCCACTACTGAGCCAAATCCATGAACAGAAAAACCATATGGAGACTTTCTGTAAAGCAGTTGGTAAAACTAAGCGCGTCATGTGCAGTTCAGCAGGACTTATTTACAGTACAGACAAAGTTCCAACAACTGCAGGCACATATCAGATCAGACCATAACTCCTGATGTTATAAATGAAACACAATGTATTTTTATGAAACAGAGAGCTTTGCTGCAGGCTCAGGAATGTTAGCATCAAGTATGCAGCCATGACAGACAGCTGCACTGCTGTGGCGTTTTTAACATGCCAGAGTTGGGATCCAAGGCTGGCTGAATCATCAAAGGAAAATCTGAAAATGATCTAAAACTAAAAAACTAAAAAAAAACAGGAAAGAAAAGTATATATATAACATGATTTAATGTCTTTGCATGACAGTTTATTATTCCAATAAAATTTTGAAAAGGTTTGAATGTTGGCACGAACAAGAAGAAACAAACAAATAGACAAGGTATAAACGAAGAAAAGAGTAAAACTACCAACTGCTAATGAAAAGAGATGCACAAAAGTATTTAAAATGAATTTGTAAGTGAGTAATCGAGAAGAGGGAAATCACGTTTTCTTTCTCGATGGGGTGATTTTTATTTACATGGGACAAATGGCTCTGTTAGAGATAAATGTAGCCTATATGCATGTATATAAATATATCCATATCAGTATTTCTGGGTGCATCTCTCTTTCTCTTTTCCTCTTTACAAAAGCATTTATAACCCTTGAACTTTTTTTCACATTTTGGGATGTAATAGAGTAAAAAAAAATCGTTTGTTCTAAACAAAGAAAATGCATAAAAAATGTGAGTTGCATTTGTATTCAGGGAGCATAATCAATTATCTTTGTATTGACACTTCCCATTATAAATTTAAGTATTTTAATGTATGTCTCAATGAACTTTTTTACTCATGCAAATAACCTCAAGCTCAGTAAGAATGGAATTGTAAACATCTACTTTCAAATTTCGCCTCTTGTTTTCAGATGTAGATCAAATCTTGTATGAGGCCATTCTTATCTATGTTATGATCTAAACCTCGAAACTATAGCTATGACTGTGTGTGTGTAATTTTGTTGTCTCAGATGTTGTGTCGCTGTCTTGATCTCATATCTTTTGCAGCCTCTGACAGTTATGTTTTATTCCGAATTTTCCTGTATTTACCTCCATTCATCTTCTGAAAAAAGCAGCATGATGTTGACACTGTCATGCTTCAATCTAAGCAATTATTCACGTATGATGTTTTGCATATAGGCCAAAAACAATTATATTTGGTGTAATTTAATCAGACCACCTTCTTATGTTCTTTGTATTTGTTTAAAAAGTCTCAGCGCAAAAGAAGCTAAACAAATTAGCCCACTTTTCTTTCTATCTATCTATCTATCTATCTATCTATCTATCTATCTTTGTATTTCTGAATACTACTGAAAAGTTTTGCAACAAAAAGACAATAAAAGAACGAAACCCGCCGTTTTCAGAGAATTCAAAAAGAGATTAGTCTATATGGATATCCAAGGTCTAGTTTAGAAAACCTCATTTGCAGTGGGAATTTAACCCAAAGAATATTAAACGACTGAAAGCGTTGACCTATTGTCGGACAAACAACCCCCATGGACACATTAACACCCCTGAATCTAATTGAGTCATCATGAACTTTTTTAAATCCAAACCTCCAGTTTATCCCCCTCCTTCCTAATCACCAAACCGCAGCATTCATTACACTCGGTGTGCTAAATACCGCCTGGTTGCCCTGTTTATTTTGCACATGTTCGGCGCCGCCCTGCAGACGCGCTGATATCACGCCGTTGCGTAATTTGACAAGCCAGTGCAAACCAGAGGAGGATGAGCGTTTGACAGCTGGGTCGCGTTTGGGATTGTTTTTCGAAGCAACAACGATTCATATATGCCGATTTTATTGTGGGATTTTTATTTTCTATAAGCTACCGTACGTTTACAAGGCTATCTGTGCTTTTAATGGCCGCAGCTGTGACGAATTCGCATTGGGTTGCTCCGGGGCAGGACGCGCAGTTTCTCTACAAAAGCCACCCTGCGGTGCCGCTGAGATCATCCGACGGTCTGAGGGGTGAGGATCATGGACAAATGCTGTGTAACGCCATCCTGGGAATTTCTTCTTTCCCAGATTATAATCTGGTAGGTTGGTTCTATGTTTTTTGTACTTGCATTGCCTCTCAGCATCACTGTCACACATGTTTTTTTTTTCTCTTCCGCATATTTAATGTTTTATTTAAAGGTCTGATCCTAATATTGATAATTGTTGCTGTTAGATTGCTGACTAAGACAGAACTGTGGATATTTTTGCTGATGCTGACATTCACATGCTGTGTTGGGATGAATGGGATGGGATGTGCGCCCGTCACTGAAACTTGCTCCGCATAGTCCTGCAGAGCAACTGGATGTTCTAATTTCAGCTGTGCATTTGCAAACAGCTTACATGCAGGGTGAAGCCTTTGCATTGAGCCAATTGTAAATCGGATCTTAAGTTCAATTGACTTCTGTTGACAAAAATCTGTCTTTGGTACACATACACAAGTATCCCAAAGTGGATTAATACTTACTTATTAATTTTTTGTTTAGAAGGACACATGGCACAAACAACCATTGCAAAGACCAAGGGAGAAAACATTAATATCCTTAATGCAATACTGAGGTGATTTTTATTTTTTAAACCACAACAACCAATTTTAGACCTAGGTTAAATTGGGAGTTTGATTCAACTTCTTTAGTTTAGAAACTGTGTACAAAAATAGACAATATAATCCAAGGTCAAACATACTCGGACAAAAATTACTCCAACAATTTGGGTTAATTTGATTCAGCATAATGATTTTTAAAAAATGGAATGAAGTGACTAATTTTTTTTAATTGATCAGATTTTCAGGGGTTTGTCAAAGTGAGGTTCTTAAAAGATTATAAGCAGTTAACACCTTACCTGCAGTACATAGCTACCTTGCCATCTTCTTTTAGTACACATCCAGATAAGTTCGTCCATAAGACTGAAGGCAGGAGATACTCTGAGAGGGGCAAAAACCAAAAATGGACTTATACCTTCTCTAAAAGCTCAAAGTGGTTTGTGCATCTAACCTTTAAGACACATTTACTTTTGAATTTGAATGAGATGTACACAGGAAGTGAGGGTTGGAAAACAGTGTGCCACCAATGATCTTCCTATGTGAAACATATTCTTCTGAACATGTAAAAACGTTTTCAGTCGAATGAATAACTAGAGCAATAAATGACCTGAATTACTGCACTGAATGAATTTGGATAGCAAATTTGATACTTAATACATATAACACCAAAGGTGCACTGATCAGACTTGACTAATATCCAGCTTTCGCCTGCCAATATCATTTTTATCTCATTCCAATTCGTCTTTGGGAACTATCCTTAGTAGCATTAGAAATGAAAACTATGACTGGTCATTTTTATTAGATTTTATTATTTGTGTCTAAGAGAAACAAGATTTGATAGGTTTTATTATTTGAAAAAAAGAAGAAAATGACAAAAAACAAAATTACAGTTAGAGTTAATATTTTGGCTCATAGTATCATGTACTATTGATTAATATGATTTAAAGCATTTAGAATTAGTTACTCTGAACAGTAGTCTCGTTTGTGTTCCTTACTTTACCTCTGAGTTTTACAAAGATCTGCCAAGATGTGCAAATCCAGCATTTTGCCTTCCAGGCAGTGGTTGAAAGCTTAAAATGATAAGATTTCAACTTTATTGTCACATTTTTGCCTCTCCTGTATCTGCTGAGGTTGGATTTAGGTTCAAATGCTTCTCTTTGCAAGTTCTACAAAATATCCCCAAAGCAAATTAAACTGATATCCTTTGGTAAACCGTTCCTTTTCATACCTAAAAGAAAAGTCTGGTTGGATCAACCAACACTGCAAAAATACTTATACAGCAAACACCTGCCAGTGTCTAGATACCTTTTGGAGCTACCTTAATGAACTGCCAACAGTGTTCCATAGACTATAGGCTATACCTTTCTTTCTTGATGCTTGCTACACTTTTTATTTATCCTCTGACTTCATTAATATACATCACAGATAACATATCTGCGTCTTCTTCCTGCATTAAAAACTGTGCCACTGAGTTGTGTTGAGGTTAGCATTACTTAGTAGTGGTTAGCCACACTGCAATATTGGAAAATGTTCTGATTGTTATGCGTCCGACCGGCTAAGGTCAAGCTGGACTGCATAAGATATTGCTTGTGGATATTGTCTAAATGACTATTTCCTGCGTCAAAGTGTGAATGACTAATGCTAGCAGGAGCTCATGCTAACTACTTTCAGGTAAAATACTGATGTTAAGCTATTTTTCTTATCTTTTTTTCCCCTACACCTCATTTTACAACCTTCCTATTTGATCTGGTGGAAAATTCAGTAAGGTTTGATCAGGTCATATAATTTAAAAATGGCTTACTGTGAAAAATAATTAGATGTATGTCTTCTTCTGCTCTGTTCTTTACGATGAAACTGGATTCCAACTTTGGGCCCAGTGATTGATTAAAACCACTCCGCTTTCATCTTGAAGGCATAAACCAAACGTTTCAGTTTAAGAATTAACCCTGCAGTTTTTGTACTGTATGTTTGTTATTTACCAAATAATTTTCCTTCTGCTTTTCCTACCAGGGTAAAGCCGAGCTGGACACCTACTTACTCCACGATACAGTAAATTCAAAAATGTTCGACAAGGATAGTGCTCCCATGCTGGAGCCACCTTTCATCGAAGACTTCGCCTCTTCTTACAGTGTCAACATGAGCCTGCTCCTTCCTGATACGCCCTACCTGCAACCCGGCCTTTGCCAGACTGTGAGGCAAATCAAAACGGAGCCATCGCACCATCTGATGCACCCGACCTGCCAAGGCAACGAACCACCAGCAACCCTCCCAGAGTACTCAGGAATGTTTGAAGTAGCTGACACTCCCAGTGGTAGCTGTTTCATCAAACAGGAAGTGCCCGAATTCCAAGAGATTCCCCATTTTCAGATGTTGGACACTGATTCAGAGCGAAACTCTTTCCCAGTCGCTCCAATAAGTCTTTCAGTTGGGAATCTTCATGTTGGACAGCTCGCAAACTG
The DNA here is from genome assembly GCA_028564705.1 of Apricaphanius iberus. Classification (NCBI taxonomy): domain Eukaryota; kingdom Metazoa; phylum Chordata; class Actinopteri; order Cyprinodontiformes; family Aphaniidae; genus Apricaphanius; species Apricaphanius iberus. The sequence goes on along the minus strand of JAPXFQ010001989.1, from coordinate 824,053 downwards.
TTTACAAACTGAATGTTTTCCATTTATTCAGGACTCTGGCCATCGGTTTAGATCATCTTATTTTCCACCATCTCCACCAAATTCTCAGCCTCCAAGTCCAGTTAAAGGCAAGGAGCTCCTTCATAACATTTCTCCTCCTCCCTCCTACGAAGCCAGCATTGCCTCCAAAACACCGGTACAGACCCACGGTTCCACAGATTCCACCCCGGCTTCCAGTGAGCCTTCAGTTCAAAACCTTGACCAAAATTACGCTCAAGGGTTTACCGATAGTCAAACTGGTATTGCGGTTCAGGACTGCAACACGGCGCCAGCACCGACGACGGCAAGCATGGAACCTCTGTCTCCCGAATTGGCCCAGTCGGCTTCAGCCAAGTACAACCGGAGGAATAACCCTGATCTGGAAAGACGCAGGATTCACCACTGTGATGTTCCAGGTGAGGCTAAGTCTGGACACCCACTGTAGCAGGATAGAAAGGGGCTTGTAGAAATGTATGGTATGCCTGAAAGTTGTTTTCTCCCTTTTTAAGGGTGCAAGAAAGTATATACAAAGTCGTCTCATTTAAAGGCCCATCTTCGATTCCACACAGGTAAACTCCGTTCAGTTGCACATCTTATTTTAGGGGTGAACATGATGATGTTGCCAGGCAGAGAAGTTTTCTTGGCTTGCATATTCGTCCTGTCTGGCTCACATCTCGCTGCTGTCAAATCACATAAACCCTGCAGCTCTCGTAAAGAGGGGGAGGGTAGAAACATGCAATGATTTATGGCTCACAGATGAAGCATACTATCCATTTTTTTTCCCTCCTTTTCCAAACTTTTTTATTAGATGTGAGCTCTCATCAAGATTTTTAGATGGTGTCCTTGAGGGAGAATTTGGGGGGTGTGGGATATAGATCCAAAAACGTTTAGCTTTACTGTGTGATATCCATCTTGCATAGGTGAGAAGCCATACCAGTGCTCCTGGGAAGGATGCGAGTGGCGATTCGCCCGCTCCGATGAGCTGACGCGGCACTTCAGGAAACACACCGGAGTGAAGCCCTTCCGGTGCGGCGTGTGCAGCCGCTGTTTCTCCCGCTCTGACCACCTGGCCCTGCACACAAAGAGACACCAGAGCTAAGGAACACCCGAGCTATATCTGCCGAGTTGTTTTAGCTTTTACTTAATGTGGACAGGATACGGGGGGGGCTGCAGTCTGTGTACTCTAAAAGGATACAGCTTGATGTTCTGATCCGCCACAAATTGTCTTTTTTTTTATTCTGAGAATATTAAATCTGATTGTTGCCTTACTTTGTTTCATTAATATGAGATATTTGCAGATCTATCAATCAAACCTATTTTACCAAATTTGTCCTTTTTTCAAGCCTTTTTTTGATAATATACCATATATGAACATTTGACATAGTTTTTATATCTGAACTGTTGTTTGTGCAGATCATGTCAGCTTTGTGTCAGTTTATTTTTGAAGATTATGTGATGTCAGCTGAAAGGAACAGGATGTCTCAACCTGCAGGTCGAAGCATGATTGTGTGAACCATGGAGAGTATCAGCGGTTAGGAAAGGCTGGATGGTTAAGATGAAAATAGGAGAAAGTTATTGAGTGTAGAACTCAGTTTGTGTCATGCTGTCAGTGTGTTGCTCATGGCATGACTTTAATTCTACCAGGTTGATGATATTTTTTTTCTTTCTTTATAATAAAAAGATTGTTTGATCTGAGATGGCAGTGGTTTTATTTAGAAAGTGCAACAACTGGAAAGGAAAAATACTAATTCACTTACAGATCCCTTCTGGGGTTTTTTTCAAATGTATTTTTTTTTAGACAAAGATAAACCAAGTAAATGCAAAAAAAAATATGTGCTATTTTCATCCATCTTTCAATTGTTCATACCTGCTTATTCATGCAGGGTTGCAGGAGGCGGCTATTGACATTCTCAAGTGGAGAACTCCTAGACATTATGCCACTTAAACTGAGGGCAGTACAGAGATACACATCACAAGCAAAAACACATGCAAACACTCACCTCTAAGAACAATTAAAAGTAACAAATAAACCCAGGGCAGATATTTTTGGAGTAGATGCTGGAGTACTCTGCTCCATTCGCTATTTCCATTCAGAAATGGCGAAGCCTGAGATTCAAACCCAGGACCTCCTTGCTGCAAGGAAGCAGCATATGCATCACCATACAGCCAAGGACTAAATTTATTAAGGACCACAAGCAGTCATTATCTCTTTTTCTTATAATTATTAATTTCACTAGCATCACTCAGGCTTGATTCCTGCCTGACCCATAGAATCAAGAAATAAAATCTGACCGCATAAAGTGGGCTTAGAAATCTGAAAAGGCAATACAGTAATGCAATGAAATTTAAAAACAGATTACACAAATTCATTACCATGTGTCAGTCTGGAAAGGGTTGTAAAACCATTTCGATGACCTCCAGTGTCCAGTCAAATACTGTGACAGCTATTATCTACAAATGGGAAAAACATGGAACAGTGGTGAAACTTTTCCAGGATGGCCAAAAATCTCCCAAAACTTCCTAAATGATTCAACCAAGAGGTATCCGCAGTCCACAGAGCAAAATCTATGGGGATGCATTTTAGGTCAGAGTTCATGATGGAAAAGTAATAAAAGGTATTGGTAGGCATAAACATGCAATCAATTGGTCATTTATGTTTTTCTTTTTATTACCTAGATTGAGTTTTTCTTTATTTTCAACTTAATTCAGTTTTTAATGACAAAAAAAAACAATTTAGATTTTTTTTCTCACAACTAAAATGTCAAAGATACATATTGATAAACTTTTGTTCTAGTAACATGATAGCTTTGTGACAAACTTCATTAAAACAAACAAACAAAAATTCTGGAAACTATACTAAGCAGTCTACCATTATTCCTGTATTCATTCATAACATAAATATAGGTATTTGCGAATTCGTATTTATTTTTTTGGTCCTTGGCCTACTTTCGAGTTAGGAAAATCCAACCTCAGTTAAATAAAAACTCACTGTATTACATCTGTTGTCAAACATTTAATCAAAATTAAGCCAAAATGCAGAGGCAGTGTGTGGAAACTATTGACTCCATAATTTAACTTTTAAAACTATTTTTATATTTATATTTAACCAGTTGAAGTATTTCTTTTTAACTCTATCTCTGAAGTAAAGCGGGAATTACATTTTGGGCTCTTCAATCTTTGGTGAAGATCTTTTCCTTACAACTAGGTAAAAATGTTACAGAAACATAATTGCTTTGGTTATTTATACCCAACCAATATAATGTCATACAAGTTTAATTGGCTAATTTCTCAGCTAGTCTCACTTTTCACACTAATGAAACATCTGATTGGCTTTCATTTCTGTCCAGTATTTCTTTTCTGGGGGGGGTTTCCCACCATGGAAAATTGAGGCCTGAGCTCGGATTCATCCATTGTGATAGTCCAACATTTCTCTTTTCTGATGTTTTGGCTGCAAATTTGCAGGTGTCACTGTCTTGTAACACAATCCATTTTTCAGGGAGGTTTTGGCTGTCCTCAGGTGACCTCACTGATGTTTTAAACACTTGGTACACTGAATCAATAGCAGGCTCAATCGGTGAGGTACCTTTATCTGCAAAACAAGCTACAGCTTTATATGTTGTGTTTGTTAATCAGAAGGTTTTTTTGTTTTTGTTTTTTATTCTGATTATGTGACCAGAAAATCTGGCAGTTAATTTTACTGTGCTCCGATGCTTACTTTTTATTTCATTATATTAAAATGAAAGTTCACAATATTCTCTTATCTGTTCAAGTCTTTAAGTTTGACGTGGAAATCCATATTTTTTTCAAGGTAAACAATCATTAGAAACCAGTTTCAGAGCAGTTGGGACAAGTAAAACAAGATGTCCTTGTCTTTATTTACAGTTCATCGAAAATATTTATGACATTAGTCAGAAAGAAAATGCCGACAAAGGGTGCCAAATGAGTCCGCTGAAGCCGCAGAAGGTGCCTGAGCTTGTTCGGAGAGTACAGAAGGTTATAAGTGATTTTTTTTTTTTTTTTTTTTGCATACGACTCAACATGATCTTTACAGCCCAATATCTCATACTTGCTAAATCACAAAGGTGATACACTAAAAATGAAAAAAAAAAAAAATTGTGGAATGGGAATAGCTTGTAATTATCTGAATTTTCCGGCGGTTGACAAAATCCATTCAGATTCAATTATGAAAGAGCACAGTACAGGATGTTCAGGGTGTTTCCTCTAAACTGTAACCTGTTCTTAGAAACAGCATTGGCTTCATGCTGGGTTGGGGCATACCAGGGCTTAAAATATCACTCTGTTGGTGCTGGATTGTAGCAACAAAGCAATGTAGTTTTATTCTGAGAGATGTGATATTTTCCTTAAACGTTTGAATACATCAGATGAAGAATGTGAACTCCAAATATGTTTTGCACTCAAACACAACACTGTACCTTATATTCAGCTACTGTATGGTTTTGTGCAGGCGTGCAGTGGCACATCAAAGCGGGGTTATGGGTGGTAAGAATAGTGAATACAAGTAGATTGGAATTTTTTTCTGCCAGTTCTGGTGCTGACATTAAAAATTAGGGTTTAGATATATATGGCTGTTTCTTTTGCTATTAATTTAATTTAGCTATGGCAGATATTTTTTAACTTATTATTCCAGTTTTTTTTTTTCAGTCACTGATATAGAACCCTCTTTTAAATGAGACGTGCAGAGGTAAGATGACTTGAACTGGTAGACCAGAAGTTTCTTAAAGGTCTCCTTCATTGAAAGTCATGAAAAAGTTTTTTTTTACATGTGAGAATATTTTCCCTAAACTCAATTCCCTGCATCATTTAGAGAAACAAAACACACCAAAAACGCTTAAGTCTAAAAAAGCCATTCTTTCTAACGTCGTCTCGAATGAGACCGTCCACATTGTTTTGGCCAGGTAGCTGTAGCTTCGAGGAGCTAACAGCACCTCTACAACCCTAACACGGCAGAACACCTTCGGTATTTGTGCAGATGACACATCAGTGCTACATTTAGGTTTTTATCCATGGAAGAGGAGTTGAAAGAATTGTTGGAAATTGTTTTGGGAGCACCACCGGGAAAATGCGAGACTTGGTTAGTGATTTTTTTCAGTCATTTTGAGCACAGGTAGGCCTATTTCATAGCAACCAACCTAACAGTACTGGCTTTGCCTCTGAGCTGATTTAAAACCAGGATCTCCTGCAGAAACGAGAGAGATTGTTTTTTTTTTCTACAGCAAACAACGCACAAGGCATTCATTTAAGCTAGAGACCACAACCAATTTATTTAAAAAAAATAAATAAAACAAGTGAATGAGACCTTTAAAATTTATACACCCAGGATTAATGGGCTTCTTTGTCAGTGGGTGTATATTTACATAAGAGTGGACATTTTCTTCTCTCGTATTTCTGTTATAGTATTATTGTACAGAGGAGATTATATTAATCAAGACCCCTCAAAAATCTGTTTTAATGATTAAAGTCTAGTGCACAATGCTAAATGCAAAATATTCTGTGGCAACATCAGACAGAAGTTGAAAGTAAAGATATCCTACATAAATTCAAACAGCAGCTGGACTTTGATGTTCTAGCTTTGATTTCCTGCTTCGGGATGTGTAAAATGTAATTGATGAAACACACAAACCAGCAAAACCACCACTGACTGGCTTAAAGCAAAGGTAGATCCTGATTAGGGCTGGGTATAAAATTTCAAGAGTTAATTTGATTCCGACTCTTAAGAGTTAGTATTGATTATCACGATCTGATTCAATCTTATCCTGTTCAATATATATGTGTCAGTGCTACTAAAAACTTTTTTTGAGCTGTTATCTTAATAATATGCTTGTAATTCAACGACTTAACACTGGGTCAGTAACAGTTTACCAGGAAAAAACTGTCTTCAGAACTAAGCCTTAAAACGGCAGATTTTTAATTCCTATTTTAGCTGTAAAAAAGGGAAAACCAAACAGTTAAACCTATTTTTGAACTTGTATATCGAATTGATCCGAGTGGAGCTAAATTCTTCCAGAGCCATATAAAAAGCAGATAAGGAGTTACCATGAACCATGATGCCAAGGGTGGCAAAAGCGCTATTAGGTTTAAAGGCTGGATATGGAACATACGGAGGCCGACAAGGGTCAGATCCAGAAAATTTTTTGAGGGGTAAGAATCCGTACGATAGGTTTACTAACACGTGCTCACGGATTCCTAAATCATTGTGTGACAGAGTCAGGGATCCTGTCCAACTGATAATGGGCCCTAGCTAATTGATATTTATGTTACTCTTTTAGCAGAGTTCTTAACACCCATGCTTGGCATCTGGGAATCAATGGATGAAATCCCGTCCTCGGAGCTTGTTATAATAAAAAAGACTTCATTGATCCCAGAGGGAACTTATGTATGTTTTGGGTCCCTGCAAGAAAGAAAACTATAAACGTAGGTGTCATATTTATAAATAACAGTTTTGTAGCCACCTACTGTATGCAGCCTGGCAGGGTCCATGCACAACAAATGCAATATTTGAAGAAAAACCAGGTGCAAAATGTGTTGCATGGCTGAACAACGGCCTAGAAATGAGCCATAAATCATTAAGTGTATGCCCACCTTGCCCCCTGGAATACAGGCACAGTCCTGCGCTATCTGCATAGATGCATGGAGCAGGTGGAGCAGCACAAACACCTTACATTAAAGAGATATCGGTTAACCAGTTACTTGTTGATACAGTGCCCATTTTGAAAGCAAGTCTTTATTGGATGTAACATGAATCTCTGCAAAAAATGCTAGAACATTTGCAAATAAAGAAAACTGTTTGAGATAGTAGAATATCAGTTTGTATACTGATTATATGAAAATAGCACTGGGAGCATAAGTGGATGTTAGACCTGCAATGCTAAAAAATTCCACATCTGGTTTTTAATGTGGTTGGAAAAAACTATAATTCATAAATAATGTCAGGAAAATGTCCCCGGTTTTAACAACGGTTATGTTCATAGCCTACTTTTCTACAGGCACTCCAGAAAAGAATTGTGTGATAAAGCACAGACTGATGACTTGACCGGGATTCAAACAACAACATACCAGGTGCAAGTCCTGTATGTTAACCACTCTAGCAAATCAGCACTTTGCTTCCTAAAGTGCACAGGACCCCACAGACGGTTACACACTTTAATAAACCTAGGGTACGGATTACGAATCCGTGCGCACAGTTTAGTAAAATGAGGATTCTTACCCTTCAAAAATAATTTCTGCACCTGACCTCTGCCGGGCTCTGTAGGAACATGAGCACGAAAGCAACATCTAGTTTATCTAGGTTGTAGTTACAACAAAAACATCATCCCAGCTGTTGGGTTTCCTGATTCACTGCCAATATGCCCAGTGACCAAACGAACTGTGTCCAGTGAGGAATGTAGTTTAGAGGAGTTTAACTGACCGCTAACGTTAGCCAAGTTAGCAAGTGAGTTAGCTTACAGTTGGAAAGTCGTCACTTGTTTGATGCCATGGAAATGTTTTATGTGGGTCCATCTAGTGTAGGCTTCACCTAAAACTTCTCTAGTTTCTGTTCTTCCGCGGTCACGCCTCTCCTGAGACCAATAACAATATTTCTGGGTCTCTGAAGCAGCTGCTTGACTTGCTGACTCCCCCATTCCTCTTAGTGCAAGCCGAGCTGTGCCAACCATATAGTTGGATCATAGAGACTGTATCCTGCGGCCGCTAAAAACAGGTAGAAGTAAACTTAACGTGATTGTCGTGTCTGTACTAAATGTGCATTTTAAGCCCCGTGGATGCATTCTTTTTCTTAAATGTAGCTTTTTTTATGAAAATGTTCCATCTACAACCTTTAAGGGGGAATTATGTATTCCCATAGAGCAAGTTTTTTTTCTCTCCTAATAAACAGTTATCATTTAAAAACTATTTTATTGTGTTGCTCTGATATAAACATTTGTTTCCTGAAATATTTAAGTGAGATAAAATAAATAAAAACGGAAGAAATCTATAACAGGGAAAACACTTTTCAGAACACTGTTGTAAACTTTGCCGCTGTTTGTGTGGCTTTTCAGTCCATTTAGGATGTTGTGTTCTTGAGTTGCCACACTGGTGGCTCTGCAGTTTCAGCATCACCCTATCTATGCTCCACACTAATGGTTTCCCCCAAATCCAGATTAGGTTTCTGAATGCCAGTGTGAGCACAGTTCTCAGATTTCTCTCAAATGTGTCATCGAAACCACATTCCATCCATCCCAATCATAGATAGCAAAGGGGCTCCATCCCATTAGTGTTACATACAAAATGCAACTTTATTATCCTTCATGCCTCCATTCATTTCATTATACATGTATATGTTTGAACTTATCTTAATTTCACAGCTCCATCCATATGAAAAAATACAGGGGGGGGAAAAGGCAAAACACTGACTTGTTACTTGAACAACTTTTGGAGAAAATAAACTGTAACAGGAAAAAAAGAGAAAACAAAAGGACACCTGTTTTTAAAAGTTTTTAAAAATACCAGGATTATAAATTTCCTTTTTTTCCCATTAGCAGAATCTCCCTTTTGAAGCAATATCACATTTTTTTTTCTCACGGTAAGAATGAAAAGATCTAAATATATTTACACAACACTCACTTTACATAAATACAGAAACAACAATTACTGTACGTAATATTAGCAAACTTGAAACATAGGTGTTGGCTTCACTACTTAAGTTTAAAAAAAAAACAGAAGAAAAGAAAAAGAGAAATCAGATGTTACACAGAAAGTAAAATATTAATTTAACTGATTGAACATCTCAAATTATTAGCAAAGGCATCAAACTGCCAAACTGTGGGTTTGATCCCTCTTGGCCTAATATGAAATCACTGTGCTGAAGCTGAAACATCCAGAGGCCTTCGTAACTCAGGTTTACTCCCCTTACGGAGGAGGTTTATTGCAGCCAAAGTAATGACGTGTGCTTCAAACTGGTGAGAGTGTTCCGGTGTGACGCTGCGTTTGACACCATGATATAAGGCTCAGTGCGAAGAGAAGGTTCAACGTTAGAGGTCCGACTTGCATATTGTTGTCTGTGCTTTTTATCCCGAAATAATATCGATAATTAAACAGAAATCTTTATTTCCCCATTTGAAATGTAGCAATTGAAGAGCACGTGTTGGAATCGAAACGCTGCGCAGAGCAGGTGTTATTACAAGTTTGTGATATGAGGCACTATTTATCATTATTGCATAACTTTGACCCTGGTTACCGTAACAAAATTATGCTTCAAAACGAGGAAAGAGATGCGGTGTGTAGGGGGGAAATATAATACACACTGTCTCCATAGAGACATCATCTTCAAGTCTAATTGAACTGTTTAAACACTGGTGTATTAAGGCATCCAACATTATATATAGATATACTGAATAAAGAATAAATGTGCTGTTAATATGTGATTGATTTGTGTCTTTGTTGTAGTCATTTTACAGGTACAGTTGAAACCAGATGTTTACATGTATGCACTGTATTTTTTTTAAAAACACAACGCTTATTTTCCTTCAGTCTCTGATTATATTAGATAAAACTTTACCCATTATGGGAAAGCTATAATTTGTCAAGTCCCAGAATACGGATTTTTAATAGTGTTTTAAAGTTATTTATTTAAATTCTGAAGTTTACACACACTTTGACTTCAGACGTTTGAAAGCTCAGATGGCATGACTTTGGAAGTTTCTAATTCAAAACATCTAAATTGAGGCACACATGTCGACAAGTTCTGAGGCAACACCTTAAACAAACTGCTTCCACCACGTGTGCCATCATGGAAAAATCAAACACAGTCAAATAAGCTACCCCCTGGTCTGATTACTTATGTACAATGTCCAGATGCCTAAAATTGCCTCTGTCATCTGAATATTTGAAAGTATAAAGTGTGTAGATGCTGGCTTAAACTGATAAGGTGACAGTATCCACAGTGGAACAAGTCCTGTATCGACACGGGCTAAAAGGCCACTCAGAGAGGAAGAAGCCGTTACTCCAAAACTTACACAAAAAGCCAGATTTTAGTGTGGAAAAGCACTCAAAAACCAATATGTTAATATTTAGAGAGATGTCATGTGAGCTGAAGAAACAAGAATCAAGAGCATCATGTTGTGGGTTTGTTTTGCTGCAGGAAGGATCTAAGCCCTCCACAAAATAGATGACATAAAAAGGGAAATAACAGTGATTTCAAGACATCAGTCACAAAATGAAAGCCTGGGCACAAACAGGTCTTCTAAACGGAAAATCATCCTAAGTTCCCCGCCAGATCAGATGCAATATGGCTTAATATGAACAGAGTAAGTTTTTGTTTCCACTACAGAGACATGATCTCAGACCTACAGAACATTTGTGGAAAGAGTTAAAAAGGTGTGTGTGTGTGTGTGTGAAAGGTAAACCTGACTCAGTTAAAGCAATTCTGTCAGGAGGAATGGGCCAAAATTCCAGCAAACTATTGTTATCAGCTTGTTGACAGTGTCCAGAAACGGCTGAGAATTTCTGATTTACGGTAACCTTAAAAGCATTTTTTTTTTTACTAAAAATGATCTCTCTCATTATTCTGAATTTTAGCAAATAGAAAAAATAGTGTTAACCCTAACTGACCTAAAACAGCAAACATGTTATCTTATTTATTATAATACATCTCAAAATATGTGCATGTGTGTGTGTGTAAATATCTGGTTTCATCTGTTTAATAGCAAAATAGCGACACAGGCAATAGGCGATCAAGTACCTTAATACGGTCAGTGTATATAAATAAATTGTTGTTCATATGAAACACTGATTTAGCCTTAAAAAACAAAAATAAAAAAATTTGATCATGAACATGTTTAACCCCAAACTAGAACAATAAAAAAGCAAACTGTTATATAACATCACATATGATCATTTACATGATGAACACCTTTAGCCCATTTTTGCTGTATATCAAATTAGATAAATTACGGTCTCAGAAAAAACTTTACGTGTATAAATGTATCTACGAATCGAAAGCCCTATTTCTCCATTGTATATACAGGTTGTAGAACTTTGTAATAGCTTTGTATCTTCACTATCACATATATTACAACATTTCAAAAGATCCTCTTTTTTTTTCTTTTACATAAGAGAAAGAGTTACAAGCCGTCACATGAAGTGCCCCTTGATCATAAAAAATGTCATACATTATGTGGATGATAAAATATGTTGAAAATCTGCCTTTAAATTGACATCTGAAATAAAATTATCTGAAAATCATCTCAATAAACAAAGAAGGTGCTAATATGCTTTTGCCAAAACGATAATAAAAATGGGCAGGATGACATGTGCACAAACAACATACATAAATAATGGTAACATAAAAGAGGGCCGTACAAACTCTGCATGTGGTGAAACTGTTCCCTGGATTTTGGCTTCGTTGCTAAAAGTGAGAACTTTAAAGTGTGTGTGTGTGTGTGTGTGTGTGTGTGTGTGTGTGTCTGCGTTTGTGTATAGGCATATGGATTTCAAGATACCTTAATCAAAAAAGGTTGCCATGTCTTTTTACTGGCTTCTGCCCAATAACTGCATTTGGCAGCACTACCGTATAACATTGGTTGGCTCTGTACCTAAAGTTTGTAGCTTTTAAACAGCATCAAAAGAATTGGAAATAGTTGCGAGAAGAAAAAAAAAAGTTTGTCTTTAGAATATAAAAATATACTTTTAATTGATTTCCCTGATTGAGGTCAAGTGATGTTTTCTGAGAGATATTTCTGCCAGTAACTGCATCTAAAATCTTAATCTTCTCTGATATAATGTTAAATTTAATATTATTATTATCTGTATTATGCGCAGTTCTTCGCAAAAGTGCTCACAATCCTTCAAACTCTTCCTATTTTACCACGTTACAACATAAACTTTAATGTTGCTCATGGGGATTAATAGACTAAAGCAAAGTACAGCATAATTGTGAAGAGGAAGAAAAGTGTTTCCAAACTTGTCCCTCCCTCAAAAACATGTGCTGTATTTAACCCCCCTTTACTTTGATACCCTTAAATAAAGTTTAGCGCATTTTCAAACTACCTACTTTATAAAAGGTGCCCACTGGGATAAACGATGCTGTTCTGTAAAGAGCAGGAATTCAAAAAATCCTTGCAGCTGTTATTTCGGTAAAAGATTAATCTACAAAGTAGTGACTCAGGGATGCTACTCTTTTCATAATTCCATTCACATACAGGGAATTATAACTATCCATTTACTATCACTTGACAACTATCTACTACAACTCCTAAAGGTTTATCACATGAAGTTGCAGCATTCTAAACTGATGTTTGTAGTTGTAATGTGCCAAAATGTGAAGTAGTTCAAAGATTAAGACTTTTGCTAAGCAGTGTATGTATATTCAGTCCTGCATTTTAATCACCAGACTTCTGATAATAACCCACAATAACCGCCCAAAATGAGGTGAGAACATTTCAAGGGATGTTTACGACAATTAAAAACGAAAAAATGTGAGATGCTGCAGAGTGAATGACCAGCTGTGACATCACATTGTGACCTGGGGCCTCAGAAACGGAGTGAGGCTGACATTAAGCCTCCACCTCTTATTTGGACATGAACAAACACTTTGATCAGAATGTATTGCTCTTCTGTGTGCAGGTTTATCTCTGTAAGTCTTCAGCTAGTGGTCAGCGGCAGCTAACTATCATGGGCTGCCTTGCTGTAGAATATATATATATATATATATATATATATATATATATATATATATGTATATATATATATGATACCTACAACACAGTTACAATTTTCTTGCTTCGGCTCCATTTCAGTAGAGGAAAAATGAGTAGACTGATGAGCACAGGTAGATGGGGACAGAATGAAAGTCTCTAAGGTGCCTCTGTTTTTTTTTATTTTATTTTTCCACATACTCTCTTCTGATTGTTTCAAGGTTCGCTGTACATGAGGGGTTTTATTTGTCAGAATCAAACATAAGCAGTAAGCAGGTACTATAAAAAAAAGCAAGATTCAATAAAGAAAACGTTTTCATACTGAAAGTTTTTATATATATTTATATTTATATATATTCTTTAAGATTGCACTTTACTGATTGCTAATCACAGCTCAAAATCCACATAAGATTTGTTTGAAGAAAATGCTTTAAAGAGGCTCAAAATAAAGAAAAGCACTGATGAAGAATGGGGTTGTCTGATGTCCGTCTGATAAAATGGTGCTTCTTTGCTGGTGTGATGATTAGGCGTGTCCCGTTTCTGCTGTTTGTAAGGAAAGCAGCTGATGGCTGAGCGGATATGTGGATAAAAATGGATCCATCCAAGTGAAGTTGTTTGCACTTTGCTGGCTTTGGGGAAAAAGGTGAAAGTCCAACCCTTGTTTAGCTTCTCAAAGAAAACGCCTTAGACATGACGGCTAGGTCAGAGTAAACCCTCCGTGATCAAACACTGCCCTCTGCTGGTCACAGGGAGGCAAAGCAAAACAATACTGTCTGTAAATCCAACTCTGGCCAAGTCTGTTCATGTAAAATCCACTCCAGGTTGAAATTCTTCCCGTTCTGATTTCAAAGGGGTCTTTCACATTATGAATGCTGGAAAAAAGCAGCTGTAATGTAAAGTGAGTAGAATCCAAATTTATTGAGTGCCACTTCATCCTAAAAATCAAAGCTAAACATCAACAAACAGTGCTGATTAAAACAGTTCCCGGTGATGGCTAAAGATCCTGCCATCGCTTCCTTCCAATCCAAAGAGGATCCAGAAGTCACCCTGTTGTCTGCTCCGACCGTCCATCCAGCTTCTCTATCTGTGATCTGCTTAAGAAGAATGAGAGCATATGCGACTGTGTGTGTGTGTGTGTGTGTGTGTGTGCGCCTGCGTGTGTGTGTGTGTGTGTGTGAGCTTGGGCGTCCAGGCCAGCTGACGAACATTCAGAGGGAGATCCCGCTCCCTTGGCTGCCTGTGTGTGTGTGTGTGTCTGTCTGTCTGTCTGTTTGTCTGTGTGAGTGTGTGTGAAGGGGTTGTGATGTATCTGCTCCACTGACATCTTCTCTTAATCGCTCCTGTTGTGCTTCACACCAGCATGTGTCTCCGTCGGTGCAGGGCTAAGTGGTCGGATCTGGAGAAGCTGCGGTCACAGTCTGCACATTTGAAGGGCTTCACGCCCGTGTGTTTCCTGTAATGCCTCGTCAGCTCGTCGGAGCGGGCGAACTTCCAGGTGCAGCCCTCCCAGGTGCATTTGTATGGCTTTTCCCCTGCAGACGACATCAACAGACACATGGGTCACATCTTCCATAGTATCACTGATCCACTGACCAGACATTACATTTTGACCACCTGCCTAATAGTATGTTAATTTCCCTTTTCCTGCTAAAACAGCCCTTTATGTACTCCAATAGATTCCTGGAGGTGTGACTGTGGTGTCCGTCACCAAAATGTAAGCAGCAGAAACATCAAGTCCTGAGGTGGGGACTAAACGGACCAGTAATATGTTTGGTTGGATGGATGGATGGATGGATGGATTCAGTGTGTATTCTGTGTAAAATGTGCATCTTGTGTTGGAGTTTCTTGGATTGTGACTTTAAGTTTGATCTCACTGGTATAAATGAATAATTTTGTTAAAGATGTAGAAGGCATTAAAAATATATTCCTTGATTAGTTTATAATTTAAACGGGAAAAAATAAGCACATTTAGTTGAGAATATTGCAGGGAGATTTAAAACTAGATTTAAAGTGACTATAGAGTAAATAAATTGTGATTAAGACCTAATGAGCTTTGTGTCAAAACTATGAATAAACTCAAAATAAAAGGTGCATATTCTGATATTTTCAGTCACATATTCACCACTTACTGTCGTATCTTCACACCATTTTTCCTGCTTCAGACTTGGAGCACTAAACATTCACTTGTTGTTTAATAGATTCCACTCACTAGCATATCCCATGATGAAATCAGATTAATTAGTGTCAATAACCTCACTCATTAGTGGTCATAATGTTAAGCCTTTATCACTTCCTAGCAGAAACAGGACAGTCGTGAGGCTCACTTATAAACTACTTGTAATGTGCCCTACTACTTGACACGTTTTTCTGACATCTTGTGGGCTTATGATTGTTTTTTAGTTAAGCTTTAAACCTGCCTCAGTCATTTAAATAATTAAATAGTTTTGGCAAAGACTTCAAGAGCGTATCAAAAGGAAACTATTGAATATCAAAAATATATCTCATTTTATCTCATTTGACAAAAGCTGATCATTTATTGTATTGTATTTGTACACATTTCTATGAGTGTTTGTATCTAACAAAGATGCTAGAGAAATGCGTCGAACTAGGACGCATCACGTCAGAAAAGAACCAACAATAAACACAGCCGAAGATTTCTGAAAAACGTTTTTTAAAGCATCAAGGTACTTGAATAATTTATGAGGATAGCTTCCTCTGACCCACTTTTTGTAGAAGTCGGTACAACCTTATAACTGTTTAAATAGAAAATATTTTAAAAAGCAATGAAAAAAACATCTGGGTTTGAATCTTTGGTGGAGTAGACATGGAGTGTCCCATTTCACGATTAGTTTATCCAGTCCCATTCACATTTAGTGGAACCTCAAAGTAAAGATGTCTTTAAATTCTTAAAATAAATGTATTATTTATTGCGTCAGCATTCTCTTATGTTGAACGTTTTTTTGAATCCGACTTTTAATATGATTGCATTTATTCAGTGTGGTAAGTTATTTAATGAGACAACAGTTTGTTTTTCTGTAATGAAATCAGTTTTGCAATAAATAATGATAATTCCAATAAAATAAATGTCCCTTTTTACTTGACATTTTGAATGTGAGATTGTTTTAATTAATAATTGACAACTTTGCATTATTTTAGAATATAAATATGAAACTAAGGGCCTTTTTTCTTGCTTAATGTTCAAATGGGAAAGACAGCAAAGCATACCATTCAAGTTAAGAGGGTGTCAGTTTATCATCATAAATCAATAAACAGCTACAAGAAAATAACTATTTGCCTAAACTTGCACATATAGTGGGGCAAAAGGTATTTGGCAGAAAGCGATATCCCATTAAAAAGATTGCAGAGGTCTTTAATTTTGATCATTGGTACACTTCAACCCTGAAAGAAGGAATGTTAAACAAAATCCAGGAAATCGCTCTGCGTGATAAGAATTTATTTGTACAATGGAGCAGAAAATAAGTATTTAGCACCTACAGAAAGCAAGAATTCTGGCCCTCACAGACCTGTTACCTCTACTTAAAGAAGCTCTTCTATCCTCCAGTAACTAGGGCTGGGCAGTATACCGAAAAGGTACCGATACTGAATTTTTTTTTACTGTTACCGACGTCATTTTGCCTGTGTCGAAAACTTTGGTATTTAAAAAAATATATAAAAACATGTGTTTTAGTTTAGCGGTGCTCCAGCACCGTCAAAAAAAGAGTGTTGCCTTGAGTCACGTGACTACTTATAGTCATGACTTCATCTCATCCCGAAGAGAACAGAGCTACCAAGGTGGCGGCTGTGTCACTACATTTAGCAATTGTTTAAACTCTCTACCGACTCTTTTTTGTTTAAGCATCAAGCCACTAATATGGTGACTTTATATAGTGTTATTGGATACTTGGAGACTCTAACGTTGAGCATATTACTGCTTTCACAAGCCCAGCGTGCTGTAGCTTGGACCATACTGGTCCTCCCAGTCGGAGCAGATATTAACCGAGTTGAGTTCAGAATGTTGATACAAGCTTGAAACACGACAGAGACAGCTCAAACCAGGAACCCTCCGATCACAAGCCGAACTCCTGAGCCAAGGTCGCCCCTGAATTCAACAACATAGGCAAAATGACGTTGGTATCTGTACATTTTCTGTATACTGGCAAGCCCTGTAATGAATGGAGCCATGTAAAGTGAGATTTTAAGATAAAAAATTCTGTCCATCAGTGAGACCAATGAAGATGAAATGTGGCTGGGTCTTCCAGAATGACAATGGTTTGAAACACACCACCCAGGCAACAAAGGAGAGGCTATGTAAAGCCTTTCAAGGTTTTGGAGCTGCCTACCTAGTCTCCAGACCTCAGTCCAATAGAGAATCTGAGTAGAGAGTAGAAAGGCAAAACATCACAGTTCTAGAGAAGATCTGCATGGAAGAATAGTCCAGAATACCAGCTACAGTGTGTGCAAACCTGGTAAAGACCTAAATGAAATGTTTGACCTTTGTCATTGCCAGTCAATGTTACCTTTTGTCATTGACCAAATACTTATTTTCTGCACCATTATACAAATGAATCTTTAAAAAAATCATACAATGTGATTTCCGGGATTTTTTTTACATTCTGTCTCCCACAGTTTAAGTGTACCTATGATGAAAATTACAAATCTCTCTCATCTTTTTAAGTGGGATAACTTGCACAATCAGGGGCTGCTAAATAGTATTTTGTCCCACTGAATATTCAGCCAGAGCAATAATAAATATGTGAATATCTTAATCGATAACTACTCTGTCCGACTGAAATGCCGTCGAACTATTCCAATTCAGTCATTTTCTTTAAGTTCTGAACAATTTAGATTAGAACCAACATGCAGATATTATACAATCTGAGGATGAAGAAATATTATAAATTCATACTCATATAGATTTTAGCTTTGTACAATGAAATATTATTGCACTTTATTATTATTATTTATTTTCAGTTTCCAACAACGGAGTGGTAGGATGACTAGGATGAAAAAAAGAGAAGAAGAATATAGTATGGTTGACCCGTTTTGAAAAAAAGCGGAAAGGACGAGGAGAAAGCTCACATCCTTATAAAAATGAGAAGATTCTTCCAAAAAAGTAGCTAAAATCAAATGAGCAATGTTGCATACGTACTATTTTAAGAAAGTCAAGCCAACGCTGGCTCCAATGACCTGCAAAAGAGCTGTAGAAATAAGTTAATTTGATAAAAACATATCAGTTCCAGCATTTTCCTTTCACCTTAGGGCTATTACTTCTAAAAAAAAAAATATTTTATAATTGAACATGATGGAACATGTTCACATTTTTCTCAAGCTTTTACAAAATTTGTACTTACATTTTTGAATGGGAACGCAAAAAAAAACAAAAACAAAACTTCTCATGCTTATTGTTTCGTGACCTGAACACTGTTTTAGATTCCGATGGCATCAATAAACCTTAATAATTCACAACTTCTCTAGCTCCTGACAGTGATACAGGCTCTTTTTGATCGGACCAACAATTACACCATACTATTACTTTCAGAGAACATAAATCTCAACCATCTTAGATTTGAAGCAAATGCGTAAAAGAAGAGCATACATTAAACAGTAAACACACATCTCCAGAAACCAATATACTGACCTGTGTGTGTCCTCCGGTGTGCTTTTAAATGTGAGCTTTTGGTGTACACTTTATTGCAACCCTCAAAGTCACATCTGTGGATTCTTCGCTTCTTTGAGTCTGGCGACTCTGACCTCCGGGGGCGCCGGATGCTGTCAATACTGAACGGCGACATGGAGCTGCAAGACAGAATACACACACACACACACACACACAAAAAAGATCAATAAAAATAACATAAAGGTCAGACAACAACAGAGGCAACACTGATCTGAATGCATACAGAGCAATAATTATTGTGTAGTTTCTGAAAACAAAGCGATAAGCCAAGGAAACTTAGTCATTTTCCCTCGCTTAATGTCCCACTAAAAACTTGCAACAATCTGCAAAACCCAACACACTTGCCTCTTTCGAAATACCTCGAAGCAACATACTGTTGGAATAAAGATGATCTTTTCAGGTGTAACTTGGAGCTACGCTGCCAGTGTTGAAAGAAAATTGAGCTTGATAGATTCTGCTTGAGAGATTCTGCATAAATTACAGGCATTAAGATTGTAAGAATGTATAAATATATATAATTTAATTCTTATTCAAACATGACCTTCCCGTCTACTTTCAGCTGTCTGTTTGTACTCTCATATTTCTCTCTCTAATCCAACTAAAGTGCTTTCTGCCCTTCCTTTTGTTTGTCTCTCAACAGCACAATTTGATCAATTCTTTCAGCTCCTGCCTACATGTCTCTCAGGTAATTTTTTTACAGGGAAGTGTTAGTTTAGTGGGGAGGGAGGGAGTTACGATATTCTTTTGACATCTGCTACAGTGAAGTCATTCTGACATTTCTCTGGATTTTACCCCTTGGGCATTAAAAGGCAGAAGAGCCTTGACTTGTTGAACTTGTTTGATTGACACTGAAGAAAACCTTTCTGATGAGAGCGTTCCCTGCTATTTTCAATGGCTTTGGACGTACGACAAACAAAACAATAAAAAAAGAGCTACATTAAGGAATCTTTTTTATTTTTCATTAAATAAGGTATTTTAACACCAGTTTTGACAATGCCAGTATCATGTCTTGACCAACGCACATAATTAACACTCATACAGCTAATCTCAAATGTATTTACACTGCTAGTAGGTTTTGATTTAGTAATCTCTCAGTTTTTGCCAACATCCATTCATCATCTACTGTCTATCGTATGCAGGATTGTCGGGAGGGGCTGTTTCCTAACTTCAGCAATCATTGGGCGAGAGGTGGGGTACACCCTGGACAGGTCACCAGTCCGTCGCAGGGATTTTAGTCAACATGTTTCTTCCGATTGTAAGTAATATTGGCACTTTAAAGGGGCCAAAACAGAGTATTGACTCGAATTTGATCAATAATCTGTGGATATAGATAAAGATTATTGTGATGCCAAGAAGCCTTTCCAACCTCCAAGACTGGTAGCTCATCACCAAAGATAAATTACATAACAATGAGAGGAATCATGCAAAAAGCTGTCCAGCAATTATAAGTCTATGCAGCTTTGATTGGTAAAATACCAACAAAATATTTCTATTGATTATTGACAAGGTTAAAATTAATTTTCTACATGCCGTCTTAATACAAAAAAAGTAATGTATTCTAGGAGAAAGCTATCTTGTTTCCTATCAGAAACAATATTATTATGTAAATGAGAGAAAACCATGAATCTGACAAGGGAATAATCCGGGGCTTTATTGTATCTATCCAAACAGTCATATTATTACAAAGATGATCTGAACTTTAGCTTACTCAAAACGTCTAGGCAATAAATAAAAACAAGATCCTGTCCAAACCTTTTACAGATTATTTAAAATATGAGACCTGTGATGAATTTATTTGGAAAAGAAGTTGAGTCCACAAACTTTGTCTAATGTTTTTATTAGTATTTAAAATATTTATTTACACAGTAAATCAGTGCTTATCATACTGGTTTTATTTCCAAATTTATTTCATTTGTTTTAACATGTATGCATTTATTTTTTAAAGGAATTCTAACTATATTGATTTAAAAAAAATGTATTATAGGTAAAAATGTAATTGAATCTTCATAATCCTGTTGGTATGGATTTTGATTTTAATAGTTTCCATGCTGCTTTTGTAAGCGTGTCTATCTTGGGCTGATTTAAGTTATTTTGCCTCGGCCAATGATTGTTTCATGCAAAATGTATTAAATACCAATTACAGTTTCCTGAGTGGATAAAAGTTAACAAATATCATAAACAATAATAAAAAGATAGAAAACAATTACAGATGACGATTTTAAAAAATGAGAATACATTTTTAAAACTTGTCTACATGCACCATATTATTACTTTTTCATAAGATCAAAAGCTGTAGTTACATAATACAAAACATGAATTCTGAGAGCGAACCAGTAGTGTGAGAATCCTGTACGTTTCACAGCACAGTGGAGCAGAAACTTAGCTTTGCCAGTAGGTGGCAGTGCAACTCTTCAGAGGAATACCTTTGAAGCAGCGGCTCAGCAGGGAGGCCTGTTGAATCCTCAGAACTTGAAAAAAATAACGTATTTTTTCCCCACCATCTTGTCCATTAGTTACAATAATTCTCTCGTTAGTCCACGACAGTAAATTAAGTGCTGATTTTGAGATTTTCTCAATACAAGAAAAGGGAAGCCCCAAGGCTGTAAAGGCAATTGGAGCAAAGTTTTAAACTGATAACCGTCTACATTTTCTCCTTTCTTATTTACAGGCCTCTTTAAGACTTGCTTGAAATATCGAAGCATAGAAGAGACCGGCAGTTTTTGTAGCTCAGCGAGGACTTCATGCCTTGCCCAAGACTGTTGACTGGAGAACAGGGAGCACCTTTCACGAAACGGTAAACACATGACTGCAGCACACACCCAGCCCAGTGCCTGGAGGCAGGAGATACGCTGCAGCGAAAACAACAAGAGGATCTCTGTTTACTTAAGGGGAGGAGTAATATCTGTGAAATATATTTAACAGAGCTCGCAGAGCTGCAGCGGATTTTGCGCTGCAGTTACGGGGCAGCAGGTGAGGGAAGGGGGTTGAGGGAGGGGTGGGGAGGTTTAGAGGAAGCACAACTCTGATCATGTTAAAGGGATTTGAAAGAGGAGCAGAGGCTGCCAGACAGGCCCTCCTGTGAACTGTCTCCGTCACACAAAACCCACTTCCTGTCTTGCTGTCTTTCACCAAAAGCATGAGCTGTCAAAAACAGGCTCAGGCGTACTGCACAGCCTTACAGTGAGAGAAACACGCAGACACACACACACAGAGACAGAGAGAGAGAGAGTTACAACCGTGTAAAGCACACACACATATATGATTACAAATCACCTGTTAGTTTTGGCTTCCTACCAACCAGAAGCTATACAGGAAATGAGCGCATGGGTCAAATATGAAGCAAACTCATACTTCCTTCTCCTTTTCTTTACTCTGTTTTCGCCTATCTCACAAACTGCACTTTAACTGGATGTTAAGATGGAAATTTTAGATGAAAAACGTGAATTTATATTGTTTTTCTTAAGCCATCCCTTTTGCTTATTGGAAAGCGAAAAGAACATTTAACGTTAAGTATATATTCAGCCCCTGTAATCCAATGCCTCTAAATAAAATCCAGCTCACAAAATTGCCTTCATAATTCGCGTAATTAGCCCCTGCCAGTGTCCTTTTTAATATCATGATAGCTATTGGGTATGCACTCCACATAGTTGGCCTTTATGGAAGAAAAGTAATAAAAAAGCAATTGCACACAAAAAATATCTGGGTTTAAAGTTTGCCACAAGCATGAAGGGGACCCAACTAGCATGTGTAAAAAGGAGTTCTGGTTAGATTTAAAATGTTTAGTGTGGCAAAACACTAAAAAAAAAAAAACCCTGAACACACCATTCCTGGGAAGTAGTGGTAGTATTATGCTGTGATCTTGCTTTGTTTCAGCAATAAAGGGTGAAGCTCATCACACGTGAGAATGAACTGAGCTAAACACAAAAACAGTACAGGAAGGAAACCAATCTGTCAAAGAGAAATGGTCAAAAGTGTCACATGCAAAGATGGTAGACACAGCCAAAACACTTGCAGCTGCATTTGTAGTAAAATGTATAGACAAAGATGTGAATAATGGAAATGCATGCCATTATTTCAGACTTTAAGTACATTATTCACAAAACAAAAAAAAGATTGTCTTTTCCCTTCTGCTTTACAATAATGGGATAAAATATATAAAAGGTATCAATATTTTTGCAATGCGCTGCAAAGACCTGCATCCCAAGTGTATGGGACAACGTGAGTTTGTGTGTCTGCCAGGGAAAAGTGGAGCAGAGCGCCAGGATTTACAATGGAAACACTCCGGGCTCAGACATCGAACAGATGAGGCAGATGTTTACATTCTGACTTCATCCTGACTGTAACTTCATGATTATAATATAATACAGAATAGTCTAAACCTCCCTTTTCTGGCCCGTCCAGCGAGCAGATTCGTCAATTAACGACCAATTTTTCTGGAGTTGATTCTGTCGTCATTGTTGCTATATCACAAGAGCTCAGCGATAAAGTTCATGTTTGCTCATTTCAGATATTTATAATCCTTTCAACTTCAGTCCCTTTACACAGTCACAGTGTAAAAACACAATGTAATCTTTTTTTTTTTTACAAACTCAAGAACGTCCTGATTTCTATTTCATATGATGACCGCTAAAATATTTTAATGAGTAGCATTGTTGGTCAGACAAAGATATAACCTACTTACGGACTGAAAGAGTTTTGCAAGTATGTTCAAAGTAAAATTTGTGAAATCTCAAAATATGTCATGAAATAATTTGGGGTATTTTATGGAGCAAATAGCCACTAGACTGTGATATAGTACTGATTTAGTAAGGTAAGGGCTAAGGTCAAAAAGCCATACTGTGCAACAGCAATGTACAGTACCTTAGCTCTGTTGCCACTACATGCTACTACGAGTTTAGAAACACATCTGACAAGCGCTGACAAGTTTAAGATGTGTCTTTGATCCAACACATCTGATGTAAATGGGAAAATTACCTTATCAACGCGTGTTCAAGATAAAAGTTATTAACTTAAACAGAGAACAATTCAATCCATCGTCCAAAATGGAAAACCATAGCATAACTTAAGGCTTAGCAAAGCGTTTCCTTCCACCTAAACTTAAAGGCTTTGTGGGGAGAGCATCAATCAGAGAAGCACTCAAGAGGCCAAGGATAACCCCAGAGGAGCTGGAGGAATCTCCAGATCCAGTAGGAGAATCTGTCAATAGGACAGAGTCGTCCTTTTCGAAGTATGGCCTTTCCCAAAAGGTGACTAAAAGGAAGGCAATGTTGGCAGAAAACAAAGTGCAGTTTATAGTTTGTCACACGACATGTAGGGGAATGTGGAAGAAAGGGCTCTAGTCAGATGAGACTAAAATTGTACTTTTCAGCCTACACACTTGTGTGAGGGAAAAACTAAATCATCAACCTGAACACACCGGCTTCATGGTGAAACATGGTACTGGCGGCGTCATGGACCGCTGGTCAGGGTTGACTGGAAGACACATCGAGGTAAATAAATGCCAACTGGGGAGGGAAATTTGTTTGGAGGCTTCAAAGGACTTCAGAGTGGGAAAAATGTCGGCTTTTCCAGAAGGATAATCAGAATGAACACAGCCAGACCTACAGCGGAATGACTTGGATCAAGGTTCTTCAACTCCAGGCTTTAAGGGAGCTCTGTACTGCTTTCTACATTTGTGCTGGAAAAATAGATGCAGCACTGAAGTAAAGCCTTTTTTTCCTACTAATCGGATTGGTGCGGTTCGGTACGGTGCAGTCCACCTTTTTGTCTTTTTCCATTGAAAAATAAGCAGCCCCCAAAGCAGGGGCCTAACTGGTACTGCTAGGCGTCATATAACACTTATTTGAATCATTGAATGAAAAACAATGCTGCTTGTGATAAGCACAAGACATATTGTTCTGAATTCCTTTCTATTATATTAGTGCTTCTTACTCTTATACACGGAGTAGTCTGCTTTTACCTCTTTTTTGCTTGCAGACGGTTTTAACTTCACTGTCGACTCCTTCAGAGCACCCACAGCTATTGTTGTGGCTTCTCCGCTGTTTATGTGCAGGCAGTAGAGTCTTCTACACGGAATATGTTTCTCTTTGCCGGACAGAACACACTCATAAACACTGCAGTAAGGTTTAAGTAAAGACAGAACCAAAAACCAAACACAAGCTGCGGTTTTAACTTAATTGTTGTGTTTTATTGCGTCACGATTAGTGCTGTTTTAAAAAAAAAAATCAGAAAATCAATTCTGAATCGATTCTTGTAGAAATCCAATTAAATTGATTCCCAAGCTAAAATAGGAAGGAAAGATCTAGATGGACATTTTAAGTCTTGTGTCTGAAAGGGTTAATACAGTTTCCCCCAGTGACCTGTTACTCCCCCTGTGTTAAGTCATTTTATTACAGACATAAAATTAAGGAAACAGCTCAATAAAAAGGTTTTTAGTAGCAATGACCCATATCTATATCAAACTTGAATTGGATCGAATTGGATCTTTAGAATCGATTCTAACTTTTGAGAATTGGAATGGAATCGATTCTTGAAATTTGAATCGGTACCCTGCCCTATATATGATCCTCACTGTTCCAGTACAATAGTGCTGTATGACCCCACCCACCTTGTGAGAGTCCAGCTGACGATGGAAGCGTTCTCCTCCATACGTTGGACCCAAAAAAGAGGCACAGTTACGCTCAGTAAACCCTAACTCTAAACCTAATGTGTTAGAGAGGCCTATTCAAAGCACAGACCTAAGGTCTGTGGTAATTTTTACTTGAAAGGCAGACGTTTGTATATGTAATAATTGATTTGATTAAAAAAAGAATCTTTTCATGTAATTTTTATTACATAGGTCAACATAAAATCCCAGTAAAATACATTGTGGATGTATGTAAGTATGTAAGTTGTAAGTTATACATATATATTCTGTCACAAGCGTTAGCTGAATTGCAGCTCCTTTGAAACATGAACTGTCCCCTTCGCTTCCAAACTTATGTCAGTGTAACATTTCTGGTTAAAAGAATGTGTCTTTTTGAATCACTCAAAGCAGCTGAGAAAAATAGAAAGTGCAGATGCAACTGATTTCAAACCGAACTGACATCTGCTTGAATTCATCTGCTTCTCCCCGCTCACCTCCTCACGAGAAGGACAGAAGCACCCGAGAAGGTGTCACCTGTATCCTCACAACCGAAAAACGGCACTTATTGTCCAGGTTTCTCATGGTCAGCTGGGGTCGCAACAGCTCAGGCACAGTAAATGCTTTCAAAAAGATTTCTGGAATTATCAAGGAAAACAGGAAAAAGGGTGTCTGACTCGATGTGTGCTTTGGAAGAGAGCCCACCAGGCATTCCAGTACCTGTCGAAGTACACTACCCCACATCTCAACAGTCCACCTGCTATGTTGCGTGGCCACTGAGTCCCTGGGGACCAGCCAGACTTCAGCAGAAGCTACTCCTCCAAAACACACACACAGTCACACATGTTTCTCGCACTTTCTTCCTCTTTCACCCTCACTCTTCCACAATAGCCTATCCAGCCGTCCCCAAGGAAACGCATGAATATGGAGGAGGCTGCCCTAGAAGAGCATGATCCACTCACACACACCGTAACTCTCTCCTTTCACTCATTTATTTATTTATGGATACCTGGATTGGAAGCTGCAGGCACTCCCATCCTCCACCCTTGCAGCTCTTCTCCCTGATGCCTTCTGAGTGGCCGAGGGGCCAAATTAAAACTGGTTGCTTTTCCTGCTCTTAAAGTCAGGAAAAAAAAGAAATATTTTGACACAGTAGAGTGATATTATGGCTTCAGTTGCAGTGAAGATGTCCAAGTGAGCTTGTGTGGTGTGTGTCACACAACGCAGCGCACGTTCTCCTTTCCCGTCACCAGACCGTCATGTAACTCAAAAACCCTACAGACTGCTTTGTTTTTCGCAGACAAACACGCGAGTCTGTGTTCCTGTTGACAATGGTCGACCACCCCCTGGAACCAGCTGTTCCATCCACCGTGCAGAGACAACCGCGCGCCCCCCGAACACACACACACACATATGCCGAGGATTAATGCTCACAAGTGTGCATGCATACTTTCTTTCTCCAAACGTGCACGCGACATGCACACAGTTTCCACACAGTCTGCACTTTGCACGTAGAGAAGTGCGTGTGTGGGCAGGCCCTGGCAGGGCAGCTATTGCTTATCCAGGGTGGGGATTTATCTCCATATTGAAAGCTTGGGCAGTGCAAGGTTGGGTTAGCCAACCTTTGTTGCCCTCTGACCAACCAGCGCCCATGTGTGGCACTCTGGGCCACGCCTGTCCCTTTCAATAACCTGCACTGAAACCTGAATCCTAGATTCAGTCCCTGCACGCATAAGAGAACTGGTCCTCTACTTCTGAGCAAAGTGACCCTGCTACTTTTGAAAGCCTAATGTGTCTCGCAAAAGCGTATTTAGTTTAATTAGTGTACATTTTAACAGAGCTAGTGTACAAACAAATGGCGACCCTGTAAGCTGGAGCTTTACCACAAAAACAAGCCAAGCTGGGCTTCAGCCTTACTAATGATGTTGCATCATTAGTAGGATTTTCACACACTCCTCCAATAATTTCTTTACAGCAAATCTACAAAAATGCCCCTAGAGCTAGACTAGGTTGAAAGTTTGACTGTTAAAGAGTTTCTGGGCAGCAGTGACGGATGGCAGGGCTGAGCCAAATGCGCTTGAATGCTTCTGATTTCCTGCTTTGGATCAGCTGTCATTCACTGGAGGAGGAAGTCTTTTCATTTCAACACAGATGGACTGGCACCGCAGGAGCCTGTGTCTGCAGACCTAACAGCGCACAAAGTGTGTCTGAGCCATATGCACACAGACGTATGGATTCACCCCACACAGATGCGTCGAAAAAGTAGAGGAGCACTTGTGCTGCAGGTCATAAATTTAAAGCTCTAACTGCGGGTCATCAAGGAAAACATTTAAAATGCTGTGATCCCTACTTGTATGCATATTTCTGTTGTTTCTTTAAGAGTGGGAACCAGACATGTTTGACATGTGTTAGTGCATGGCCTTTTAGCCTAGTTATAAAGGTAATATTCTTCTTGAAAGCATTTCTTCTTTCAGGCAGGAGCCAATATGGAAGCAAAATGCTCAACAAAACTCTACATAAATTCCATTACTAAACGCTTTGGGTCCTCAGTGAAACAAAATTGTTTAAAAACAAAATCAGATTGATAAAAGTTACCTCTTCACTGCTGTCTCTGACAATCTGTTAAATCGACTGCTGTCTCTTTATTCATGAGATGCACAAATGAAATTTTTCACACAAAAAAAAAACAAATCCAATCACTGGATGCAACATACTCAGTGTCACCAGAAGACAACATTATTACTGTAGGCACTGCAACAGAGAGAAGACTCAAAGTTAGATCTTTTCAGATTCAGTTTGAGGGATTTAAAATTGATTTCAAATGAATCACAAAAGCTGTAACTTAAAAGGAATTTGTATTGAATATGAAGGCATTCTGTCCAGTATCCCGTTTTGGCCGGGAAAATACCGTATTTTTCCCCACTTTCCCGCCGTTCTCCCGTATTATTATTTTCCCGTAAATCTCCCTTATTATATATATATTTAAATTTCTGCCTCTCCAAACTGATCTCTGGAACAGTAGGAGGGGATAATGCTCCTTCAAGCTGGTAGCCAACCGCCGTTAAACAAAAAGAATGAAGAAGAAAAGGAAGCCTCGTGAGAACCGCAACATTCAATTGCCCCTGTTGCAGTTGTTGCGAGATTTGTGGAGATAGCGGGAACATAAACAATAAACGAGAGAGATGGATGAAAATGAAGAAGTAATTCCTGCCAAAAAATCTAAGGTTTGTAAATATCTGGAAAAATGGGACAGCGAATTCGCTTTCCTAAAGAAAAGCAGGACTGGGCAAAGTCCCGCTTTTTGTAAGATTTGCAATTGCGAATTTAGTGTCGCCCACGGGGGAAGGAATGATGTCACTCAGCATGAAAAAACGGCCAAGCACAAGCGGTGTCTCGAAGCACAAAAACATGCTCAGACAATGTCGGCATTTGTGACTAGGAATATCACAGAGGCTGACCAGGTCTTAAACGCGGAGGTTAAAATGGCGATGCTGTGTGCCAAAAACAACATTTCTTTCGCCTTCTGTGATGACTTCAACAAATGCGTAGCTGAGATGTTCCCGGACTCTGCTATTACACGAAAATATTCAGCGGGGAAAACCAAGGCCACACAAATCATCAAAGGTAAGTTTATTCAAATTAAGTATAAATATCATCTATCTATGCATGTATATTTGACAATGTCCAGCGGGCATATTGTTGGCTAAAAATTGTTAGCTAACGTTACTGGGCGCTCACTCAACAGGTGCCATTGCAGCAGAGCTAGATGATGAAGTGGCCAAAATATGCCGATCTCAGCCCTTTTCGTTGATGTGTGATGAATCGAACAACAGAAAAGCAGACAAAGAATTCGTCATTCTGACCAGATTCTACGATGAGGACACTCTGCAGGTCGCCACAAAATTCATGGAGATGCCTATATGCAACGTGGGAAATGCAGAAAATCTGTATGAAAAGCTGAGTGAAGCATTAAGGTAGGGGAACTGCACTGTTTTCGTGATGTGTGTATTAGTTTGCATTTAATTACAAACTTACGTTTTGTCCCCAAACTTTTTTTTTCTGATTCCAATAGAAAAAGAGGCATTCCTTGGGAGAACCTGATAGCCTTTAACTCTGATAATGCGAGTGTCATGAAAGGCAGGCACAACTCTGTTATCAGCAGACTGAGGACCAGCCAACCCAACATCCAGGACCTTGGCTGCATCTGCCACCTAACACAACTGGCCACTGGCTGTGCCATCAGAGCAGCACAGGTACCTGTGGAAGACATCTTGGTTGGGATATACACCCACTTTGACAAAAGGTAAATTAATGTAATTAAATAGCCTACAGTTCATATTTTTTAAACATAAAAATAAATTTTCAAACACTAACTGAATAATTTTCTATATTACAGTGCAAAAAGATGTGAAATCTATAAAGGGTTTGTAGATTTTACTGATTCAGACCACCTGAAGCTCCTCCGGTACTGCAGCACCCGATGGCTGAGTCTGTTAACCTGTATCCAGAGAGTGTTGAACCAGTGGGAAGCACTACAGGTAAGGATGGTAACTCCACCAGATACATACACTGTTTACTATGCTATGTTTTCCGTTTAATTACTAATTGCCAACTTGTGTCCCTATGTACTCTAGGCCTACTTTAACAGTCATGAGGAGGTGGAGAAGAGTGCCAAAGTACATGATCTAGCCAGCCATCTGCGTGATCCAGTCATGAAAATCTACTTCATGTTCCTGAGTGTGGCGCTTAAACCTTTATCTGAATTTAATATTGCCTTCCAGGTGGGTGTCAATGTTAAATAAATATGTTATGTAATAAAGTATAAAAATGTGATTTTGCTAATTGTAACATTCTTGCTTCATTGCTATTTTGCCCATGATATTTTCTGCAGTCAGAGGGAGTACAAATTCACAGACTTGATGAAGAAATGTGCAGGTTGATTAGGAGGATCCTGGGCTTCCTCATACCAGCTAGGGCCATGGTGGGTAAACCTCTCAGGGAGGTGGAGTATGGAGAAGGACATCAGCTGGCTGATGAAGAGCTCTTTATCGGAGCAGACACAAAGGCCTTTATGAAAAGCGCAGAGCTTCCTCTTTCCGCTGAGAAGAAAATCTTTCAGTGAGTATAAATCAGCATTTATATAATTGTTATCTGTTGACATTGTGAGATAATAGGCTGAAGTGTAACTAAAATGCTTCTTCCAATGCAGTTTTTTTTTTACTCTTGTGCTGTTGTAGATCTGTGAGAAGATTCTATGAAGCAGGGCTTCAGAAGATGTTCTCTTCCTTTCCCCTTGACCATCCACTCCTGAGGGACCTGAAAATTCTGGACCCTGCTGCTCGCCTCGACATTACTCCAGGGACAGGTAGATGTCAGGGGCAGTTCCCCATTGATAGAATGTTTGCATTGATGAAATAAACTTGCATGATTTTAGATCTGCAATGTTCAGTTCAACACTTGCTTTATTTTACAGTGGAAAGGCTAGCGGCCCTTTTCCCTCAGTTGAGCTTAAGTGAAGATAGGCTGAGAGAGGAACTCATTGACTACCAGGTGACAGATAGCAAGCTACCCCAAGACAACGTTGACAGATTCTGGGGCATGGTAGGGAAGGATGTGAGGTTCAGTGAGCTTCCAAGATTAATGAAGACTTTACTCTGCATTCCCCACAGCAATGCCAGTTCTGAAAGGGTGTTTAGTATGGTGAGAAGAATTGTTACAGAGAACAGGATGTCATTGGACAATAGTACTGTTTGTGCTTTACTGTCATGTAAAATCAACCACTCTGGCCCAGCACACAAATACACTCCTTCCAAAAAAGTGTTAAAGAATGCAAAATCTGCAACAAACTTGTATAATAAGTCACTAATGAATGTCAGAGAGCCACAGGAGTGAATATGATATAGTAAAAGAAAATGTGAAATGAAAATGAAATGCAAATGTTTGACTTAAAGACCAGCATTGTGAAATAAACTCTAAGTATGTAATGTGTTAAATAGCATATGAACTGAAAAATGTTAAATCAATAAATGTGCTTGATTTACCCTTTTGTGTTTTCATTTAGGCTGTGATATAACATGATGTTCACAGCAGTTCAGTGTCAACAAAGGTCTGCCTATCAGATTCTGAACACCTAATTGTAGTTAATTGGTTAAAAAGTGATTATAGACTTTTTTGTACATCCATCCTAAAATGTAGGAGATACTATAGGTTGCTTGTGGTGGCGGTTTGGCTCGTGGCTGATGGAATTTTCCCTTATTTTCAAATTCAAAACTTGACAGGTATGATTCTGACCGCTCATTCAGGTAGCTACAACAGACAGACATTGGTAGCTGCTTGCCATATTGCTGCTTTTGAACATGAACCTATCTTGTTTGATAGACAGCTGCACATAGCCTTAGCCATAGCCAATAAAAAGTCATCACTTGAGTCGGCTACGCAATTTCTGTTTTTTGGCAAAATATTCAACTGACCTGGAGGTGACTTTAACGTATACCTGGAAGGGTAACCATCTCAAAGCAGGAGTATCTCTGTCTAGGCTAGGCATAAACAAATCTAGAGTAGTGTTCTTTTTAGTTAAGCTAACATTGCTGTTTGTGCTAATAGCTAACAAAGGATGCTAAAAAGCTGTTGCAATATACTTTTACTATACTTTTACAGCAACTTCTGTTGCACGCACAATGAGAAACATTTAAGTACCATAATACTCTATCATCAACCTTTTGAAGACCTTTTATTTTGAAGACAAATTAAAAGCTGTCACTTGTACCTCAATCTGTATTGTCTGAGTTAACCGGGGCATTTTTGAAGTAATGATTTATAATAACAATTAGCTTTTTTAGGCGCACATAAAAAGTATAAAATAAAATCTGGGGTTCTTCAAGAGAAACCAGAACCAGTTTAAATCAGCCACAAGTCTTTTACCAGTCCATCTCTCCTTGGTTGTCCTGCTGTAAACCAATGCTATTTACTAAAGGCTAATGTAGACAAATTTGTGTGAGCCTATCATCCCTTACGAAACGCAGACACCGTAATAAACGAGTGTGGAGAAGGCAAACCTCTGACAAGCCTCCCTAACAGAAGTTTAGCTCTAGACACAGAATACCAGTCATGGTAAAGAACAAGAACCTTATTTTAACTTCATGGTTAAATAGTAGCAGGTCCTGGAACTGTTAAATCCAAATTTCTCAAACAAAATGGAGCCAAAAGGGAAAAGTTTGCGAAAAACTAAGTACACCCTGAAACTCTAGATAATAAAAAATCCATTTAAGTTGGATGGACTCTCTTTTTTATTGTGGAGACTGGTGAAATGCACCCCTTCTTTCTCTGATGTATTTGTCTTACACCTGATGATGCCATGCACTCAAGGAATATGATGTGAAGAAATCATACCAGTTTCAAAACAAAGAAATCATGACACAACAGACTCTCCGAACAACCTCGGAAGCCACTGGTGTTATTGTAACAGTCAAGAAATGATTTTAGGATGGACAACCTACTGATGACAGTCAGAGTTCTCTTTAAAGGCGGGAAAAAAAACAATATTTTCAACAGGAATGAGGGGAGACATCACAAAGGAAAATAAAAGAGCTGAGAAGTGTTACTCATTCTTTCTTGGTTAATCATCACTTGAACCAAAATATTCAAAGAAAATCATATTTGAAATCATTATATTTCTAGGATATTTATGAAAATCTCTAACAAATCTGGAAGTCTTCTATAGAATGTTAAAATATCTTTCATTAGAAACTGTTTAATCACTTTGGTTGCTAGGAAACTATGAGGTGTGGGATACACTTCTTTTGCAGGGGCAGTTTGAAAAAAGGACCATAACAATAGGCATGTCTGGGCAGGTTCGTTTTGAGGTCACCACTATCTTGACTCAACTTCCTCTATGGCTGTTTGCTCTTTTCCCTGATCTCTTCTTAAAAAAAAAAACTGCTGTACTGACTTCACCTTTAGCTTTTGCAGAGCACTGCCCTTCACTTGTCAAACAAGACGATACTCACTCTTGCACGGCTCGGGCTATAGACAGCGCGGTGGAGCCAGTCTCGTTAACACTGTCCAGGGTCACGTTCGGCAGGTCGTCGTCGTCGCTGTCACTTTTGATCTGCCTCGGTGACAGACCGTTGGGGTCTGTGTGTGCTGCAGGGACAGGGACAGAGACACAGGAGTCAGACACATGACACTGGAGCTGTAATCTTATAAGGCCTATCACATTGTCTGTGCTGAAAAGCATCACTAAGTGTAATGAAATAATTCAAGTTCATTTTGTTTAAACCAATCCAGGCATTTTTATCACTCAATGTGTGTACTCATATAGGATATGCTCCTTTTGTGTAGCACTGTGTCCTCAGTGCTGGTATTTCCAATGCCCAGCTTGTGGACAGAGCAGCCAACCATGACACTAAGCCGGGTGCAAAATCACACAGTAAAACGAGCACATGAAAAAATATATATATATACACACACACACACAATCTATAATAGCCTAAAGCCAGAGAGATAAGAAGATGGGTGGAGCACTGGTTGGCTGTTCTTGCAGTTGTGGAAACATTAAATACACTTTTCATTGTGTGTACCTGAGCAAAAATTTTACATCTTTAGCTCAAAAGTGCATGCAAAACTGTTAATCCACCTTTTTCTCTAAATGTACAGTGCCTTGCAAAATTATCGATACCCTTTGAGTTTTTTTCTCCTTTTTGTTTCAAATACAAACGTATATATATATATGTATATATTTATATATATATATATTATATATATATATATATATATATATAAAGAGAGAGAGAGACAGAGAGAGAGAGGATTAAGCAGTTCAGAAAATGTATATATATATATATATATTAAGATTTTAAGGGTTGACCAACAACACAGTGTATTATTTTAAAGTAAGAGAAAAATTATGGTTCCTATCACTTTTCTTTTTTGGTAAATCTGTTCCAATCGTAATTAAAACAGTTACCCCTAAAATAAAATAATGTTGTCAGGTGCCTTCAGAAGTCCCCTTATTGCTTATTGAAGTCTGCCTGTATGTAATTTAACCAGCTGTTTAGTGATGGCCTTCATAGTTTTCTTAGAGAACATTAGTGAAAAATCAGCATCACGAAAGGTTATATAATCAGTTGAATCCATAAACTGATTGTAAATAGTATATGAACCCAGCTCGAACCTACCAAGACACCTAAAGTTACAGGCTGGGCTAGACTGCATTAATCAGAAAAGCAGTCAAAAGGCGCATGAACTGAGCATGAGCAAAACTTTGTATTCCTTTCATTTGACTTTACAATTAAACTGGTCTGTCACATACAAGCCAAAAAAATAGTTTGTGGTTGTGATGTGACAAAATGGGAAAAAGTTAAAGGAGGATGTTTACTTCTAAATGCACTGTATAAATTACAATCAAAAACACATTGATAAAATAAGCAACTACAAACTGTCCTTTACCTGATTCAAAAAAACTAACTTAGCAAGTCAAATAAGCATAAATCTTTGAATCAGGAAGATCTGAAATCTAAGTAAGATGATTGGTTTTGTTGAGCTATGCGAAAAGTTACATCATTGTACCAACTCGTCCATTGAGCAGAAATTTGGTTTCATTGCCAAAGCTCACAGAGACACTGTCCCTTCTGTCTCCATGGACACAGGCAGGGAACATCCTGGAGTACTCCAGAAATCATTGTCAAGACATAAATACAGACGTGCTGGGGAGTACTTGTCAAAGAAAAGGTGCTAAAATCTGCAGCATTGGAGCAATTTCACAATTAGGCTGAAAAGAGGGAGAAAAAAATCAATCTTCAAATAACATGGCAAAGATTTTCTTGTCTGAAGATAAGAACACTCAGCAGACAGAACATATATGGAGATATACAGTGCAGTTCTCTAATGTCTGCAGCATCTCGAGCTACTGTGAGCCTTGGGCTTTTATAAGCTATCAGAACTTCACCTCCTCTGCCCTCTCAGCTGAGACTGTGGCCATAATGGTCCATAATAATGGTCTTGAGTTGGGAGCAGGCACGGTGTTATTACTGAAGGGGTAGGGGGGATTGAGGTGGGGGGGGGTGGCATAAAAATAGTGCTCAACTCGGTTGGACTTTTGCTTTTAAAGGTTTTATGCTGTTGTCACAGATGAAGACATGCAGAGTGGTCAGCGGCCCCGTCAAAACCTGTAATTAGTTCGAAATGCATCACTGGGAAGGGAGGCTGGGGGAGGTGGTGGTATTCTGAATGATGGACACAAAGGAGGAGTGGTGGAGAGGTGGGCAGAGCACCGGATTTCTTTCTTTCGCTCCTGTTGTTTCCAGTCAAGCCCTGTTTCCATGGAAACCTCCTGACGGAGACAGCAGTGAAAGAGAATGGTATCCACCCTCAATGAAAGAGGGTGGCCAACCTGCATGTGTTCATCTGCACAGGAGAGTAGGTGTGAGGGCCCATCTATAGGTCTGTGTTGAAAACCTAAAGAGACCCATGCTGAAAACAAAGCCCTCCTAAGGGGAGGATTTGTTTTATTTATGAGTTATTTAAACAGGAAAAAACTAGCAACCAAGCTCGTTATTTAAAATCTTATTTAGGAGCTGTGGTGCCAAGATGACAACAAATCAAAAGAGCACTAAAACTGAATCAATACCAAAGATACACATGAAAAACATTAAATCATAAAACACAATCAATAAAACGAGAGATAAAAACACTGCTGTGAGTCGAGTACAGTTATTGGCAAGCTCATCGGGTAAAACATTCATATTCCAACTGGTATTCATGTTAAGAGTTTGTTGAGCCCTTTAGACACAAGTTGATTCATATGGAGCTTATTTTGGAGTAAACTGGAATGCTTTTTCCACAAAATCAAAACAGGCACCTTTGAAATGTACGATAGGTACGTTTAATAATAACAACTTATATGAATGAATTTGTAATCTTGTAGTTTTAAGGACACCATAAGATGTCATACATTAAAGGTCAGATGCAGAGAGGTATGACATTAGAACTAGTCTAGGCATACCCATCAACACTCAAATACAAACAACATTGATGCGTCAAAATTGTACATTTGTTTCATATCTCTAAACATAACAAACTGTGTCAAGAGCATTTAGGCAATATGATGAATAATTTATGTAAATTACACCAATATAGTCAAGCAAGGAAAACAACGTTGGTGGTAGTTTTCTTCAAAACAAGTCCAAACTGAATCATTTATAAGAACAATTTTTAGTTTAGTACTCATACTAACTGCTTAATATAAAATAAAAAATATGTATATATGGAGTTACCTGAATATTTGTATTCTGACACCAACACAGTCTCCAAACCATAAAGGAAAGTGACAGAATTAATCTTCACAGGCTTCAGTTTTAGGTTATTTTTGCATTCAAAACTAATTAGAATTTTTAAAACATTTTATTGGACAATATTCCAAGGTTGTTTAAGGTGGTATATATTACCTAATAAGGTGTGGATTCAGCAAAATACATAAATTTTGCACAAAAATAAATAGTAAACCTGAGTAATCCTGAGTTCAAAAAAGTTATTTACAAAAAGAAGAGAAGTAGGCCCAAGACACAGCTTTGAGGAACACCCCTAACCATACTTTAAGTTCTACCAACTTTAGACATACTTGGTTCTTTTGGAATGATGCCCAGCTATCACATTTTGCTTGTATTTTCAATTTATTTTCAGTAAACTGAAATTAGACTTAAGATACAGAAACATGGAAAGCGTGTATAATCTATACAAAATTGTTATCAATCCAGCCATCCATTCCCGCTTCCTTTCAGGCCTGTGTGGGAGCTGGAGTTTTTCTCCAGCGCTTATTAGGCAAGAGGTAGTGTATACCCAGGATAGGTCTGCAATCCATCAGAATATTATCTGATATGCTGTTGGAATATTTACTTTTTTTTTTCATTAGGTCTTACAGAGTAAAAAAATTTAGCTAAATAATATGCTTGTCTTGATAGTCTAGTACGTACATCCACCACACCCAAGATGCAAGACTAATTCTTCCTATTTCCTGGTTTGGTCCTATTAGAGTCGACGCTGAGTTTTGTATGTGTGTGCATTTGTTTGTTTAAGTGCCACCCATATTCAATATCCATCAACATCCACACCCTTTTGTGCAAGTTACGTTTTTTTTTCTATACACCCCCCCTTTTTTTTCTCTCCTCTCCATGAGAGCAGATAGACAGCATTTAAAACGCCCATCTCTGAGGACCACCCCACCCAAGCAGCCAAGTGTCTGTCTGAGCACATGCTCTAATTACACATCTTTGTTGTTTTGCCTGTATATGTACAGAACATACTGTACATGGGCGTGAGTGCAAGTCTAAATGTGTCTATCCGTTTTCTGCAGGGAGTGACGAGGAGTGACCTCTTTTGCAACCAGAAGCTACCCTGTGTGCGGCGTAAAACTTGGACTGAAACACCTCCTGTAGGCTTTCTTCCAGCGGCTGGCAGTAAAACCACACCCAAAGAGAAAAACCAACAACACTGTTAAGGCTGTGCCACAGAAGCCTAATACACTATCCAATATTACGATAGAAAATAAGTTCAATATATTAATCTTAAATCTTGTTAAAAGATGCAACATTTTTGCATCCAAGGACCATTTCTGAAAGCATAACAATTTTCACAGCATTTAATCTGCATATGCATTGAAAACAAAAGATCTGAGCAGACAGAAAAACATTGGATTAGGATATCCTAGATAACAATCCAATACATTGTGTGACTCTTGCTTGGTCGCTTAAAACCTAAAAAAATTTATTTAGTTTCTGATCCACAATCAGTCTTAATAATGTGCCGTATATGTAGAACATAATTTATCCCTTAACCAAATAATGGTTCTCCACACAGGTACAACTCAATAAATCTGAAAAATTCCAGTAAAGTATATTTTATCAGAAAAATTCATTCAAAAGGCTAATTTTGATTTAAAGTAATCTACCTTTTGTCCATCTTTTTCTACCAACCCTTTTCCTTCCTTTAAACTTTCCCCTAATATGTCAGTTGTAGTACTCTGGACAGTTTCAGTGTCTTTGGGAATGTTCTCTAGTGGATAACTTTTGTTGTAGAGGAAGTCATTCAGTGTACTTCAATTCAGTTGTCTTGCCCATGATAATGTATGATATGGCTTATGATTTATGTATAATAATAAAAAATAATTGATATAGTTTTTTATGTAATACTCCTGAATGTTGGCTGTCTCTCAAAATAAAGGCTTTAAATAAATCACTCTGGGCCTGATTTATCAAAGTTTGAGCTTGTTAAAATTGGCACAAATATCCCAGTGGCCGCAAAAACAAGCCACAGGTAGATTATAAAACACACACACAGGTAAGATTGCGCCTGTTAAACCCCCAGCAAGATGCGTTCAAATCTTTTAGCGTTTTTGCCCTTGGTGAATATGCAGTGTGGGCATTTCTCTCAGAAGATGCAAAATATTAAGAGGAGAACATCCAAATAAGTAGGCGTTCCAGCTGCAATTTATCTAACTTTTTGCTCCGGTTGTCTAAGCGCCTATTTTTAGTGTCTCTGAAAGGCATGTCTTAACTTGTCTTAACCAAATTCAACATCAGTTTATTACTAACAAAAAAGAAGAATTTTATTTGCATACATTTTAATGTAATAGTAAATACCACTCTCATGGCCAAAAACCTGATAGTTATATCGATTTCCCCCCTTTTCCCCAAAAAAACGCATCAGAAATCATAGTGCACTCAACGCATCTGCTCCTGTTCTTTCTTTTTAATCTCCATTAGTTTCCACTGTTGTGGTTACTAATCTTCCTTAGGTGCAGTTAATAAAAATAATAATCATACACTCCAATAACAATTATATACATGTAATTCAGAAGACATACAAAAGCCAGATGTAATTAACTTGTAAATTTTCATCCTTCAATAAAAACTAAACTAAAACCTCCAGATAGATCCAAAGCTAAAATTTGATTTTGATACTTTTTTTAAAGAATATATCCCATTTAGTTCTCTAATATTTTTGTTTATTTCATTTCTGAGTATCATGGTAGGCCGCAGATTTTTGTAGGAAGTTTATGTTAGCAAATTTTACCTTTAATTTTACACATTTAGGCCATGATGAAGTGCAGTGCATTTCATGGCAGTCATTTTGACTGTTTTTCAATTACTTTATATAAAAGTGCCTTGCTGTTTCATGACTTTTCCTAAAACTCTGTAAGCTTTCAAAAATTATTCTATACTTAGTGTTCAAAAGATAAATGAAATATAATAATTTCTACCTATTTCTGCCACAGGTGGTCATTTTACAGCAGAGAGTTTCACACTGGTCTAATGGGATTTTCCAGGGCAAGATAAAAAAATACAACATCAAGAGGGGAATATTGACAGCCAACTGTTTGTAAGAGTGTCTTCAGGAGTGTTGTTCCAGCTACAATTTCTTCTAGTCTAGTTGATTTTTTTCTTTTTTTTTTTATATCTGTCAAATTTGAAAGTAGAGATTAAATGAACCAAAAGTTAAAAAAGAATATGAAGGTAGAAATCGCTTTAGAAAGACAAGCATGGACAGTGATGATTCTGGTAGACAATCTGGCCTTGAGAATGAGTCTTATGGCACCAACAACTGCGGAATGAATGAAAAATTTTCATGAGAGAGTGAGTTACCAGAGATTCCGAGCAAAAGGAAATACTTATGACTGAAATGTCAGCTGAGCTTTTTTTGTGCTGCGCTAACTCAGGTGCTTTCTAGGGTACGTGGGTTGGTAAATCATAAGGCGTTTTCATAAGACACACCATGGTGGCACATTAGGGTAATAGTCCCAGTACGGACTTGCGGCTTGCAAGCTTGATAGTAATATTGCCGCAATATTGTCGCAATGCTGGTCTTTTGAATGAAGATCCCACCTTGCTGCAGCAGCGGGTGATGTCACGATGATGTGTTGAACGTGTGCTAAGCTCGTAGTTAAAATTCAAGCAATCATGGGGAGTTCATTTAGCATATCTTAAACTGTATCAGCTGAGATGGAAAACTGGAGTGATGTAGAGGTCCAGCTTCTGCCTTTTAGAGCCGAAGAGCAGATTGCCAGACAGTTCATAGGGACTCTGGTAGATAACAAGCTTTGGGAGCAGCTCGCAAAAAGACCTAACCAGCGGGACTTCAATCAGGATAGAAAGAAAGTTATGTCAAACAATTGTCTTTATTAACCACTAACTCTTCTGTTTCAGGGTTCATACTCAAGCTGAGATACAAGAGTCTTTTGGCGATATTGCCTTTTGAAACAGGGTATAATTTTAGGCCTATAGCATAGGCTATATTATAATGTTTTTGTTAGATTTAAATGCTCTTGTATGTTATACTAATAGTTTGAGGCGGATGTTTAATTCAGGTAAATTCAGGTAAAATTGTCTTTTTCATCTTATGGGTTTTAAAAACATAGTTTAGCTAATTCAATTTAGTATTATCTCAGTAGGAATCTTGCAAAGTTATTAAAGGACTCAGAATACAACAGTCAAAATGACCGCTTCTGGCCCTCATGGTAGTTGAAGTATCATAGAAGCCATTGTAGTTTTAAAGGGTCAGACTCTGGAATACACTTGCATGGAGCAGGAGCAGTGCATGTACACAGCACACATTAAGTTTAGTAATGACATGAGAAAAATAGAATTCACAGATATTATATACTAATACTACCCCTAGACTTGACCGTCTCTTTTTGCCTTTTTACTGCTCCTTGTTCCTGTTATGAATTGCTCACCCTTAGTTGATCACCCACAAATAAGGGACAACCTACTGTCACAAACATTTTGCAGCACATGCAGTTTTGCGCTCTTCATTCGGAACTTCTGTATGAAATGAATCTACGTATGGATGAGTTTCAATTCGTGAGGTGAACTACTGAAACAGACAAATTCCTTTATTTACTAGGATGTAATCACGGATATTGTGTATGATTATAAACTAAGAACACAAAAAAATTTTACTTACTAACAGTGGTTGGTGTATTTACTGTATCTGTATACCTGATAAGGATGTGTGAAAATCTCAAATGCAGTATTTATAACAATTAATAGCAAAATATCACATTTTGCGGGGAAATAACTTTTATGCTTTTTCTTTATTTAACATGGAAAGTGTCCTATGCTAAAATTAAAGAAAATTAGTAGGTCTAGTTAATTTATTTAGACTTTCTGTTCCTCAGGGGTCTTAATATGACATGGCATGGACCCATTTCTTCTAGACAATGGTCCCAAAGATGGACAATGATCTATATTTGTCTTGCCACTATGCACCTGTAGAATAAGGAAACTATAAAATCTCCAAAAATCACTCTTTTTTTTTTAACCTGCAATGAAGAGTGGTTTCTTGGAAACATTAAACCTCTAGATGGAAAAACACAAATTAGATGTTACTGAGGAATACCAGAACATGCTAATATGTGGAGTTTGTCAACCTTTGTTGGAACTTATTTGGGACAGTGTACCTTTGTAAACTGAGACTACAAAGAATTTCAGCATCAAGCACTCCAGGAAGGTCTGCCATATTACAGAGTAAAAACATGTTACCCTAACCCTAACTGTGATTCTGTGGGCCTGTTTGTATTCCAAAGACCCTGGAAACATGTTTATTGTGCAATGCATAATAAAGATTTTATATAGAATAAAATTTTAAGCAATATCTGGAGGCCTCTGCTAGGAAGGCGAAAACTGGTTGTTCATTCATACATACATGTCTTCAGGTTAGAGTGGATTAAAAAAAAAGTTGTGTAGAGTGAGATTATGTAACTGCAAAAATCGATGAATTTATTTCAAAGCTTTGGCACAAGCACCTTTATACTGCATAAGGTGTATCTTGTAATCACCAGATGATGCAGGTACTTTGAAGCTGCTTGGGGAAGCTTTTGCTAAGAACCATTGGACATTTTTACACAAAAGTCCTGAGTGATCAGCCGTTTCTTCTTTTATTTACATCTGTGACGTTTGACTTTAATGTGAACGCTCAAAATTTCCGTACACCGCCAGGGTAAAAGCAGCCAGAGTTAGACCATGAACTTCGGAAGCCTTTGAAAAATGGGCATTGAGTACTAAATGTTTACAAGGATGTCTGCATCTTGGAAGCAAAGTGGAAAGAAACTACAGATGGTTTCAAAACTCTGCACAGCACTGTATAAGTGTTTTACCTGCTAGACAAATGTTAAATAATCAGGTAGTAGGACAAAAAAAGGAGCACTCTCTTTTTCTTTTGTGAGCTCTCTGATTATATAACTGCAGGAGTATCACAGCAAATTCATTTTTTTCCCAAACTCCGAAAAGAACAAAGTCATCTTCATAAATATACCGTAGAGCAATGCCCTCACCTTTGCCCTGGCTTTTGGCCTCTTCCAGCAGAGGTAGCATGATAGCATTGTTGAGGCTTGAGGGTGATCGCACTGCAGTGGTATACATGAGGGGCAGTGACTGTACCACAACTGGGATGCGGTGAACATGGCCTGCCAGCTTCCCAGCTCCCTGCAGGCTCAAAGGGCTGGACGGAGGCGGCGGCACAGACTGCAGAATGTGCAAATACGGTTGACCTCTCACCCCGTTTCCGGGGGCGACCAGGGGGCCTGGCGTGAGCACAGAGGAAGCCGAGGTGATAACCGATGGAGAAGACGAGGAGGATGAGGATGAAGACAATGAAGATGGGGAGAAGGCGGATCTGTGGGGGGGCGACGATGAGGAATTTATGCTAGTGGTGGTGGTGGACAAGGAGGAGGGGCGGGGCTTGTTGATTGACAGGTCCACGGGTTCTGTCTGCGTGTGGAAGTGGAGGTCGTGGTGAGCAAGCAAGTCCTCAGGGGGTTCCGATTTTACTCTGCTGAGGAAGAAGGGGACGCCATCCATTGCAGAGTAAGGGCGAACTTTGGGTGACTGTGGGAGTAAAAACAAAAAGGACGTTAAGAGTTTTGTTATTTCAAAGCCGTAAAAATGCATTAACCTGTGACACACAGGAAGGAAAAAACAAACAAGTGAAACGACAGAAATAAAAAAGCTGCTGAAATCGAATCTCTCACCCATCAGACAGGCCAAAAAAGGTACACATTAACAAATTAGGGTCAAAGATAATTGTTTCTCCCGATATTCCTCTCCAGAAATAATTACTTGGCATGATAGCGATGTCAGAAGAGGCATATGCAGTGACATTTATATAGAAAGGACTAGCATTAACTCAAGCAAGATAAAATGCAGGAGTAAAGATAGTGTCGCTCACGCTCGCCTCCTCTAGTCTTCCTTTTCTCTTGGCGTGGGCCGCACGTTCTCCCTCTCTCTCCTGTTTTCCATGACTCCCACTCAAATGCAGCTCTCTTGGCTACCCACGTATCTCTCCTAAATCTCCCCTTTTTGACTGTGGAAAAACATCATATGGGCTTGATTTCCTGACCGTCTCTCTCTCTCTCTCCGTCTCTCAGGCAAAGAGCCTCCGAAGGCCGACACTGGTGGCTCGACGGAACCTTCAGCACATCTTTGACTTAACACCGAGCAGATTGGGACAGAACCGTTCTATGTTTCTGCACGTTTCAGGGAACTGTTTTAATCCAAGACCAAGGCCTACTATCTTTATATTTGTTTCCGGGTAAACTTCCAGACTTTAACCCCTCCTTGATATCACAGTTTTGGTAGGAAAATACAGGCATTTCCTCTAAGTCTGATGCACCTTGAGTCACTTTGTTCAAGGAAACTGCATCACAAACTCCAGCTACTAAAGTATAAAAAAAACCTCCCAAACTTTACTTTAGCATAAATAATTTTGTACAAAGTACATTAAGCCTAATCTTTCCTTTTTAGACTCAAATGTATTAGTCTTTGGATAATATAATACAATTTTGTGGTCTATGACACATATTCTTGATAGTGTAAGTATTTTTATGCAGTACTCTCTGGCAATAAAACATTCATAGCTCTTGAAGTTTCTCTAAAAGTTACTATCTTAAAACCACAAACTTTATTGTATTTTATAGAAGGCATCTTTGGGAATTTTCAGAGATCAACATCTAATAAGCATGAAGGGCAGCTACAAAAACAACAACAATTTCCTAATGTTGTAAATCTACTCAACACTTGGCAAGAAAACCTTTATGATTCTGATTCTGAGCTTCCAAATTTTTTAGGACATGCATCTACTACAGTGATAGATATGGAGACTCAAACCTTGGCCCATTGTGATTTGCAAAATAAATTAAGCTCGGTCAGATTGGATGGAAAGTGCCTAAACATCAATTTTCAAATTTAAATACACATTCCCAATAGGATTTAGGTCTCTTGATGTTCTATTACATGCATATGCTTTAATTTAAGGACTGTAGTTCTGACTGTTTGTTAAGGGTTGTTTTCCTGCTGGAAAATGAATCTTCTTTTGCAGCCCACAGTCTAAAGTTGTGTTTTGTTAAGTTCCTGTCATCCCCCTATAAACTCTAACCAGCTTTCAAGTACCTACTGGAAAAAAAAATCCCCACAGCATTATTTTGCCACCATGGTTCATTGAGAGGATGGGTTGTTTGGGCTAATGTAGAGGGTTATATTTTATTTATGTGTAAGTCAAAATGTTACATGTCAGGATAATCTGAACAGAGCACCTCCTGCATGTTTGATTTGTGCCATTCAATTCAATTCAAAAATACTTTATTGAGTATTGATTTTTACTCATACTAATGACTTATTCAAAGGGTTTTTGTAGATTGTGATGGTTGTGGGCAGGAAGAACTTCTTATAACAGTCTGTGTTG
Source organism: Apricaphanius iberus (assembly GCA_028564705.1). Taxonomy (NCBI): domain Eukaryota; kingdom Metazoa; phylum Chordata; class Actinopteri; order Cyprinodontiformes; family Aphaniidae; genus Apricaphanius; species Apricaphanius iberus. The sequence continues at coordinate 779,316 of JAPXFQ010001989.1, read as the reverse complement.
CAGCAATACAAAATAAGCATTTAACTGAGGTTGGCTGTTGTTGTAGGATGTCTTGTGTAGAGGATGCTCAGGATTGTTCATAATTTTCTTGATTTTATGAAGAATCTTTCTTTGCATCATCATCTCCAGATCGTTCCACAGCTGTCTCCAGAACAGAACCAGCCGTCTTTATCAGGTTGTTTAGAGTTTTTAACTCAAGCCATTAATCATGGCCCGTCACTGTATTTTAGTGAAACAGCTTTAACCCCAAAAACAGAAGAACCTATAGTACATGGCAAGCTATGGGTTATGGAGATCAGCTATTTAGGAAGATTGTTTTGGGGATTTTAGTAGAGTATTAGAAACAAAATGTTACATTTAGTTTTTTTTAGACCGCTATTATATTGACAGGATTCACTCGCATATCTCCAAAACTTCTCCAGACATTGTCGACTTGATTGATTCCCTGTTTAACGCTATCTTGGTTTAGTCCCTCACTTTAAGAGGTAGATTTTCAGTCGTAGAACTTTCTCTTCATTTCAGATTATTTATCAAAGAGTATATTATTGTTTAACATCTGCTGTAAATCTCTCCACAATTGAAGCCTTTACAGAACAGCTGTTTAGCTGTCTTTATACATGTATTGATTATATAAATTAAATGCAGAAGGACCCAAATGTATATTTAGGTCACCTACAACGGGCAGTCCGTTCCACAGGATTCTATTTAGGAGTGTAAGAAAAAAAGAGATGAACACAAACATGTTTAACTCTTCTATGGCATGCACTACTTGCTGTGCAGTTACGTAGTGGTTTGTGTTGGTCTAAATACTGAAAATCCCAATAGAATATACTGAAGGTTGTGATTGTAATGTGACAAAATGAGAACAAGTTCAAAAGGTGTGGATACTTATGCAAAGCACCGGCAGTGCAGATTCGCGCATTTCATTGATCACTTTTCACCTGATAGAATTGCTAAAGATTCTGCATAAACAGTCTCCAGTTGTAAAACAAACAGTGCCCTAAGAAGGCTGCCCTATGATAGCTTCAGAATCTTTGTTTGGTTCAGTTCAGGGCTGTCAGGTTAGGATTATAAGTACATGGCAGTCTGGTTCATAATTACCACTGACAATTGCACTTTAAAAACAGAGGCTTATAACATCATATTTACCTGACTTTATGTCTGCGTATTATAAGAAGCACAATCTAAAAGAGTTCAATCCTTATTCTTATGCATAACTTCTTTCCTAGCAGTCCACTTTGGTCAGAGGCTTACACAGAGAACACAGAGCAAGCTGAAGTAGGAAACTTGTATTGAATGCAGGTCGCAGCCAGGTAAGGTTCAGTCATAACTTGAGCCATGTTGTTATTTTGGAGTGAGACGCTGAAGCAGAGCCTACGGAGTGAAATCTCTCCTTCCTGCTACCAATAATGACCATCCGGTAGAGCCGAAATATCGGACATAATCTCGTGAGACAATACTACGTATAGAAAAAAAATTAAACGAAAACATCAATGAGGATTTAACTGGAAGAACAAACCCCTTTCGCTGAGACATCCCTTATGAATTATTACACGAGCCTAAATTTCAACAAGAGGAATTTGTAAGTTCTGAAGATGAAAAATTACAGCAATAGAAACAGCTGGTATGTTAAAAAGAAAAAAACGGCCAATCCACTTTTACATTGAATGTTTAGAAAGCATCTTGAACTCAAGCAGATGAAAAAAATATGATGGAATATGATGAAAGACAGTTGGCCCAACTTTTTTTGACCCAACTTACTGAAGGTCACCTGAAATTCAGCTGTAAATAAACTCCACAAATGACTTTTCTTCATACTTACTTTGAAAAAACTATAAATAATATACGTTGAATACTATGAATATTGTACGCTGTGAAGACATACTGGCTCTTGGGCTGCCTTATAGTTTATAGAAACTCATCGTAACATTATGTTGATCAAGATTTATTGCAAAAAAATAAAAATAGAAAAAACAGAGTACTCATAAGAATTGTACAGAATAAATGCAGTTAGAGTTTACTCTTTTCAATTATAAAAATACGTTAATAAAGTCAAATAAGTTTTGTTGCAGTGGATTAATCCAGCCTGTAACATGAGTGTACTTTAAGTTTAAACTTAAACTAGAATTTAACTTCAAGAAATAATTGTTTGAAGTCTCCAGTGCTATAAATAAAGCCACCCCAAAAACATTACATACAAGATAAGGACAACGGAAGGATTGGAATAAACTAATACTAATTATTTTTCAAGTTCATTTTTTAATCATTAATCAGTGACTTCCTGTTCGCCTAGGCTATAAATATAACATGGCACAGATCTCCATATCTTCCAGCCACTTATCATAATGGGGAAAGTTAAGACGGAGCATGCTATTCAAATGATATACCCCATGTCAGGCTTCTATCACCTAAAGAACATTTCTAGGATTAAAGGACTAATGTCGCAACGGACCTCGAAAAACTAATCCATGCATTTATCTTTAGTTTGATCGATTGCTGCAACAGTGTCCTCACAGGTCTACCTAAAAAGTCAATCAGACAACTGCAACTCACCCAAACCAGGAAAGTAGAGCACATCACCCCAGTTCTAAAGACCTTACACTGGCTCCCTGTAGCTCAGAGAATAGACTTCAAAATACTCCTACTAGTTTATAAATCATTAAATGGCTTAGCTTCAAAATATGTTGCAGACCTGCTGTCATTATACCGACCCCCCGGACCACTCCTAACTATTGAACTGCTGAAATGACATCTGCAATAACAATAACAGCATCTTGGGAGCAGCAAGTTTCCATCAAGACAATTAATTTCAATGCTTTTGTATCATGATGCAAACTGGTTAATGACAGGAATCAGACGATTTACACCTCAACAGGTAGTAACTCCTGAACAACTGGTCAGCAAAATTTTTAAGAAAGCTAGTTTTCTTCCAGTCAACAATACATTATAGGGATGGGTAAAAATTTCGATTCATTAATGCATCGCAATTATTTGTTTCTTAATTCAATATCGATTCATCAAATGAATCAATTCATTTAATGAATTGGTACTGGAAAGCTAAGAATCAAATCAGTCCACCAGCCAGTGGCGTTGCTGTGTGCAACACTCTAGTGACAGTGATCAGCATTGTACAACATGTGTACAACATTGTACAGTTTGCTCTGCTAAATAGACAATGACAGGAAACATGCTGGGGCCATTTTGTTCTTAAACAATGGCACTACTGCACACATTATTAGAAATATACTCAGGTACATAATTACTTCTGTATTTAGTTATTATTGAATCAATATCAAAGCTAATAAACCAATACCAAATTGAATTTGAAGCCGCAAGAATCGAAATCAAATCAAAATGTGAAACTCCTAACAATACCCACCCCTAATACATTATATTAATTTTGTACAAATGAGCCCTGACAGCAATACTTCTCATTAAGGACACTATTATTGAGTAATGAAGACTCAAAGTTAGCCCTTTTCAGCATTTGGTGAGGTTTTTAAAAGTTGGTCAGAGGGGAGAGGGCAACTATGATGTCAATATATATTTGTGATTCATTAAAGCTGTGAGGGAGAGAAAATATTTTAGTAGATAACAGGAAGGCTGAACTTAGAATGGGAAAGTGTTTTATCTTTATCCTGTAAGTCTGTGAAGAAACTCTGTAGATTTGGAAATATTGCCTCTCTTTGAGAAATCTTAAAATTTGGGTATGGCTCCACATTTTCTTTGGAATACAGATAGTGATTAATGTTTAAGTAATGCTAACCACTCTAATAGTTTGTGTTAGATTCCAAGAACAGTTTAATTAATGTTGTCTTTATCCAATTTTGTTTTTGTTTTAAATAGTAAAACCATGTTTATGGTGACTGCACTCTCTCACACACAAACTGTGGCATTGCCTCAACTTATGATATAGATAATTAATGACAGCAAGAAGGCTAGAAAAAAGAAAAGAAAACGCTGAACAGTTTTTATATCTTCTAGTAACATAGCCTTTAAAAAAATGGAATTGGGTAAAAATGGTATAAGCAGGTTGAAGATCTACAAAAACCCAAAATCAGTCCATCTTCACTTTTCTAGTCATCCTGTCCACCAGTAGCAACTATTGTGAGCTGCTTTATACAATGATAAACTGATCCAAATGTGCTTTTATCTAGATTTTTTTTGCACACAGTTTTTTAATAAACTGAAACAAAAAAAACTAAATGTAATATTTTGTTTCTAATACTCTATTAAAATCCCAATAAAAAAATTCCCTAAATAGTAGATCTCCTTAACCTATAGCTTCCCATGTACTATAGGTTCTTCTGTTTTTGGGGTTAAAGCTGTTTCACTAAAATACAATAGGGAAAGACAGTAAGCTATCTCTGTTAATCATGAACTAAAACAAGAGAGAGAGAGAGAGAAAAAAAACATTTCTGGTTTAGGACCATAAATGGAAACATTGGGCAACGCTGACTTTGCCTTATATAAAATGAGGCAGGGGAAGAAAAAAAAATCAATACCACTGTAACTGTTTAAGTGAAATCAAGCAAATAACATGCAAGTTAAAATTCAACTGGGTTCTCTGAAAAAAGTGTCCATCCCACTTCTAATCCGGGCCCCTACTGTGCCTAACAAAGTCTGGCTGTTTATTCCCTTCGTTCACTACTTATTCTCAAGGCTTAGAGTCATTTTTCTTGTTATGAAAGATTAAACAATTCAGTCACTGAGAATGTTTTCCATGTCACTTATATAGAATATGTAAACAATAGAAATGCTGTTTTACACAAAGAAAAACACAAACCAGAAACTGGTGCTTTTATGGGCTTGGTTCAAAAAAAACAAAAAAAAATCTTAACCGACAGAAATGGAAAAAAACCGAAGCCACCTCCAGACTCAAATTTGACAGACGCAAACACACACGAGCTCAATCCTGTGCACATGCTGACACACATAAAGATATACCCGACCTGCCCGTCTGCCTCTGTCCTCCTGCATTGTCTTTATTAGGGGATACTGGTTAGCCCCTTGCAGGCGAATCATCTAACGAGGCAGACCATTTCCAGCAAAGGCTTGGCCCCGTGCCACTCAAATGAAGACCACATTTCTGCAGCAGTTTAAACTGTCTATGTCTGCCATCTAAAGGGGAAGCACAGTCTGTTAGGGCAAGATTGGATCTCGGAGCACTTCAAAGCCGTGTGGGCTGCAGCGCTCACATCCTGTCTGTGACTGAGATCACTACAAGGGGAATGATTTCAAACCCCAGGTATTAGCTAGCAGCGGAGCGGCACAGCTCTCAAAAGCCTTGAGCCACAGCTGAGAGCAGGACACCTGGAAAAGAATCCACCTGCTGCCCCTTCTCTCAACTTCTCAGATGTGGTGAGGCGGATGGATTTCTTATCAACAAGAGGGACCTCTATAGCCAAACAATTTTAGTCCAGATCAGTGATAACCTGATACTTTATCAGAAGCCCGTATTTATCTAACACATAAGAAAACGCTATAATGTTCCACCATAAGAATCTGTTCGTTATCAATTCAAAGTGGAAAATATTTATTTTTCCTGTGACTGACAACCTGTCCAGAGTGTACCCCGCCTCTCGCCAAACGACTGATGGAGATAAAGGCACCAATCCCCCACCATCACGCCTACAAGAATAAGCAGGTACAGACAACAGATGGACGGATATCAATGATATTTCATAAAGGTAAATCGACGGTAATTTATCACAATTACAAATATTAAGTGGTCTGCACCCACTGAACATAGCCGTGGCAGTAACGCCGAGCCACAGAGACCTGGTAACCAAGCAACAGCTTCACAATAACAAGACCACTTCATTCCTAGGTATGTCTGAGCAGGGAGCACGGATACTCTACAGTATGTGAGGCATAAAAGCTAAAGGCAGTACACGCTGAGAAATAGCATAGAATTCTGCTATGTACCTTGGCAGCAGAATACTTGTGATAAAATATAATTATATCTGCATAAATATGCCCATCAGCGTATTTTCTTTGTTCTCCATCCCAGCGGTTCTCAAAGTTGGGGCTGGAATCTCCCCCCTGAGGATCTGAAACACTTTAAGATTGTTGCTAAGAGCATTTTTTGTCATAATTATTGCAAGAAATAAAAAAGCGGATCAAATTAGATCAATGGTTTGGTACTGTCATTGTGTCCTTGCTTAATTAGCAAAGTAGCATGTTTCTATGCCTGAACCAGTGATAGTTGGGCTCACAAATCTGTCTCATTGCCCCAAGAAAAATAATGTAAACCACTGCTTTATCAGAGTTAGCAAAAGTAAGTGTTTTGAAGGCTTTGGAAGGTTGATTATGAACTTACAAAAAATGGCTGTCTATCAGCAATATACTAAATTGGTTTTGTTAAGAGAGGGGGAAAAGTCTATGAAAGTCTTGGCACCACAAGCAGCAAATAGTTTAAAGTGATAGCTAATATGTAGCAAATATGCAGCAAATATGTTTAAAGTGATAGCTCAAATTTGAAAATTCTTAAGGAGTTACCATTTTACCAGTAGGAAAACTCTTTTGGCATCTTCATTCAGTAAAAATCCAGAGTTTTTAGTGGATCATTATTTGCGCAAAAAATAGAGATGCGAGGTAGTGCACCCGTTCACACTACCCCAAATGTCAGTGTCAAGATTAGTACATGTAAAATCTATGGTTTAGGCCATCAGAGGGCCCTCAGAGTCTCTTCGGCGCTTTGTGTTCATTGGCCGCGTCAACTTTTCAAACATTTCCAAGCGACAAACAAAAACAATGGGTCAAAAGAATGGCTACACAAAAAGTAATGTTAATGTTTTGAAATTACCAATTGGAATACTCAAACTTAATCTCAGAAATGCTGTGGAGTAACTCGAAGTGAGTAACCCATTAAAGACTGGAAAGGGGTCTGCGTGGATGAATGAGCTCAGATTCTTTCAAGCTGATACCCTTGACTGATCAACAGTTACAGGAAACATTTAGGTGGAGTAAATTGTCCATAAGGGAGTCATACTGCATACTGAATGGAAAAAGTAGCTTTTTGGGCCATTGGTTTGCGCGGTATTGACTTATTTTACTATCTATGCATAAGTCTTTAGTAAAAATCTGAAGTCAGTCATTTCAGGATTATACATACAGTCTAGAAAGTTCACAAACTTCATCACTCTCATTAATAAGAAGGCTTGTAGTGAAAAGAATCTTCTAAGTGGGATAAAATTGTACTACATGATAACAGTAGAACTAGAGATAATGTAGATCTGTTTAAGTAATCTATGCCAATGACCAAAAGTAAATAAATATCTAAATAAAGCTTTCAAAAAAAAGAAGCACAACGTGTAGGGTTGGTGTGAATTTGTAAGAAACATTATTTTTCATGTGTTTGTCAGAAAGCCTGGCGAGGGAGGACGGAGGGAAACTGCACGACATAAAGATGCAGGAAAAAACAAAAGCAGATAAGATTCAGAGTTTCCCATGCAAACCCTCCTCCCAAGAGCAGTGACTACATCTGTGCACTGATCCCCCAACCCCCCTGTTTGTACGGACTCTGTTGGCCCCAGCCAACGACCAAAAAGACCCCACTACATTCCTGCTCCAGCTGTGGCTCTCCTCCTCTCTTCGTGGTTCGTCTCTCTTCCCTCTGCCTACCACCATGCTCCCCAACCACTCCTCGTAGCCCCCAAACTCACTAGCTCAGGCCTGGGAGTGATTATCAGCCCATTGCCAGGAGGAGGAAGAGAAGAGAAGGAAAGCAGAAAAGAAAAAAAGAGGAATTGTCTGAAGAAGAAAAAAAAAGCTCTCTTACCCCTTGTTCTGATTCCAGGGGCTCGGGTTTGACTCGGACTGCAGGCATTCCGTCAAGCATTAACATCCTGTTTTTTAGGCTGCCTGTGAAGGAACACAGAGGAGGTGTAAGAAGGGTGTTTTGGTGTGACTAAGCAGGTCCCACACTCAGTTATACACACACGGACATCTTCAGTGTAGTGCCTGGACCCAGTGGGAAAAGGGCAATTTTTATATAGAAATGAATTCAGGTTGAAAAGCATTACCCCAAAGATGGGCACAAACTTTAGAGCGCCAGTACGTATTCAGCAATGCATTCGTAATGCAATTACGTAAAAATGTAATTCGTTTCTTTACTGCTGTGAGGCTTACGCAATAACACTGATTACAACTCTCTACAGACACTTTTGGAATACAAACTCATGCAGAGACATCATCTAAAAAACAGGAGCTGAGTCACATCGACCACTAAGATAAAGAAAATAATGGCTGCATACAATGAAATCTTTGCTTTGAACTTTTCCTTCGTGAAAAGTGTGGCCATAATTCACACAAACACAATATTTGCACATCAGCTTATACGGTCTGCGTTGTCATGTTATTTAAAGCAGGCAGCTCTGCCCGCCTCCTCACTTCCAGACTGCGGCTTTAAGAGGGATACTCAGATGGAGCCAATGACAACAATGCATGTGCCGTATCCCCTCAGCTGGAGCCGACCTGAGGTAACCCTCCCTCTTATTATTTTAGCAGCGCTACACGGAGGAATGCAAGCAAGACAAATAGACTCTAAACATCTCTATTACTCTCCACTGCTGGCACCACCATCCGGAGTTTGTGTCTCGGTCTTTGGAGTCAACAGCAACGAGGCCACTGCCTACCACAAATGTTCAACTGATACCTGGGTATATACATCTGGTGCATTGTGAAAGTATTCATGCCGCTTGAGGATATTCCCACCACAAACATAAGTGCCTTTTCTTGAGATTTTAAGTAACAGACCCACAAAAACTGGAGAACAGTGAAGTGGAAGGAAAGTGATAAATGCCCACAGACATTCTCAGAGTCTCTAACTCTCTACTTTACAAGCTCTGAGACTGGACGGCAATTGATTAGTATGATTTAGAGCCATTCGTCTTCCCGTCATCTCTGACTTCGCAGTCCCTTTCAGAAGAAAACCATTGCTGCCGAATGATGCTGCCACCACTATGCATCACTATCAGTATGGTGTATCCAGGGTCATGTTTAGTGTGTGTTTTCTACTCCACACAGCATTCCTCCATTGCAAGCCTTTACAGAACTGCACCTTTATCTGCTGATGTACCACCTATCATTATTAGGGAACATATAGTATCTCTAAAGATCAACTTCCACGCAATTATTATTAATTTGTAATGTCATTTTTGAAAAAAGGCATCCTGAAGGATGTTCTGACAAAACAGCATACCCATCGGAATAACATACTTTCGGTTTATCCACATGCACATCAGTAAAAGAGAACTACTTTTCCTTTTTGTGTTTAAAATCTGTTCAAATTAGCTTAAATTATATATATATATCTTTTAGGTTTAGTTTTAGGCATTTAAAAGAAAGTAAATGTGTCCTTCTGTGACCTTAGGGTTGGAAAATAAAACTTGTGGGTTGGTTAAAATTAGTTTGATTACTCAGTTTATGGTATGTTATTCTGACAAAGAATGCTGTTTTCTCAGAACATCGGTATATCAAAAATAATCAAGAGCCACATATTGTCCCTCGTCTTCTCAGATTTTCAAGCTGGAGGCTAATCCTGACCGTTTGTGGCTGGGGAGAGGTAGAGAAGGAGCGCGGATTTACTCCCTCAATCTGCAGTCTCCCACACCCCCCTCCTAACCCCCGCCAGAACTGGCCTCTCACGTCTAACTCCCTCAGGTACCCTGGCTGTGCTGCTATTGTGTTGTTGTCCAGGATGTCCTTCGGCTTCAGGTCTTGGTAGGCCCAGATAGCGTTGCCATAGTAACAGTTGGCGGGTGGAGCAGCAGCCTGAGTCCAGCCTTAAGCCATATACTGAGGAGAAAATAAAAAGGGAAGTGATTTCAGACAGGCAGAAAGTGGGATTTGTGTTTTTCTGATTTCATTTAAAAATATTTTCACCCCATCGGAAGATGAGAACTCTTTTTTTTTCCAAAAAGGGAAACTTTCCAAAACTTGTTTTTACAAGCAGAAAAAGTTTTTAATTTTAAATTAACTCTCTATATTCGCCTATTTTGTCAAATCACAAATGCTCATTTTCTGAAAGCAACATGCTTCCCATAAGTGCCTGAAAGTCCAGTTAATCCAGTGGCGTTGAAGCACCTTCCTAATGAACTGGCCTGCAGAGGGCCATTCATAGGAAATCAATGGCAGTTGCATAGCTCTGCTTGTGACTGCAAAGAGCTAACAGCAGTAAAGAGAAACCCAATACTGCGTAACGAGCTAACAGAGGAGGCTGAAATATCTTGAAATCAACAGCTTTTGCCTCTGTAAAAGAATAATTTCTGCCTACCGAGGATCCCAAATCACAAAAAATACGAAAAAGGCTGAAATGAACACAATTTCTACTGGACGACAAACCACTACATGTTCAGTGTTACATACCGCAATTTATTTGTGCTAGCGGCAGGCTCGGGCAACGACCAGTGAGTTGTCCATCAGCGACATGAGGCGCTGTGTGTGGGAGATAGAGAGTTGGGGGGGGAGGTTGCAGGAAACAGGGTAGATTAAGATCACCTTTCCATTTGCTCCACTCCAAAATGAAATGGCCATCCCAAGTTTGTGTGGGGGAGTTGGTGGAGAGAGAAGGGCAGTGAAGTGTTGAGGCATCTCATTTCTCCCCTCCAGCAAACCTTGCTCTCCCCTCCAATATAGTTTATTGGGGGGTGGGGGTGTGGGGGGGAAGTTAAAGGTAGCCATGTCAGCTGCATATGTGCTCCACGCAGATTTTTTTATGTTTTTCTGCTTATGTTAGGGACCTCCCAGGCGGATGCTTGGAAATGAGGTTGGGACGATTTTAATTAACTCTAATTTTATTAAAGGCTGTGCACACTTTTTAATGTAACACGATTTGGTGTTTCTCTCACAATTATACTGATTTTGTCAGTGAATGTGTTGGCTTCTGTAGCTCCCTGACTTTCTGTGTCATGTGACTTCCTCGGCCATTTATGCTACCAAGACAAATGTCTGAGTGGGAGACAGTAAACAGCAGTGATGCAGTCATCAAGCATCTCTACATAACTGTACTGCATTCAAAGAAAAAAGGGTTACAACTAGGGATTTCCGATAATATCGGCCTGAAGTAATTATCGGCCGATATTGCCATTAAAATGTAATATCGGAAATTATCAGTATCGGTTTTTATTTTTTTAATAAGATGAGTTTTTCACACCATACACATATTATATATCAAACTCTTGAGTTACTTCTTTTCTCTCTCAGAATGTAAAAATATGACAGATTTGAGTTTTAGTTTTTGAGATAATATTTATTTGAGATAACTTTCAATTTATCAAAAGTCTTCTTCTGGGCCAACCTCGGCAGTCTATCGGGTGCACTTGGTGACGTAATCAGCCACAAAGGTATAATATTGTTTACATTTTCTAAAAGTACAAATTTGTCCTGAGTGGTGGGCCTTTCTCAGTATTCTCTGTGTGAGAAAATGTTCCAGCTACTTTTGAAGACAAAATAAAAATGGCACCTTTTTCTATTGCCTAACTAAAATTCTAGTACTTATTACATTTTCTAAATATTTAAAACTCAAGTATGCATGATACAAGATATTTCATTGTGGTTACCTAAAAGGGTTTAGTAGTTTTTGTTTTTTATGAGGGACGGTCCCCACATGTCGGTGTCGGTTTATATCGGTATCGGAAATTATGAGTTAGGCAAAATCGGTATATCGGATATCGGAAGAAAAGCCAATATCGAACATCCCTAGTTACAACTATCCTTAAGCTTTGTCCACACACAATTAAAAGGAACTGCATTAAAATAGATTACAAGCCAAACTATCAACAAATCATACCAAAACAGAATAAGCTTGGTAAAGTCTGTGCTTTAGCAAAGTGCTCTAGATGTCAAAAGCAGGAGCAAGTTGTGAGTTTGTTGAAGACTTCAGCTTTATGTAATGAGTTAGATATATATTAAGCAAGAGATAATAAAGCTTTGCACATCTTAGGTGTTCCAAGTCTTCAAGCTGGTGTAGCAGCTTTTTTAACAGAGTTAAGACAATGAGGGCTGTTTTAAAGAAGCCCCAGATAGTCTGATTCCTATTGGGAGGTGTGTGAATGCACAATCAAACTCTGGTCTCGGCTCAGCTAAAGTGAATTCCGATAAAGTCTGATCGCATGTGTGAATACGAAGCATGCAGGGCCGCTCCAAAACCAGGAATCGGACAAGAGCACAGGGGATTCTGGATTAATACAACCAAAGCAACTGTGCACCAACAGCTTTGCCTTATTCTATGTTCATGCTGAGTCCATTGCTACAACATTTTTGTCTGGCAAATTTGCCAAAGACAACACAGTAATCCAGAAACTTCTTAAAACACCAAGTGTCCCTGTGTTGTGTGCTTCTTGATGCAGCACCAACACAGGCGAGGAAGTAAACATGTTACTCAGAAAGTTTGGTTTATATGACAAACTGCAGAGTGAAAGTGAATTGTACCAGCTAAAAACAGCAACAATGTTACTATTTTACCCTCCAATAGAGTTAAGTCTACTGAACTCTAAGGCATGAAAATTACCTTAGTGTTCAACAAGGAGGTGCATCAATCAGCAAAATCTAATTCAGAAAAATAACATTCATAGTATCGGAGGTCAAACTGGACAGACTGTGTTTCTTGGCTGGCCTGTGCATGCCTCGGGATTGCCCAGGAAGAGCTGGTCCAAGTGGCTGAGGCAAGGGAAGTCTATGCATATGTGCTTAGGCTGCTGCCCCACAACCCAGACAACTAACAGTAAATAGATGGATAGTATATGAGGAAACACAACATGTTATCTTCTATTTAAAGCACTCTCCTTAAGATATTATCAGCATTTTATACAATAGAGCATAAACTTCTCATCCATAGAACCTTTTGTAGGAATCATCTGCACTGCACTCATTTGGTTCAAGTCTAATCTCAGAAATAAAACTTTCCAGATAATGCTGGGTGAAAGCTGATGTCTAGCTCTCCTGGTTCTGGTCCCCCAGTGTTCAATTCTTGGTTGCCTTATTTTTTCCCTGTATTTACTGCCCCTCAGTCTCATTTTTAAAAAGTAAGATGTCACCTGTACGCAGATGACTGCCAGCTGTACATCCCCCTCTGTTCTCAAAAGTCATATTCTCTCTTCCTTGACTTCTTCCAAGAGGTCAAGATATAGCTTGCAGCCAATTTACTACATCTAAATGATAATAAAACTGAAGTCATTCTCATCTGCCTGGACAATAAACACATCCCTTGTCCCCCCCAAATTATTTTTTTAGCTTGCTCTCTCAAATCCTCAGTTATGAACAATCAATTCAAAAATAAAGATGGATGCTCAGATCAACTGAACTGACTGTTGTAAAATCAACTGTATTAAAATCTTGTGTTTTTTAACTAAAGCATATATCCAAACTCATATCCACCATTAGTAAGCACGAGCTGGAAACGGTCATTGATACTTTTATCACATCTCAACTTGAATATTTTAATCCCTGTCTGTGTGGTAATAAGTCATCCCATGACCGCCTTCAGTTGGTGCAGAACACCAGTGGAATTTAACTGGTTTGTACAGAGGGCAACCCATTTTGCAGTGTTTTAAAATATCTACACGGGCTCTCTATTGTTGTCTATTTGCCCTTTGTTTTTAAGCCACCTCATGGCTTGGCCCTTCCGTTCCTTGCAGATCTGTCTACTTATCATCCCTCGCAGTCACTCAGGTCAGCAGACCAGCTTCTGTCTGTCCTGAGATCCTGCGATAAATCCCACGTTGACAAAGCTTTCTTGGTTTTTGGGCCCAAACTATGGAATATTCTGCCCCTCCAAATTAAAAGTTTTAAACTCACCGAAACATTTACTTTTTTCTCTTGCATTTGATCCTTAGTCCTTTTCACCTTCTTATTTTTCCTATTTTATTTATGTCACCTTACGCTGTTGCTATGGTCCTTTGTGTTTTATTATTGTAATTTGATATATATTTATGTTATATTTATGGACTGATAATTGATCAGCACTTTGTGCAACCTTTGAAAGTACTATACAAATACAATTGGTACAGTGTGGTATGGTGTGAATGGATTTGGACAGCCTGCATAAGGAGGACACCATAACCCAGATTTGGAGAAACCCACAAATTCTTTGAGTTTTTACCCCCTCTTCCTTTGTTCGACAATCCCAGCTGTATTAACTGAAAGCACACCCAGACCATAATCTCTTGGGATCAACATGGATTATGTGAAAGGAATAAACTGATCCATAATGGAAGAAATGTTTTGTGTATATAGTGGACTTGCGTTCCAAAATGAACCACAGAAATGTCTTGTCTTATTCTGTTCTTTCTGATGGACAAACTGGTGTGATATCACCACTTAATATGCTGGGCTTTACATACCTGAGCGTAATGATGCAGCTGACCCTAAAATAGTTTGAATACAATGGTCCACACGTCCTGAATCCATTAAAAAAAATTTAGGTGCAATGAAGGACCACTTTTAAAATCTTAAAGTATATATTGACTGGTAAATAATTAGCTTACTTTCATTATCAGTGCAAGAAATGTGATTTTAACCTAGGTAACACAGAAAAAAAGTTTTATAACCAACTGCTCTGATTTCACTATTCAGTATTTAAGCAGAAGAAAAGAGGGTATGTAAAATTGTGCAGGGGAGTGCAATGCAGCATCATTGTTAGCTTATATCAGCACGAAGACAGATCTTGTAAGTTTCCTTGTAAAAGAAATCAAACACATTTTTTGCCTAAATAAAAGTGTGGCTTAAACAACCTCTTGAGACCAGACTTTAGTGACTGGCTGCTTTTGCCGTCTCTGCTTTCCCTTTTATCTCCTGCTCTCATGTGAATGTGCTTATACACAGAAACAGCAGAAACCCAGCACAACAGAAGGGCCCCGCCAGTGCTTTGTTCCTGTGCTGAGTGCCCACAGCAACCACTTACATCTGTGTCACAGAGGCCGGACCTGCTGCCACAAGCCGGGCGGAAGAAGGGATGGGAAGGGTAGGCCATTCTGAGTTCAGGGCGATACATGAGTACAGATTAGGGAAGGTGATAGGAAAAGAAGCTTGCTAGGGTGGGGGCCGTGTTGAAGAGTTGCTGGCAAGAGTAGTGTAAAGGTGGCAGCAATCAAGGTTGAAATGGCTGGGAAGGGGCTGGTTTAGCAAGGGGAAGGGGTAGGAGTCATAGAAGTGAGAGTGGTTAGAGAGGCGCTATGGAGCTGAGCCAAGGCTCGGTCGAGCGCAAAGCATACAGTGCAAGAATGCCAACAGACCCTCCCACCCCCAACCTCTCCCTGTCCCCCACCAACAGAAAAAAGAAAAAGAGCAAAAGCTGCAAACAAAAACTATTTCATCATAAAACAATGGGAAGAAAGGATTGTGCAGCGCTATAACTGTTAATGCACAGTAACCAGAGAGTTGTTGGGTGACTTGAGATGAGCATTTCCTGTGTTGTGCTGCCTTTGGCCTCTTTGCAGCGACTCACTTCCCTCTTCTGAGCCCCTGGACACCCCGGTGTGACACATTGGCCTGATAACTGGCCTACAACCGCTAGCTCACCAGCACACTTCTACTTCTTCTCCTTTTAAGTTACTGAGTGCAGGAACTTTTAGAAAAGCTGTTAAAGCCGAGTACATTCATAATTATGTTCCCTTTACATAAGAAAGCAAAGACCTTACGGGTTGGTGTTTTGACAATATTTTAACATAAAACTTTCATAAATGTATTCAAACTGATTTTTCTCTCCGAAGCAATAGTGTCACAAAAACATCTGTTTTGCGATCTGAGCATGGTCCATGTTTACCATCCCATGTAAGTGGACAGTTTCTGCCTAAGTGCCATTCAAATACTAGAGTTCCCATCCGTCCGTCCGTCCATCCATCCATCCATCCAGATTCTTGCTCTTAACCAGAATCGGGTTACAGGAGCAGAAGCTTAATCATGGGGACCCAGACTTCCCACTCTGCAGCCACTTGGGCCAGCTCCTCTAGGAGAAATCCAAGGTGTTCCCAGGCTAGCCAAGAAACATATTTCCTCCAGCTTCCCTCCTGGTGGGACGTACCAGAACACCTCACCAGGGAGGCAGCCTGGAGGAATCCTAACCAAATGCCAAGGCCACCTCAAATGACTCCTCTCGATACTGGAGTTCCCTGCACTGTTAAAACTTTAAGAATAACTTAACTGAAGCAAAAAGTTGTAGTTGGTTTGGTCAAAGGTTAAGATGACTGTGGTCTCGATGAGCATGTTCCTACCTGTATTGCAAAACCAAGGGCTTTCTTACATCACATGAATAAAATATTTGCTCTGCTACAAACTGTGATGGTGTGTAAGTTCTAGTTTGTTTCTCTTGTCTTGTTTTAGGAATAAACTTTCCCACCTGGTTGCTGTTATCTTTTTATGTCTATACTTACCGTATCTCATTTTATCTTGAATATGCTGTTTGTTGCCATTTGTGGATGTTTGCTGATGTGCCTTTTTTGTTTTTTGAATATCTTTGTTGCCGTACTTTGTCTCTTGACTAGATTTAGATGTTAAAAATCCCTTCAAATCATTGTTTCATCATCAAAACAGATGGAAATTGTTTCATAGTGTAACAACCAGTTTCTTTTGTATCCAAAAAAAGTTGGGTAGAAAATGTCCAGCCACGCTAATAAACACAAACTTGTTCTATACCGTGTTGTAATGTTTGTTTTTTCTTACGAGATATGCAAAAGTATTTTTGCCACTTGAACTTTTCCTTATATTGTTACAAAGTAAGCAAAATAATGCCCATATTAATGATTTTCAGATGGATTTTATGTAGTTAATAGACAAATACAAAGTGGTACCCAGTTGTTAGATGGAGAGAGTGACACAAGGTGTTCTAATTTTCTTACAAATTTAAATCTGAAAACTGTGTTAGGTAACTGCATTCACCCCCCAAACCCTTAGCTCTGATACCCCTAAGTACAATCTACCGAAGCAATGTGGCTGTAGAAATAACCTAGCTTTGTAAATAGTTTACATCTCTGAGTGATTTATTCTCAAGCAGTTTCTGAAGGCTTTGGAGGTTAGAGACCACCATCATAAATACCAAGGGACACAGCAGACAGGTTAGGAATAAAGTGGTGCAGAAGCTCAGAGTAGGTTTAGTTATCAAACAATTTGAACATCTCAAAAACAGAAAAGACTAGGCTAAAGAAATAAAGGTTGAGAGAAATCGATTAAATCTGATGAGAATTTTGTCTTGAGAAGGACAAAATGCATTGAAGGAGGTGTTCTGACAAGATGAGACCAACATTTTAACATTTATGAGAAATTCAATACACTGTTCATGGTGGAAAACTAATATTGCATATTATCCAGATGGTCTCTATGGTGGTGGTCTCATCATGCTGCAGGTACAGGGAAGCAAGTGGATGGCTGTCCTTGCAGAAAAGAAACTGGAAGAGGCTTTCAAAAATCTGAGATGGTTGAGGATGTTCACTTTAAGCACAACGAGAGACTTAAACATCCAACTGAAGCTACAACAAAATGGAATGGTTCCAATCAAATAACATATCCTGGGTTAAATGTCCAAGTCAAAGTATCGACCTAAATCCATGTTAGAATCTGTGTGCAAAGCTCGTGGAGACATGTAGCAAAAGGAGGTGGTTATACAATGAACTGAATCAAGAGGGCTGAAGCACAATACATGTTTTTTTTTTTTTTTTTTTAAACAAACATTGAAACCATGTATCCTTTTTGTTCCACTGACACCTATGGTTGTGACATTACCAAATGTGAAAGTGTTCAGGGTGTTCGATTACTTTTTCAAGACAGTATTCAAGGCAGACTTGTATGTTCTTTCTCAACCCCAACCACCCACCCACCCGCCCATGTAGCAGGAAACAGAGGCTGAATGTCCTTACTTTCTCTTCACTGTTTGCATTAAACCCCAATTATGTAAGAGCACACATTTCCTGTGACACAACTAATGGTTCTTTTCGACTTCCACACCATGGCCGACCAGTGTTTATACTTTACGTTTGCAACTCAGCAATTTGTCAGCGATTTGTATGAAATATGCCCACATCTGTCAGGATATATCCCTAGGGCTCGTAATGCGACAAGTACATTTTCCTCCAGGGGTCCAGAAGGTGTTCTGAGCATTTAGTTTTTTCCCCACACTGAGTACAGTAGTACTCCCTATAATGAGATACGTGACCTTTATGTGAAACTGGTGGAGTTCCCCTTTTATGGCTTTCCGGCCAAAGGCAGACAATACCAGGTTAAACACTGCTGATGATGTCTGTGATGTCTGTGACAATAAGTGTGTTTTTCCCTCAAGTTTACGCTTCTACATGCACTGATATTGACATAATCAACGTTTTACATAATTCCTGGCACTCTGTGAATGGCTTCAGAATTTCCATTTCATAAGCTGTATTTTCCTTGGCAATAGCAATGAGATAAAGTCCAGGACATTTCTGAACAGGACTCGAGAGAGCAGAATACTTCTACTTAAAAAAGCGAGGACTTCTCTATCAGATGACAAGCCCATTGGCATCAAATTGCAGCTTATATGGACTGCACTGTTTAAAAAAAGAACGGGACAGAGAGAAAACTTCCCTTTAGGGACAAAAAACCCTTAAAAATTGCACTCAGCTGATGCTTTTACCTCAAAACACTCAAGACATTTCCTCATAAGAATAGCTGTAGTCTAGAGAGCACTAACTTTCTGCATGAACACAGCTATTAAGAGAGCGAACACACTCCTCTTGTGTTGGAAAATGTAATCATACAAAGCCTAATGTGTGAACAATTTGAAAAAAAAAGTATTGGGACATTCTACAGAAAGTTTTTAGGTAAGCAGATAAAACTTTTCTTGATGATTGCCTTATTTTGTTGTTTCCACATACTGACAATTTTGCATCATCATCAAAATTGTTTTCAGCGAGGTATAAAAACTGATGGATTACTTTATTTGCTCCCATTAGCTTATTATGCCATGATTGCATGATTTGGATTTTCTCTATGGTCTGAACTAAGTGAACTATAAGAGATTTGAGGAAAAACACGCAGCTTAACAGATGGGGTAATATTGAATCAAATGAAAAGGGTTCGTTAAGCTCAAGAAAATTAGAATACTGTGAAAAAGTTCATTTATATCAGTATTTAAACTTAAAGAGTAACTCACTCCCTACCAGAGTCTAACTCCGCCCACACTTTCTGTTTGAAAAAGGGCCACAAAATAAGGCGTTGCCTTGGGCACCAGCGTGGGGGAGGGCTGGATTTGATCTGCGCTGTGATTGACATGACTGCCAGTAGCACTTCTGCTGCAGGACACATGCAAACAGCGAGAAGAATGTAGAGCAAGAGCGACGCGAGCTCCATTGCCTCAAAAGGAGCTAATCAAGAGGTTAGCTCCTTAAATAAATATTTCCCTCCACCTCCTTCACTAAAGGAAAGAGAGGAAAGGGAGGAGGTTTCTGTAGAGGTGGTGAGTGGCCTTGGGCTGTATGTTTTCGAGCTGATGGATCTTGAGTTGCCAACTACAACTCGGTATTGAGGCGTTGCACGAGACTGAGCTTTTTTTATACCCCACAGCAGAAGGACGCTGTTGTCAGTAATCCAAGATAAGCCGGCAGCAAAGCTCGATTTAAATTCAAGTCCAGTGTAAAGTTTTGACCTGAAGAGGAAACTCCACAAACGGTTTTTGGTACAAAATCATTTTGGTACAAAAATGTTTATGAAAGTATACTAAAATATCATGAGACATGAGGAAAACACTATTACACACTGATTTATATAGTTTATCAGCATAAATAAATTGTTAAAAAAATGGGGTGGGGGGCACTTTAAAAGGTGAAACTAATATATATTATAGACTCATTAAATGCAACCCAAGATATTTCAGGCACTTGTTATAATTTTGATGATTAGGGCTTACAGTTTATGAAAACCACATATTAAAATCTAAGATAATTGGAACTGATGGACTGTGGCAGTAGTTAGTGCATGAAGAGCCACTACACACAGACTGATCCTGGACATGGGCCTCAAATGTCATATTCCTCGTCAACCCACTGCTGAGCGACTCGGCTGAATTGTCCAAAGTCCACTTTTTCTATGAGAGTAAAAATTTAAAGTTTGAATATCATTTGGGAACCAATGTCCCTGAGTCTGGAGGAAGAATGTAGAGGCAAACAATTCAAGATGATTAAAGTCCAGTGGGAAGTTTCCACAGTCTGTGTTTATTTGGGGAGCCATCTGCTGCCTTTGGTCCACTGTGCTTTGTTAAGTCTAGAATCAATGCAGCCATCTACCAGGACATTTTGGACCACATTATGCTTCCTTCTGCAAATGAGGTTTATGCAGCTAGAGCACATCATCAGTCGGAGCCATAGTGACAGGACCTCCAAACTGTCACCGTACCCCTGAAATCTATGGGGAATTACCAAGAGAAAGATGAGAGACACAAGAACTAACAATCCAGAAGAGCTGAAGGCAGCTATTGAAGCATCCTGGTCTTCTATAAGACCTCAGTAGTATCACAGGCTGATAGCATCCATGCCACGCAAGACTGAGGCAGTAATTGATCTAAAAGGGACCCAAAGTACTGAGTACATACGCATAATTATACTTTTCAAAGGTCTGTCCTTTCTCTATTTAAAATCCTTGTTTTATTGATTTCATCTAATATCCTAATTTTCTGAGATTTTCAATTTGCAGTTTTCATAAACTGTAAGATATAATCATCCATAAATTTAACAAATAAAAGCTTGAAATATTTTGGTCTGCATGTAATGAGCCTATATCAGTATTAGTTACACCTTTTAAGTTGAATTGAACAAATAAATGAACTTTAGCACCATATTCTAATTTTCAAGTTTCACCTGTACATCAGTCCTGGGTTACCTAATAAAGTACAGACAAAAACCCATTTCGGAGTGTGAATGAGAGTAATTCTGAAATATCAGTGAAAATGCCTGTCCTGATATCTGCCTCATTTCTCCCAGCAATAATTGTTTTCTCTCAGCAAGTTCTGGGCATGTCCTACTTTTCCCCTGTGGCCATTACACTCATGACACCATTACTCTTTCTGAAATAATGATGTTTTAAAATGACAATCAACATGTATGTTAAGCAACTGACTCCAGGCTTGCAACCCAAATGGATAAGCTTGCATTCCTAGGAGCAGAAAAATGTATTTGTGCACAGTGAGTCTTTCTTACTTAAAAACTATAATAATGAACATTTATTCTATATTTTTGCTAAAGCCTATTTATTAAAAATCAGAATAATAAATATAGGTTCATCTTAACTTGAAAATACCATAGCAGCATTATTTTTTGAACAGCATTCAGTTAATTTCAAGTTTGTTTTTTCATGTAGTGCCACTTCAGATCCAGTTTATATACAGAAATACATTTGCCTTCTGTGACCAATACATGACTTTGCTTAGACAAGATCAGTATTGACTAAATGCATGTCAAAAACTGCCAACTATATGGAAAAAAACAAGCATCTGTTGCAACAAAGACACTACATAAATAGACTGAGACAGATCCAAAGATGAGCTCAGGGTGTGAATGGCTAAAGGCAGAATATTGAAAAAATGAGCATTGATTTTATCGATCCCTGTGTCAGAGTACACATTAAGTTCCATTTGAGAAAGTTCAGCCTAGAGAAAACCTTGAACTATTTCACATATGTATTTAAATATTAGCTATTACTTTTAATTAATTCATGTTTTACAATAAAAAAGTTAGAATAATTACAAAGTCCATCTTCTCAGGCTTTAGGCTTGGCATTTATTGATGAGAAATAGTTATTCTAAACTAATCAGCATCTTATTCTGGTAGCAAATAGGTGATATTACAGTAGGTGTGGCAAAAGACAACAGTAATAGGACTTTAAATGGTTGGAATCATTTATATAAGAGCTAGAGAGCTTTCTCAAAAAAAAAGATGAGGCAAGGACTACATAGAGGTTTTATCGTGATCTGCTTCGACTTGAATACTGGTTTACTCCAAATGCTGTTACAGTTGCACTGATATTGTGACAGGTAGTAATTTCTTTGTGCTTGAGGTTCTATAAAGTACTTGGATTTGTTTGGAACGTGGACTAAATACAACCATTGAGATGTGTAACCAACCATGGAGTGAATCGCATGTCTTCAACATAGAGCAATAAGCTCCTGTTTCAGTATAACAGATCATCTTGTCCAACACAGAACTAGTGTAATTTTAGGATTATCTGTTGAGAAAATGAGTTCACCAAAAATCTCTGCGTCAACCTTTAAAATGACGCGTGAAAGAGAACTTTCATTTTAAAAAAACTAATATAAAATCGCCATTATAGCAAGTGATAAATCATGTTTGACAAGGTGAGACCAAGAGGTTTGAGCCACCAAGATCAGAACCTGAGAACAAAGCAGCTTCATTTATATAGCCTACTTGATACTCATGTACTGTAAATACACAAATAACTCACAAAACACATTCACACACACAAGACGTGCTTGCTCAACAGTAGGGCTCACGGAAGTTCCCATATTCTGGTGGATTGCCCTTGGGTCCATGCTATTTCTGCTGGGGGCAGGGGGATCCTGTGTCAGTAATCCTGTCAGGATGAGGGGGATGAGGTCGCCGGATGCAGCTCAAGTCCGCTGCCTTCACCATCGTATTGCATGTGAAAGAAAATAATCTGAAGGAATTTTTAGCTAAGTAAGGTGTACAGCAAAGTACCTGGGACAGTATTTCACATGACAAAAAAAAAAAAAATCGTTTTGTGGTGTATTGTTTTTTTTCCACTTGAAAAATGCGTTCTTCTTTTCCACGACTTTTCGACATTGTGAAAGGTCCCCACCTCCACCATTACTATCTTCTGCCTCTTCTGAAACTGTGGGAAATGAAGAAGCTGTCTATTCTGAGAGGAAACACTCAAAGCGAAAAGAAGAGTCGGTCACTGTCTGGTTTGTCTGTCTCTGTCTGTGTGTCAAATGCACTTCTTACAAAGCTGACTTCCTGAGCTGCTGCTCTGTTCTACAATCTGGCAAAAACACACACACACAAACACACAAACACACATGCACACTTAGAAACCTTGTGACCTCTTCCTGCACCCACGGTGAACCATATTTATCTAAGATTCTGAGACAGACTCACGCATTCACACTAACATCCCCCTCTGTAGCACAGCTCTGCCCATGAAAGAAGAATATGGATGCCCATTCAACACAAATAGCCGCCCCCACACACCTACAGTGCGCACACAAACCGTGCGCGAATGCACACGCACGCACACTCCTCCACAGCGCTCCAGAGAGGTAAACAGAAGAGTCTGACATCCTATTGCATCATGTGCCTCAAATGCAGCAGAGAAGCGACTAAACAAGCTGTGACTGTGACAGCTCTAAAGCGGGGTGGCTTTACTCGAGCGAGCCTCGGTTTCTGAGTCAAAGCAATTTGCGACACCATTCCAGACGGTCTATGGTCAATTGGCAACAATTTTGATGTAAGCAAGAGAAAGAATGATTAAATGTTTTGCATGGTTGCAGTTGGAGAAATCACAATCGGACGCGGCTAAACACCTCATCGAGAGACCGTTTACTGAAAAGGTCGCGTTGCTTCAACATCGGCTGGTGACCTCAAAGAAACACAAAAGCACACACACAACACACACACAGATCTCATCACAGTAAACACAGTAGTACTGTAGGAGTGTCTGTGTCGAAAAAGGTATCTGACACAACAGCGTTACTCCTAAAAAGGACGAGGAGGGAGATATTTTGCCACCAGATCTTACAATCATAAAACATCATTCTAATCATAATGATGTCTTGCATATTTTATTATCTTGCCCTCAGCATATGACATTGTCTCCTTTAGGTATAAGTTGTGGCAAACCCAGATATTAAGATGAGTTCTTTAAGCTTGACATCATGTATCTTCTTATTTTTTCTTATCTTATTAATATTATTTTTGAAATAATAAAGAAAGTAGTTTCTGAGTGGCCCTGCCAAACAGTTGGCTAATAAAGACTTCTTGGCTTACAACACGTTTTAAAAGAAAGGAAAAAGGTAAATTGCTCCCCTAGGAAGCAATAACCTGCGTTTCAGAAAAAGGGCTTGTTTATGAGTATTTCTATCTTCTTATCACTTAAGTCTGAGAAATGTTCCGCTATTTCAAAACTTCGGTTTAAGTGCCGCTTAATTCCAGTCTCCAGTGCAACAGCAAAGCACGGATTCAGCCTCCAGAACGATATCTAAACCCCCATAGGGTCATCTGTCTGAGGCTAAAATCCAAAACCTCAGGACTAAAACTTCTGTGGCAATCCTGCTATTTAATATCACTCAACCTGGTGTTCATTTCAATTTCATGCAGAGCAAGAGGAACTTGTGAGACTGTCCGTTCAGGATACAGCAGGTGAACTGGTATTTTAAGTGCAATTATTCAATTTCATCGTTCACATGTAGTTCTCTGTTCAACTTTTTCAGATTAAGTATTATTTGATGTGAATAAATACATACATAATATTATGTTATCTTTAAAAAAAAATGTGTAAAAAGAGATTATGACCAGATTGTTTAGACCCCAGCAGTCAAAATAAAAGACAACAAATGTAATATATATAAATAAATACAAAAAATGTATAAATACAAATATATATGCTGCGTAGGTGTGTGTGTGTGTGTATATAAAGTCTTGCTCTCTCTCTCTCTCTCTACACGTTCCAAATTGATACATTCTGTTTACAGTCTGAATTTAAGTTTGACATCTTACTGAAACTTAAATTATTTATTAACTTTGAATCTTTATTCAGGAATAACATATTTAATACCAGAGAGGACCATCACCTGACAGAGCCCGGTTGTAAAACTGACAATAGTCTAAATTCACTTTCTCTCAGTGCATCCCTATTGAACACTGCCAAAATACAGCAACGGGCAAATTCTGAGCCCCTAACAATTTTGAAGACATCTGCTTTAAAGCTCCCTATCAGTCCCCCCGCCACCAAAAAAGGTCATCTTAATTTTTCCAAAAATAATGCAGAAACATAGTCTGGTGTTGGTAAAGTGGATAACCCCTATTAGTGATACATAAAGATCACATCTATGTAGGGTGTTTGGTTGCACCACTTTTCAGTGAGACATTCTATTACTCTTTGCATCTTTATAACAATGTTTTCAGACTATTGAAATAAGCACAAGAGACAGAGAGAAAAAAGTTAGTTGCAGTGGATCAATAAGAAATGCACTCAATGACTCAATACCAGTCCTTTATTTACTCTCAGTTCACAGGTCCCCAAATGAGGTGACTGCAGTGCAGTACTTAATAGTCTCGAACTGATACAGCAGTATTGTAAGTGAAATTCCAGATAATGTATAAGTACTGTCAGAAACCATGAACCAAAGTTGGAAAAACACAAAACTCAGCGCAGTATTAAATATTGACAGAGCATTTCGTGATCTGCATCTTTTGTACCCTCCCTGCAGTCCACCCCCACCATCACTATCAGGGCACTTCTCTTGCCCTACCGGGGGATTCTTAGCGCAGGTTTCAGCCTTTTATTCCCCCAAGGCTCTGATCCTGTATGTGTACTCTCTTGTGCTCCACCATCTATGGCTGAGTGCAATCTCCCTTCCCCCAACATACGTTCTGAACTCACAATACCTGGTCGTCTGCATGCATCACAGCACATGTGCATCCAAAAGCCCTCTCAAGGATCGACCTAGAATTTCTACATTAACTGTACAATGAAAGCGTGAGCAGGCACAAACACCCTGACTCATCTACAGTCTAACCGAGAAATGATATAATCTCAAACACTTTTATTTCCGCCTTTCTTTCTTTATCTTTTTTTTTTCTTTCACTTGGTATCTCTGGTGAAGACACAGCGAGCTCAGAGGCGTCTTAAGAGTTCAACAGCCCCACAGACTCCTCTAGATGCAGCATTGCATCCTATCTAACCTTACTTTGTGCTGACACAACCGAATCCATTCCAAAATACAACACATGGAAATGGACAATAATGAACCAACCAAAACATTCCGATACACTGACACTTTTTTACATAGAGGGTGTGTAGTTATTTTCGCTCAGCAAGTTTTTCCCTTCACTTTGACCCGTGCCAGAGCTCCAAAGCCACTCCATGAAAGCCAGCAGCTACGTTTACCTCCGTTACTCATCCGCTCACGCCTTCGCTTCGATTATTTTTCTCCCTCTTTTTTTTTAAGCCAGTACTGTAGCATGTTGATATCAGGTTGAAAAATATATGGTATGAGATGATCTACATTGCCCATAGTCTGTACCTTACTTTTGCCTCTGCTCTAGTCAAAGAGCTAGTGGCAATCTCTAAGGTACCATTTTATGGCCCAAGAGTTGACCTGCAGTAACCTAAAACGAAAGACAAACTGTGCCGCATCCTTACGCAGGTCTGCAAAAGCAATCTGCACAGAGGCTAAAGAGAGGAAGCTCCCTAAAGGTTCTGTTAGGGGAAGCTGTTTCAGTAAAACAATCCAAAACACTTAGGAACCGCAGAGGTTCATTAGTCTTCAACAACCTTTTTCTTTGGCTTTTGCTCCGTCCGTCCATTTATTTATTTTTTATCCAACCATATTTGGTCAAAGTAAAACTCCAAAACTGTGTAAAAGGAGGAATACGTCACAGCAGATAGAAAACCCTTTCGCTGGCATAATTTTCCATCCGAGCCATAAAAACATGTCAAGCAACTTTAAATCAGAGTCTGGGGGCAAGCGCAGTGCAAAATGAGTCACTTCCTGTAAGATCATAGTGTGCAACCCTGGAGAAGTTGTCATCATAAAAAAAACAAAAAGAAAGGATGTATTAACGTTATTAGATTTCAGACAGACAGAGAAAATGTTTTTCATAAGTTTACCACCATTCAACGTCGTTTGTTGTTGCGCAACCCTTTCTGCACTTTGTCTATCTATC
This sequence comes from Apricaphanius iberus, assembly GCA_028564705.1. Lineage (NCBI taxonomy): Eukaryota > Metazoa > Chordata > Actinopteri > Cyprinodontiformes > Aphaniidae > Apricaphanius > Apricaphanius iberus. The sequence goes on along the minus strand of JAPXFQ010001989.1, from coordinate 752,434 downwards.
TGGCAGTCACTGAAAACACACGCTCCAGAACACTGGGGACAGCCTTAACTCAATTTGGTAAATAAACGTGGACTGGAGACCCAGGTCAAAGGTTGTATCCACAAGAGAAAACACCAGGGGAGGGAACACTTTGTCTTTTTCTGACATGATGAAATAAAAGCTCAGGGACTTCAGTTCTCCAGACACAAATAATGTTAAATCTAACTTTACCCTGTGGTAATTTAAAATAAGAACAGGTAAACTGATTATCATTTCATATGCTGCTGGATAAAACAAAGACTTCCTCTCATCTTTGTATATACAGTTAAATTTGCATTATATTCAGGGACAGCCGATGCTGGCGGTACCCCTCCTGTTTTATTTCAACCCGCTTTCTTCTTTAATCTTGTCTTGTCAGACATATATCCAACCGTGTGCTGTAGGACACTGCAGTCTATCTGCAATGTCCATATTGCCTCCTCGGATCGATGAGCATTCACTCAATATGCCAGTAGTTAACCCAGCTGATTAGGGGGTAATATGGGCAATTCAATCCCCCTAAATATGAATCAGTCCCTACATGTTGTTAGCTTGAACAAACCACAGCACAGCAAACCAAGATTCCGTCTGTCAGCACGATCTCTACTTGGGTGTTGTGATCTGCGACCAACAGAGGATGCCTTCAGTGAAGGAATCTCAGCCAGTTAATTAAACGTCCGAGACAGAGCAGAGTTGATGGACTTATAAAGTCTATATGTTAGTGACTGGCTTTTATAACTGACACTAAGACACACATCTGTACAGATGTTTTTTTTATCATGTGTCCTTGGCCAGTGTGCTGGTAAAGCCAGGAGCAGCTAACTAGATGAGGCTTTTGGGGGAAAAACAAGGAACCTCCATGAGCCATCATGCTGCTGATTGAAATAAATATTTGTTTCCCCTCACATAGCCATAAAGTGCAACCAATTAAAAAGCGGGTTTAGGGGATAATATAGAGTCTGGATATGTCTCCATATCCATTAAAGACAAAAAATCTGTAAACTGTTTGCAGGTTTCCAAAGTGAAAATGTATAAATATCCTGAAAAAAGGTTAAAATAAAACTGTTTATGATGCTATGTTCAAAATATAATTTCCCTACAACAAAATGTGAATACGACTCTTGGGAGCACTTACACAGTTCATTAACTAGAACCTCTTTCAAATGCCATAATATTCTGCAATCTTTCAAGTTAACTGTGTGTATTAATGTTACAGCTAACTTTGGACCAGCTGCTGATTAGACAAAGCAGAAAGGAAACTCAAAAAACTGCTATCAAATAACCTAAACTGAAAATAATGATACTCATGAATATAACCCTATACTTCACATATTCACACCAATCTGGCTGATATTAACACCTACCCCCTTTACGTAACAATAATTTCTCAGGAGAGCTAAGACTTGAATCTGATCTACTCGTTCTTTTGAGTTTTCCTTCAAATGAACACCATTCAGTTCCTAATTACAATTGTTGTTTTGCTGTTCATGGTGTCCAGCATCAATGCACAGTTCATTTCTATGCAAACCTACTGAAAAAAGTTATTTATCATGTGAGCATTCGGACGATCTCTGCCAACAGTTACACTAACTGAATCTGTACATCGATTCAAATCTTGCAAAACATGTAGCTTCGTACTATCAGATCCTAGATCAGCAAATAGAGGTTTAAATTACCGTAAATAAAACAGGTTTAATTGAAGTTACTCTAATGAAAATCATAGCAACAAGTAACTGTGCAGTGGAACATTTGATTCTGAAAAAACATACCTTGGTAATTTAAAAAAGGTACTCTGAAAAACTCACAATATGAAAGTAACAAATGAAAAAAAAAATGTAATGTATTTTTACCCAGTTCTTGTATAGTGACTTGCAGTTGGCACCATTGCAGTTTGCTTTTTTTCAGCTGTAAACTCTTTATTGAAGTAAACTGTGAAAATTAATACACAAACTCATCTGAAACAACTCTGGGCTGTTTTTTATTGTATGCAGCTGTCACACCAGAGTCAGCTGAAACTTATGACTGCTTAAATGCTGTTAAATGACTGCTGAATTAATGGCTCTATCTTCTGAGAAACACTTATTATAAGCTAAACAGTTTTTAATCTTTGCCAGCGATGTTCTCAGCCTTGAAGAGTGTCGAGCTTTGTCGCTTCAGAATGAAACAATCCTTTGAATAAACTGAAAAATTCTGTTCAAAGCTTTATTTTACTGATATACCATTCAATTGGCCAATGTTTACTGATGGTTAGTTTTTATGTTTATTAAATGCATTAATACTAGGAGCAAGACAATTCATCTTATGATATCAGATGACAGTCAGCAAATTACCAAATGAAAAACAGTGTTTCATAAAATCTATTCAGGGTAGAATAATTTAGTTTAGTTGTTTCACTAGTCCATATTTCCCAGGTTATTTTATTTTTCTGTAGGCCTTTTTCAACTGTTCTTAATGCCAAAAAGCATTTGAAATTCTCACATTTTGTGTTTTAAAAAAACAGTAAAAAGGTTTCATAAATCCCAAATAGTGTTTTGAAAAACTCCTTAAAATTGAAGAATTTTACCAAAGGATTTTAGATTCTGAACATGATCGTTGTCTCTATCAAGCACTGAAACCGAACCGACGCTAACTTTTGCTTCGTTTCTTAGCTCGCTGCTGGATTCTTACAGAGGTCATGAATAGAAATGTGCTGACTGATTTTTAGCTTGAGCTTCCCTGGATCTGTGAACCACTGCTCAGAGTTTTTTTTTTACGACCAGTGAATGCCCCATACCATAGCACTTCCGGGTCACACAAACAACGTAACGCAGAAACAATTCTAAATACTGTGGAGATTTTTACTCCAAAAACAAAAGAATCAGTGGTATCATTTACAGTATCTGTGCTTACATATCTCTTGTATCTCCACTGTTGCTGTGTCACTGCTAATCTTATAAAAAGAAGTACCTAAAACATGGCAGATAAGACTATTCAAAAGTGGTGGAAGCTTGTCGGATGCATGTGCTTGGCAAGCGGGAGCTGTCAGCATGGCAACCCGGGGCATCTACTTCCTTTCTTACTTCAAAGTAAGAGTCTCAAGCATAGATACAGGTGAAAAGCTTCAGACGTCCACTTGAGCATGAGGCTGATAACATTAGGACTTGTTCCACCAGGAGAAGTCATATGGTGACAGCATGTGACCAGACCAGACCACACTTTAATGAGAAATGTGATGTTTATGTCATGAGATCCTCCTTCAAACTCCCAGTTACAACTGAAAACCTTCACCTGGTTGGTCTTTAAACCCATCATTAAACACAAAATGTGTCGATAATGGTATACTTCTGTGCATGATGAGAATTAAAAATAGAGGTTAGGAACATGTTCTTTGCTGCAACTACTTCATGTTGACCTGGATTTTTTTTTTTAATACTTCAAAATATCTGCAGGGCATTTACTATATTTTGTGTTTTTACTTAATTAAAACAAATTTTACAAAGAGTAGACTTGTTGGGATTGAATGTGAGTGGACTGAAAGAAAATTGAAATTTGCATGTCAGACCTTAAAGAAAACAGAGATCCTTGTTGACGAGGCATGAGCCTAGTTGTTAGTTTCATAACCATTAAAATGTCCCACTGTTTGAAAGTATAGGAGCGCTGTAGAGCTGTAGAGTATCCCAACATTTGTCAAACACCTGCAACTGCACACTATTGGCCCGCTGGCTGACAGAGGTTTTCTCAACAAATACAAATATCATTGTTTGGAAACACTTCCATCTATTAATTTATAAAATACAGACATTCTTAGGATCTAAACTGAAGAAGTGCCATCCACCACTCTTATTTATTTGTGCTGCTTTTTAAATAAATAGGGTTTCGGGTTGATTAAAAATAATCAGATCTCGTAATAAAAGTACCAACATACTGTACTATGAAACCACCACATCAAGATTATCGCACGCTAAGAAGCTCATGGTTTAGTACTACCTAATAAAAGTCTTAGTGTAACATTTCTTTACTGTGATAATCCTTTGACAAGAGAAATTAGCTAAAGTTGTACTAACTTACAATAAATTATGTTGATAGCTAACATTAACATTTTTCCCCTATTTATGTTTAACACTAGAGCATAATAAATAAACAGAATCAAACCTTTGCTGATGTGACCATCGGTCCTTACAAATATATAAGCAATGCAACAATTGAGTAACCTCATTACATATCTTCTCTTTGATAATATCAGCATGTTTATTCATGCTCAAGAAGGGGCTCCTTTCTGAATGGGTTCAAGTTAGACTTTAGACAGGCACTAATCTCCCTCCCTGAACATCCAAGCGCTACGGGGGGTCTGATCCACTCCTGCACACACACTCACCCCCCCTGCTGTGGAGATATAGAGACAGATATATATCCTTTACTGAGCGTACAGTGAACATTTACTTAGACTATTAATCGACCGGGGACATTCATAGGTATTCGAAACCAGAAGATGGAAGATCTGAAAAACCCATACAGATATGCACATCACATTGACAAATTGACTTTCTATGAATGCAAGAACAGTCAAACACAACCACCCGACAGCTGACGCACAGATAAAGACAAGTCAGGGCCTCTCCGCATCGCGTGGGTAAAGTCACAGGGGTCAGAGCTTAGTTTCCACATCAAACCCAGGAGCAGAGGCCAGAGTCTCGGCCCCCTCCAACCTTCCTCTCTCCTACCCACCCACTCTCTTCTGCCCACCCACCCCCTTCACACAAACACACAACCCACACAACTCCTCAACCTCCTCCTCTCCCTCCTCCCTCTTTGGATGTACAAATGCCTTTGCTGTCAGCTCTGCCCTGGACCCCTGTAATTGAAAATAACAGCTAAGGGCCAGCCCATGACCACTCTCCCCTGCCTGGTGGCTCTCTGCCGTGGTGACAGCCACCCATCAATACCAATGACTATTACCCTGGATGTGAGAGCGCTACCGATGACATCCAAGACACCACCCCTGCCACACTCCCGCCCGCGCACACACACACAGTAATAGACACATACACACACTCCAGCGTCCTTCCTCCGTTACCCGAGCCTTCTAATGTTTAACCCGTTGCTAACATTTGGGGTTGGTTTGAGTTCAGGCAAACAAGCCGGTCCCTCACACACACCCACAGAAATTGCACACTCAGGCATAAACAACTCTAAGACATGCAAAGAACAGCAGTAAACTTTTTGGCACTCGCATCAAGACACTGAGCCAGTGTTACTGGACAACATTTAAATGCTGTTGAGCTGATCCGGACTTAAGAGAAGCAAGAGATCGGAACCACAGCCACCACTGGCACAGTTAAAGTCCGGATGCTGCCCTTGTTCACTCTCGAGACTAATCACTTTTTGTTTCCTCTGCTCATGACAGTCCATGAACACACACTGACAATAGAGGTCTCATGCCCAGTGACCATCACTCAGGGGGTCTCTTGTTTCCTCCGACCCCAACACTGACGGACATCAAACACAATGCCATAGGTGATCCGAGATGTCATCCGCTTTGACAGAGCAATGACAGCTGAACAAGGTGCGCTGAGCACACAGCCACAAAGCACAACAACGTGACGAATGAAACAGACACACACATTCAGAGAGACAGGCACTGGAGCAGAGGACGAGAAAAACGGACAGACCTTGTCAAAAGCTGCAGAGCCGTGGAGACTGTTTTCCTTTCCACAGTCCTCTCTGTCTCGTCTCCTCCTCTCCCTTTCCTCTTCTCTCCTCTCACTCTGCGTGAACGTGCGGAGTGTTAGTGTGTGCGTGTGTGTGTGTGTAGATGTGTGAGTGTGTGTGAGCGGCTCCCTCCCCTTCCCTTCTGCCTCTCAGCTGCTCGGCTCGGGCAGTTCTCAGGAAATGAATGGGAGCGCACAGAGAACTGTTGTACTTGCAAATGACTTACCCCGAGTCACATGATCTGCTAAATGTAGGGTGGGCCGGTGGGTGGAGGCTTCATAAGCGAAAAGGGAAGACAATATACTCTAAGCTTTAACAGCGTGCATCGAATTACATGGGGCCCCTCCGGGGAGGTTTCCGACAAGTCCGTTCTCAGCCAGCCTGGACTCTCTGTGTGCGCCCCGGGCTGCACCGCTGCACCTCCCCGTTTAAAGGGGACGGATAGGAAGGGGAGGCAACAAATATAATTAAGTTATAACTGTAACATGTTAGGGTGCTCTTCCTGAACATTCTTAAGTCGGTAAAAGCTTATTAACAATAACTTAGTTGTATTAATATTTAGTTATTTAATAAAATAACCTATTGCTAGAATTTACTTTTCACCTTAGAAGTTCTGGTATTATGCAATTATTCAATGAATTACACACACCCATCCCAAAACATTAAAACAAAGATTTGTTGCAACATTAGAACGAGAAAAAAGGGGAAAAAATGTGTGTTTCCAAATTGCACTAACCGAATGACCAATAAGACTAAGTTTAACTTCCACAGGGTCCCTTTCCTCAACCTACACATACTACAGATGTAATGGTGGTGGGTGCGACATCATTGAAACTCCAGGTTAGTGTAAGTTGGAATCGGTTACATTAAAGGCCCGTAAAAAGACCATGCTAAAACCTTAGCACTTATGAAATGTTTTAAACTCACAGGGGAATATCACTAACTATTACAGGGGTAATATCATGCAAAATCAAGTTTTTGGAGTTTTCAACCATCTGGTAATGCAATTTTCTTATAAAAAAACCCACCAGAGGGGTTTTTGGCTTATTTCATGTATGTCTGAATAATCCTCCTAAATGCTACTCTCTGAGCAGCTGCCCCTCCCTCTCCTATAAATCGACTGAGTGTTCAACTAGTGACATCACTGGTTGAAAGTTGAGCGCTAGAGGTGTCTGCACCGCCCCTGCAGGCAGAGCAGCTTACCCCTGGTAGGATTTTCAAACACACCCTCATCCCTCTCACTGCTAATGGCTGCTTCTGTTTTTGGAAGCTTAAAACAATATATTTGCTTTTTTTGTTGGATTTTTTACTTTCTCTGTGGAAACGCCCGTTTGGCTGTGTGGATTACAGGATTTTATTATACATTCCTAAAGAACAGCAGCTGTATCAAAGAACAAAGACGCCTGATGGACAAAGAAGTGGCTACATGCTAATGTGTGTTAGCCATTTATCAAGCTGCTTATGGGATCTTTTAGCAGCATTGCGTGGTTAATTAATTGATTTGTAGCATCTTCAGTGTTGCAAAGCAATTTTCGACCAGGACAGCGGGGGTGCTAAATTTTCATGACGGCTTCTGTCTACCATTGCAGCGTAGTTTCTGTTTTTTTCTCAGCCTGTAAATGCATTTCCCCCTCAAGGAGCAATGGACGATAGACAGTAAGTTTTGATTAAACTGTAAAGCTTTTTACTAGAATAGCAGCTCATAGAATACTCTAAAAACACATGCAGACAAACACAGAAGGCATTTTTTTGCTTTCCTACACCTCCTTGAGTTCAAAATCTCCAAAAGACCAGATTAGAAAAACTATCCTTTCAATACAAAGCATGTAGTGCACAAATGCTTCATGAACTACTGATTACAGTGACTATAGAGCATCGTTTTGGTAAAATGATCTCTGATTATTGCTGAGCTGACCAATCACAGGCATACGCTCTACGTTGACAGAGACGGATATTTAGAAAATGGATCTCGACTCAGTCCGTCCCTGTGTAGGTGATGGAGAGCCCTTGCGTCATTGGATAATGATGCTACGTCAATCCGTCTCCGTCAAAACGGAGTAGTATAAACTAGACTTTACCCTGCAAGGCAAGTTGCAAAGAAGTAGGAGATAACTTTTTTTATGTCACCCCCAAAAATTACTCTCTAAAATGTTATCATTCAATCTCCCCCCAAGTAATGAAATATGATTTCTGCCCCTAAGACTATATATATTGTGATTTTTAAAACTGAGTATAACTTTATAAAAAGTGTTACAACATGCTAAACATTTAAACGTGTTTCATGCATAACACATCCAGTTTTATTACTAGATATAGTTGTTTCGCTGGAATGAAGAAAGTGAAAACAGCCACCAACAACTAGTCATACTTTTAATTTTATTACACAAATTACCCCCATCATTAATGGTTCAATTCAAATGAAAAAATGTAAATAAAAATTAATACATGGCTATGAATATCGATACAAGATAGGGGCGTAAAATGTAAAAAGCAAAATATCTGTTTATTTTCTTAAATCCCTGGAAGACTTACATTAACTACCTATTTTGAAGAACATCTAATAGAAATTCGTCCTAGTGATACTGATATTGAACAATGATGGCAATGATAGCAATTAATTAAAATGAATCATTTTAGAATTTATGAATTCTTTTTTTTAAATTTCCTTACCGGGTAAAAAAAAAAAATCAAACGTAATGTTTATTTTTAACCAAAATCTTAATCCATGTTATTCCAAAATTTCTAATCAAAATTAACCAAACTATTTGACCGTGATTGGCTTTGGAGTGTTGATCCAATATTCTTAGTTGTCTCTTCATTTCTTACAAGCTTTCTTAAAGGATCGCCAGAGATCAGGGACACAAGAAAAACCCTGATTTACTGACGCATGCTTTGAGTGCCCACGTCCAGTTCTTGAGAGCTATTATCCAGCAACTGGCTGATGTCTATCATCACCATGCTATTGAGCTCTGCAGAGGTCTGGTAACAAGGTTTTCATCTGGTATGTTTGAGAAGGTATGCATACAAAAGTTGCCGAATGGTAGCTCTTGAAGACCGGACTTGGGCACCGCTGTAAACCAATGCACAAAGAACAGAACACAGATTTTTTTTTTTTTACAAGAATCGCAAAACTTTCTGCTCAATGCAAATTTCGGTTCAAATAAATAAATTACAGCGTCCATAAATATTGATACTGCTACGGCCAGTTACTTCATCATAGATGGAATCCTTTATACCTTAATGCCTTTGAAACGTGTAATTCAGAAAACAACGTTTTCTGCTGATATCCTCCTTCTTTGAATTTAAGACTGTATAAAACCAATATTTTTGATTACAACACTTTAAATAAAGAAAATATTGCCATTTTTTACTGTACTGGCTTTGGTCTTTAAAATGTTTTGCCCTCCACAGGCCGTTGACAGTCTGCAAAACACACACACACTCATTCATCGTTCTCATTTTGACAAGTGATATACACTTTGTACAATTTGACCTGACTCTGAAATATCTGCACTGCACGTTTTTTAAAGGTTTTTGTGGCCACAGTAACATTTATTTACAGTGGACAGTTCTGAAAAGGGGAGAGAAGTGTGGGAGAGACATTAGGTAAATGTCCAAAGCAAGGAATCTAGCCGGGACAGCCACTTCAATGGCTAAGGCATCTGAACATGGGGTGCCCATTTTAACCACTACGCCACACAACAATAATTTGTAATAATTGCAAAATGCGATAATTACATTGGCTCACATTACATGTGCACACATCATTGGGGGTGATATAGAATTTACCTGCAGTTCCCTGGTGGGTGATGTCTACATCATAAATGCACACTGTGTAAAATGCATGATGATGAACTTCAGAGGTTCCAAACATGACCATTGTTCTTTATATTTACACAAAAACTTCAGAGGGACGTGGACCCTCATAGATTTGCAATGAACCCCCAGCTTCGGCATTTGGGACGTCGTAAAATGAATGGCTGTTATCGCCTTCCACAGCGCGGGACGGAGCAGGGTAGTGGGAGAACAGGCAAATTCGGCTTGTGACAGGACAGGATTCTTTTAGGGGGGTGAGATGCTTTCTAAAAAAAATACTTCCAGTCATGGGAGATATGTTTACTCTATCCAACACTGCTAATGTTAGAATAAACAACACTACCTTGTTGAGTCAAGCCTGTGTCTCTCCATTAGTCGACAAAAATGTTAAACAGAAAGATGACTTTTTAGTTACTTTTCCTATTACTTAGTCCTTTTGCTGAATCTAATACAGACAATTGCTGCTTTTGCCAATAATGGATTAAATATAATTTAGTCTATCTGGCCCCTGCCACCTGCCTAACTTTCTGACAGCACCTGCTATCTCAGTCCATGTCAAAATGTCACACACTTGAGCTGGAGGGCATGTTACTGTCTGTGGTCTTGGGAAACCCTTAGCTGAACAAAATTAACCTCAATCAGTAGCAAAACCAAGAGGGCATGGTGTGACATGTGTACATCAAATATGGGGGCTGGTTTTAGTTGGAGCATAGTTTAATTGCATGTAACTTCATTCCCCAAACCCTGAATTTCAAAGTAAATTACATTAAAAGATCTCAATGTAATATTTCAAAGAAAATAGCTATCGGATTGATATTGTAAGTAAGTATTATTAATTTTTGTCAGACATCCTTACAACTTTTATTTCACAGAAAAAAAGCCATTTAAGAAAGACTTAAACAATCACTGCTAAATTGGCAAATTGTTGCCATTTGATTAAGAAAATGACACAAATAAGCATTAAGTCAGTGATAGATTATTTCTGTCCAAGTATTTTATTGTTCTCCGATTTTTGTAACAAACTAAGTAAAAAAAAATCTTAGCACATCCTATTTGTATATGCAAAGCAAGACCATTTCTGAGCTACTCTCCCTAATTTTACTTGTCTCTTTGGAATTACAGTTTCTGCTACTGCAATCAAATGGCACATTTCTGCCTGCTGTGTGTAACTGCCTGCATGACCAAAAACACCCAGGAATATTTCCCCCATAATGACAGTTTCGAAATTTTCTTCTAAAAAATCCCTGAGCTGCAGTGCCGATGTCAGTTTTCCTCCTGGTGTTGCCGGCCTTAATGAAAGGCTTCTCTGTGGTATGTGGGACCGACGCTTTCGAAGCTCAGACCCACTCCCCTGGGAGCTCTAATTAAGGTAAAGGAAGCAGGACTTATCTGTATGGCTGATGGCGCTCATACCACTGTAAATTGGTGCAAGCGTTAGCGGGGAGGGAATTTAAGGAGTCAGTTATGGTAGCGAGATCGACAAAGGACAGAAAAAAGAAAAACATTTCCTAATACAGTAGAGAAGTGAGCTTTATCCAACTGCTGTCTTCCTACTATTGTCTGCTTCACCTAAGATATTATAAGTATTCTATGTAATCAGTGCAGAACAAAATGACAGTATGAATGTGAGAAGATAGAAAGAGTTGTGTAAAGAGGTTGGGATTTTTATCCATATCCAGCTGAAAGACCCATCGATAAGTCGTTTTCAGTTTACTGGCAACATTCTCTGGATTTTTCATCAAAATCAAAATATTTGACAGTAATCATGATGACTTGCAAAGCCTCAAGGTTCTGGGGGATTTGTAAAAGAGAAATACCCACAGCATCACAGTTTCCCCGACATTTTACACCTCATGCCCATAAATAAAAGTAGGCATTGGTTTTCCATTGATTGTTTTTTTTTTTTTTTTTTTTTTTTTTTTTTGCAATAAAAGTGTTACATGCACATAGTTGCACAGTTAGTTGGTAGGGTTAACATTTCCTTTTGGGTTTCAATTATTAATAATAATATGAACTCAATTGAGTTGAGTCGGCCATGATGCAAAGCGGATTATACAACTAAAACAGGCCACAGCTCTTTGGAAATACCATTTCCACTGAAAGGTTTACCTGGTATGCAACAATGCTTAATGATCAGTCACATGTCAAAGCAACAACCACCTGGATAGCAGGATCCAAGACTCGCTGTGTCGCTGCATGCTTGCCTTCCTCTCAGGGTGCAGTCTGATGCCATGTGCTTCCCTAGTACCTACGGCTCTAAAAGAGCCACAAATGGCTCTATGGAAATTACAAAATGGCTCCTAAAACTCGACTAAGAACAATCAGAAAATGTTTTTGAATGTGGATACAGTAACAAATACTTGTTTTAGATGTTTTGCAGTTTTTTTTTCATGAAATAATTATTATGATCCGTAGATGTTTCTGCTTTTTTTGCATTTTTTGGTTTGTTTTGTCTTTTTATTAGTTATTTCTTTATCTCGTCGCTTACCTAAGTGCTAGTTCTGTTTTACTTTATTTCTCTCCTTAGGTCTGAGTTTCATTTTAGCTAGGGTTTGTACTTATGTTTTCTTATACTTTATGTTCTGTTTTCTCCCTTCCTGTTATATTCATTAATGCTCATATTTTGAGTTTCTCTTTTGCTTCTTCCTTCATTTACTTTGCTCATTCTTGGTTACACCTCTGTGTTTCTCTTATGCATTTAAGATTATTTACTGTCTAGTCTTCTTTCATTTTTCAGGCTTATCCCTTTGCTTTACTTCCTTGCCATTGTGCTTCCCCACCCCGCTTCATTGCATTTCCAATTTTCCTGCTCTTTCTCACCTGCATCTGCTATCCCTAATTAGTCCTCAGGTTTCTCTCTCGTTATTCGTCACTCCCTCCTCAGAATTTAACGGGTTCAGATTCAGTCACACTTCAATGTTTTTTTCCCATCTATTTACCTTAGACCTGCTCACATCATTTGCTGTATTAGTTCCTGGATTCTGTTCATCAAACCCTTTTACCGCTAGGATCTAAGTGCGTGGCTCATACCTGCTTCGCTAAGATTAATTGCTTTAAACTTCCAAAACAGAATGGGATTTTTGGACCTGCCATGTTATTTTAGGTCTTTTGTTTTGTCATTAGGTAAGGATCGAACATACTTTTTGACAAATTTTAACATCCAGTAAAATGAAATGAATCCATCCTCTTTTTGCAAAGGTTTTATGTTTTTCTTGATTTTAAAACCTAAAAATAGAAAGAAAATTGGTATTAAAAAATAACTACCAATTTCCTATAATAGATATTCCTCAAAAGTTAGAAGTTTAGTTTTTCATCATTTTATAGTTGTACCTCTAAATGAGTTTTATTGAGCTTAACTGAGGCCAACCTACCTTGTTTTTCTTGTAGTCATGGGAACTGTGACTGAAGTTTGTTGTGTGTGCAGTGCAATATACAACAAACTGCAATATATATTTTTATACCTTTCTCTTATGTGTTTGATTGGACGACAAGGGCCAGCTTTCACTCACGTGCATGCATCATCGAGCTTTTGTGGCCCATGAAACTGTAACCACTACTATTCCTTCCTTTGAGATACTGACCCCTCCAAAACAAAGACATGCAACAAGAGCTGTAGATTTGAAGTTGCAGTGATCTAGATGTTAGTCATCCTAATTTGGCCAGGGTCAAATTGGCTAAAACAGTAGTCCCCAACCCAGGACCTAAGGGTCTACTGTCCTGCACTTTTTAGATACAGTATGTCCCCACTACAGCACACTTGATTCAAATGATTGCATAACCTCATAGTAGGCCTCCAATTGGTGCATGAGCCTGCTACTAACTCAAGCCTGGTGTGCAGCAGCAGGGAAACGCCTGAACCGTCCTGAGGACCAGGGTCTGAGAACTCTGAGCTAAAATACTTGCTGTACTTGTTATTTTGACTTATCTATTTTGATGAAAGTCTAATAGAAGTAGGCCCTAGTGTGATGTCAGATTTTTTACCTAGGTAAATGCAAAATCCTGCTGTAATAAAGTTCCTAGAATCTCTGATCAAAAAATGGAACTTAAGTTTAGAAAACACTATCAATAGGAGTAAAATGGAGATTGAAAATATGAATACAAAACAAAAGGCACAGGAGCATAGAAAAATACTAATAAGTAAATAAAACATAAAATGATATAGCTCTACAAATTCTCCCAATAAATGCAATAAAAACATAGCCAGAATAGTGCTCAAAGCTTGTTGATGGCTACAAATATTGAGTTGTTTTTTCTGACACTTGCTGAGAGACATTTCACTAAATGTTTGTGGGAGTGTGTATGTATATAATTGTTCCTGTATACAAAATTGCAGGAAATATACAACAAATTCAAACTTCAGCAACCACTTTTTGTTTTAAAAATATCATTACATATTTTATTGTCTAAGCATTCCACCCAGGACATGGTACAGTTGAAATAAATTATTAAAACCCCTGAATTATTTGAAAATCTTACCCATGATGACTGCCAGCTTTAAATGCCTTATATTGGTTGTACTGTTTTTGAAAGATATTAAAATATAGTAAAAGACAAAAATGTCAGTAAATTCCTTTTAAAGCCTGGGTCAATATAAAAGTACCTTGATAATAAAAACAACTTTCAGAATCAGTTTAACCTTATTCAGGCTTACATTCTGTTACATAAAGAGTAAATGTCAAGTATAATGTAGTTCTTAAGGGGCTATATCTGGGAGAACAGCAAAGCTTATAAGATAAAATCTAAGACAGTAATAAAATCAATAAAAAGCTAAGTACATAGAGTTAGTCACAGCTGTACATCCTTTTGGTGGCTTTGTCCAGGACAGAGACCGCTTAAAGACTGAAAGTCAAAGCAAAGCAGAATGAGAGCGTGAAGATATTGGCATCAATAGCATCGCTTCCAGGAAGGTGTCACACATAGCAGTAGCTTAAGCAGAGAGACCCAGATTTCCCTCTCCCCAGCCACTTCGGCCAGCTCCACAGGAGGAATCCGAAGGTGTTCCCAGGCAAGCCGGGAGACATAGTCCCTCCAGCTAGTCCTTGGTTTCCCCTGGGCCTCTTTCCGGTGGAACGTGCCCGGAACACCTCACCAGGGAGGAGTCCAGGAGGCATCTTGACCAGATGCCCGATCTGGCTCCTCTCGATGTGGAGCAGCGGCTGTACTCTGGGCCCCCGCCGGATGACCGAGCTTCTGACCCTATCTCTAGGGGAGAGACCAGCCACCCTGCAGAGGAAACAAATTTCAGCCGCCTGTATTTGTGATCTTGTTCTTTCGGTCACCACCCAGAGTTCGTGACCATAGATGAGGATAGGAACGTGAATTGACGGTAAATCGAGAGCTTTGCCTTTCGGCTCACCTCTCTCTTCACCACGACAAACCGGTACAGCGCCCGCATAACTGCAGACGCCTTACCAATCCACCTATCGATCTCCCGCTCCATTTTTCCCTCATTCGTGAACATGACCCCCAGATACTTAAACTCCTACACTTGAGCAAGGACCCCATCCCAGACCCGAAGAAGGCCTCCTACCCTTTTCCAGCTCAAGACCATGGTCTCGGATTTGCAGCTGCTGATCCTCATCCCAGCTGCTTCACACTCGGCTGCGAACCGCTCCAGCGAAAGCTGTAGATCACGTTCAAATGAAGCCAACAGGACCATACCATCTGTGAAAAGCAGAGACCCGATCCTGAGTCCGCAAAAACGGATCCCCTCAGCACATTGGCAGCGCCTAGACATCCTGTCCATAAATCTTATGAAAAGGATTGGTGAAAAAGGGCAACCTTGGCGCAGTCCAACTCTCACCATACTCACTGGAAACGAGCCCGATTTACTGCCGGCAATGCGAACCAAACTATGACACGGGTCATACAGGGACCTAAAAGCCTGTATCAAACGGCCTGGTGCCCCATACTCCCGGAGTATCCTCCACAGGATTCCCTGAGGGACACGGTCGAACGCCTTCTCCAAGTCCACAAAACACATGTAGACCAGTTGGGCGAACTCCAATGCACCCTCCAGGACCCTGCTGAGGGTGTAGAGCTGGTCCAGTGTTCCACGGCCCAGAACGAAAACCGCATTGTTCCTCCTGAATCCGAGGTTTGACTATCCAATCTATAATTGACAATTAACACAAAGTAGTGCCAATCTGCAAAGTATGATCTGAACAAATTTGCACAAAAGATAACCCCACCCCCTAGATTTGCAATAATTACTTATTGAGATGAGGAGCATTATTCGAGTTTGTGCTGTGTTTCCTAACTGCTTTTAAAAAGCTTTAACTGGTGCAACAGAGTGATCAGTTGCAAATTATTGTGACATTACAAATCTCAGAGACGGAAGATTGTTGATTGAAAATGAGGTGGGGGTGGGTATGATGGTGAGGGAAAGTGAGAAAGGGGATGATGGGAGATGGTCTCAGGGACATAGGGGGAGGGGTCACTATATAGATGGAGACAGAAAGCAACAAAGGAAGGTATCTGTGAAGGGGTCAGGTGCTGAAATCTGCACTTCAGCCTGTCGCGGGAAATATTCAATACCTGACAAGCAAACACATCTCCCAGAGCTACGCCAGCTTCCAAGCAGGTTGCAAATGTGCCACCCTGGGGTGGGCGTAGTTCAAAGAAGGCGTGGGTGACTGGGTGACGGTTTGTTGCAGCAGCATAATAGGCTGTAAGAAATCAAGAAAAGCATTATGATTACACCCCTCTCCCTTGCATCATCTGACCCAATCTCATCAAATTATTGTAACACCATTCATCATTTAGTCACACGCTGCGAAATCTATGCTGAGGAGGCGAGCTTCTCACTGCTGCAAAGGAAGCTGGAAATTAATACGAGTATGTGTTGCCCATGGCAGAAAACACTTTTTTTCTCAGGGGATTCAGCTTGAAATAACACATTGTTTTTATGTTTGTTTTTTTAGTCTTTTGCTACAGTTTCTTTTGCATTTAACTGATATAGTTCATATACTTCATTATTCGCTTTCAAATGTTTTCTTCCAAGCTTTCAGTTGAGTTGTAAAGTATGAATGAGATGCATAAAAAGTGGCCATGAAAGATATCAAAGTGAAACAATTAACTTGAAGCCCTGAAAGTTAGATGAAAAAGAACATATATTTATATATTCCTATTTGCCAGAAAGAATGGCCAGTTTTAGGCATCCCATTGGTCATCCTTGGAGTTTTTCTTTATTCCCAGCAACTTCGCTATTCTCATAAAGTGAATGTGCAACACGTGATTAAACGCTTGTTGCCTGACCATCACAGGTCTGTGTATTTTAAAAGAACAGAACTGTAAAATTGATCTTGCCTGGCCGGACAGCTCTCTGGGTGCTTAGCACCCCTAAACCTCTGATGCCCTGGTCGGCGCCCCAAAACTGTGGAATGAACTTCCTCTTGCAATCAGCCAGGCACCCTCTATAGCCCTTTTTAAATCTTTGTTAAACTTATTACTTCTCCATGGCTTTAAAATCTTAGCCCCGGGACAGTTCGTAATCTTTGATGAACATTTCTTCGGTTTTCTGCTTTAATTTCTTGTCCTGGTTTTGCTCTTTACATTTCATTGCTACTGTGGTTGGTTGTTTATTTAGTCAGTGGATCCTTCCCATTACTGTTCAAGCACTTCGGTCAGCCATTTGGCTATGTATAACGTGCTATTCAAATAAAGTGGTATGGTAAAGTAGTTGTTCTTGTTCTAGAGCCTCACAGCCAGTGGATGTCTAGCATTTGCTCCTGCCTTTTGTCTTGAGCTCTTGATGACCTTTACCTGCTCCCTGACCTTGAGTAAGAACAATTGACGTGACACCTTTGCCAAATCATTGATTTTAATTCTGCTAACTTGGACTTAACTGGACATAGTGCATTTGGATTCCCACTGACTGTCACCCGGTGCTCTAGCCTTCAGGAATTGATTCGGGAGGAGAATGGCTCCCTTGCTCATGAGAGGTTAGTGGCTTGTTGATCTAAAATCCTTACTCCTTTGGTTCCTGCTCAGCCACTAACCTTCTCTTTTCCATTGCGGAAGACCTCAGATCCCAGTTGAGACTTTTTGCTGTCCAACACCAGAGGCTAAAAAAATCATCTTAAAGTTATTCTGTGTATGATTGAATTATTGGGTTTTCCAATCTGGTGTTTACAATAAGCCAAGCCAAGTCAAGTTATGTCTCCAGGGCTTGTCCCACTAAATTGAAGAGAGCTGTTAAAGAGAAAAACGTCTAGATCTGCTGCCCTCATTACCATAATCCTGCTAACACAGACCAACTGACAGTCGGTATGATGAAAGTTGAATTATTACCTTGGTCCGACTGAAATCAGACTTTTAAAGTGCACGTATACACCTTGGTCCGGCTCAACTCGAACCGAACTAAAGTTTCAGAAGCTCGGCTAAGATTCCCTTGATAATCCGATTGTAATTGGACTACTCTGCAAAAAACCTTCCCGCCCTCGCCTGCGTACCCTTTCGGGAAATTAGGAGAGCTGGAAATGAAACCCTGTAATAACAACAGTAGTGTTATAAGCGGCATAAGACGTCTAAGACAAACGTAAGGGACCAATCAGCGCATGTTTGGACTTCTGAAGAGATGTGATTGTGACTGTGAATATCCTGCTTTGACTCCATCTGCTTCACTCCCGCCAGCCTCAGTTTACTGCCTGAGTACAGCTGGAAGCTAACCGCTATTAGGCTAACAGATAGGGGTGCATATCACCATTTATTGTTGGGGAGTGGAACGTACTTAATTTAATAATTCGATTTTCTGAGTGGCATATAAACTGGGACTCTGCTCTCAACAGGGGGAAATTGACTAATCACTGATTATTTTGCAGATTAGTTGACAAATCAGATCAAGTCTAAAATGAATGTTATTACAGGAGCAGCTTTTCTAATATATGCATGTTACTTAGAAGTGTAATGCACTCTAAAATAGTGACTTTTAAGATGATAGCTCATTTAAGATTTATGAACTATGTAAAAAAAAAAAACGGTGTCACAGGATATACATGACGTGCTAAGCGTAGTGAAATAATCATCACCACTGTTAATGTTGCATCCATAAAATAATACAACAGCATTTTCAGTCAGGAGCTTCGTCAATTTTTTCCTACCTGTTTGTAACCCTGCTGGTACGATAGGTCACTCAGCAGGTGTATCTAAATCTAGGTTCTATGAGGATATTTGGCATAAGATGAACCAGTTAAATGAAATTGCAAATGATGCAGATCCAGCCTCCTCTTTAAAGGAAAAAAAAACACACCAACAGCTGAATCCCTTAGAATGGATATATTAAATGAGCAGGATACAATGTGTCACAAACTCACAATCAATAGGAACTGTTATCCCAACTGTGGATTTCAAAATTATAGATGAGTATGATTCACAGTCTTAGTGCATATCCTTGGGAAAATAATGTCCACTTTCATCAGAATCAGTTCAGTTACCAGATCATACCACTTATGATGATGCATTATCCACCCCGATCCACTGAAGATGAACTGCTGTGCATTACGGGTTATGGAAGATTAGACTTGGGAATGGTGAAGGTCCAGTAGCAGAATGTAGACGATGGTAATGAAGATGGATACCAGGAGACAGTGGGTGATGAATGGTGAATTGGAGAAGCCTGCTTGGTGGGAGTGTCCCCATAACAAAAACCACCTGCACAAAATGTTCAGAAGAACCATTTAAACTATTTCCCTTCTACAATTCACATTAGTCCCCATTTAACATTAAATAAACCAAAATAAGGATCAACTTAAATATACTACTGCATATATGTTTTACATACACAACAGAATCTTTTCTCTTGAAGTACATCATATAACAATTACAAATACCTCTTTTAAGAAAATAATGGCTACATAACCAGATATAATATTTCAGTTTCCACAATGAAAAAGAACTAACCCATACAGTGAAAAATATTTACATTCTTATCCCGACTGGTTTATTTTCCATGTCAATTGTGTACTTACTTTACTAACTATTGAGGATAATGAAAAGGTGCGAACTGATAATTAATTAACTCACCGGAATATTCAGTCAATCGCGCACGAGGTAATGCTCGATAGCTGCCTTTAGCATGTTAGCTTGGTGCTAACTCTGGCTCAGATCATCCATTTCTATAACGTGGCGGATGCCCAATTGCATTTATCACGTTCTTCTTTCGGGTTCATTGAGTTGAAAACTCTTTGCCTCTTCCTGGAACAGTGCTGAAAGATATCTTATTGTTGCTGCACAACGTAGCTATGAGCTCTCGCACTACTCCAACATGTCTGCCAGTACGTCCCCGTGATGAATCGTCACTACGCAGCCACATCACTAAGAGAGTCAAGCAGTCTCACCACAAGGGGGTGCCATAGGTAAATAAAATGAAGATAAATGAAGATAACCAAACTAAGCAACCCTGTTGACTGGTGTTCAATTTAAACCACCAGGTTACACTCTCCCCCTCTAAACTGCGTGCGTCCCTGCATGCATGTAATCATCAAAAAGAACACTCATTGGAGTGGTCTGAGTTAGGGGAAGCAGAGCCTCCAAACTTTCAATGAATGTACCTATAGCAAGGATGAGTGGCTTACCAAGCTCATCATATGTTAACTTCAGGGGGGGGCGCCTTTCTCTAGAAGAACGCCTTGGCTCATCAGCTTCACTTCCAGCTAACTGCTGTGGCTCAACACGGTTTGTTATTGGAATTACTGGTTCAGCCGACACCTTCGCCTTCCCTTTGGGTTGTGTGAAAAGGTCTACTTCAGGAATGTCTATAATAACATGATCAGTGCATGTAGCATGGTGAGGTTTAGAGTTATTGGGCCTCTCAACAACTGGGTCTAAGGGACTGAGAGGATACTGGGGTTGAGCCTCATCAGGTCTGCCTTCTGGAGCCCTGGGAATGAACTCAGTGGCCTGTGGGTTGAGATCAGCTACAATGTGTCTAATCTACTCATCTCCTACACAGTACAAGACTGGATGACTGGTTATCTCCACTGAGCTGGTTAAATAAAAATCTTCCTCCTCATCACTTATGCCCCCGTCAGGGTCACTGTGATCCACCTCCCGGCCCAAACCTGTACTCCTCCTCTGACTCTTCTGCTTTGATTGTGTCGGCTTTGTTACCTCTCCAGAAGCTACATCAAAGGGCAAAAACCCACAAGGAAGGAGGAGATTTCTATGCAATGTACGAGAGGGACCCTTGCCAGTCTCAGGCTTGACCACATAAACAGGTCCATCATTTACTCTCTTTACCACAATATAAATGGGTCTCTCCCACCTGTCTGCCAATTTGTGTTTCCCACGAATGTTGAGATTGCGTACCAATACTCTATCACCTGTGACCAGCTCGGCTGCTCTGACCTTTGCATCAAACCTAGTTTTGTTTTGTTTTTCCCTCTTACGTGCTTGCTCAGCAGCTAACCCGTAACTTTCCTGGAGACGTTGTTTCAGTTTCTGGACATATTCAGAATGACTTTTATGGGAGCCTAAGGTAGGACTGGTCCCTAGGACAAGGTCGACTGGCAAAGATGGCTGTCTTCCGAACATCAACTCATAAGGAGAGTAACCAGTGGTGTCATTTCTCGTACAATTGTACGCGTGAACCAACGGTTTTACAAAGTCTCTCCAGTGAAGCTTATCTTTCTCCTCAAGGGTCCCGAGCATGCTCAGAAGGGTACGATTAAATCGTTCGACAGGGTTCCCTTGAGGGTGATAAGGTGTAGTTCGGACCTTATCTGCTCCTATAACGGAGCACAACTCTTTTATGACATGGGATTCAAAATCCCTGCCTTGGTCGCTGTGGAGGCGACGGGGAAAACCATAAACGGATATGAAATTCTCCCACAATGCTTTGGCAATAGTCCTTGCCTTCTGATCTTTCGTGGGTATTGCCACAGCAAACTTGGTGAAATGGTCAGTGATAACTAGCACATTTCTTGTGTCATGGCAATCAGGCTCCAGTGACAGGTAGTCCATGCACACCAGTTCTAATGGATAAGTGGTTAATATGCTCTGCATAGGTGCAGCTCTCTGAGGGGGGGCTTTCCTCCTGAAACACCTTTCACATGTGTGACACTTATCTTCAATGGCTTTGACCATTCCTGGCCAATAGAACCTGGCCCGAGCAAGGCTGAGGGCACGTTCAGCTCCCAAGTGACCGACATCATCATGTATGCCTTCAAGGGCAAGTTCTCTGAATTGCTGTGGAAGAACAAGCTGAAATACTTCACAGCCACGATCAACACTTTTCCTGTACAATACTCCCTCCTTAATTTCCAGTTTTTTCCACTGTTTCAGAAACAGCCTGACCTCTGGCAACTCTCGGCTCAGTTCCCTGGGATGCGGCTTGTGCGTCTGCTCGAGGAAAGCTAGAACCCTACTGATTGATTGATCTTCCCTTTGGAGCCTGTACCAATCATCTCTTTGCATACCAGGTAAGGTATCCTGCCCCGGATGAGAAAAACTGTCAGGTATTGCTGACGCATCTAAAGCCATGGACTCAACAAGAACACGGTCCTCTGCTATATGGAGTCCTGGGTTTCTGCAATGGTGTTGGCACAGTGCAGCAATCGCCTGACTAGAAACCATTTCAGACGTTGTTAAAAACCATTTCAGACTCATTGTTCAACACCTGTCTCTTAAAACTCTCAATCCTTTCTTTTTCCATCAGGAATTTAGCATCTTCTTCAGGTGGACCATGTGGCCGCCTGGACAAGCCATCAGCATCCCCATTAGTAATACCTGCTCGGTATTTAATGCTGAAGTTGTAAGTCGACAGTGCCGCTAGCCAGCGGTGTCCTGCTGCATCCAATTTAGCAGACGTAAGCACATAAGTGAGAGGATTGTTGTCGGTAAGAACAACAAACTCTGAGCCATAGAGATAATCGTTAAACTTATCACAAATGGCCCATTTCAAGGCCAGGTACTCCAACTTGTGAGTTGGATAATTCTTTTCACTTCTCGACAGCCCTCTACTAGCGTATGCTATTGCTCTTAGCTTTCCACCTTGTTCCTGATAGAGAGCAGCACCAAGGCCTTCTCCACTAGCATCAGTGTGCAATACATAGTTGAGCTTAGGATCCGCAAACGCGAGAACTGGTGCAGATGTCAACTTCTCAATAAGCGTTTTGAAAGCAATGTCACACTCAATGGTCCATTCATCACTGAAGGGAACCCTGGAATTCACAGGCCCTTTAGGATAGGGTTTTTTGTAAAACTTGCCTCTCTTGCGAGGGTGACTGCACCCTGATTTGAGAGCATTCAGGGGCTTAGCTATCTGAGAGTAGCCTTCTACGAAGCGCCTATAGTAGCCAGCGAATCCCAAAAACTTTTCAAGTTCCTCTCTGTTTGTCGGACAAGGCCAACTCTTCAAAGCGGCAACTTTGTCCGGATCGGTGTGAACGCCACTGGCATCCACAACATGACCGAGATACTTCACCGATGACTGAAAAAAATGACACTTATCAGGGGACAATTTCAGGCCAAAATCCTTGAGTCGTTGCAACACTCTCATCAGCCTGATCTCATGCTCCTCAAGTGTTTCAGAAAAGACTATCAAATCATCTAGGAATACCAGGACCTCATTCAGGTGTAGATCTCCCACACACTTTTCCATTAGACGCTGAAAAGTGCTAGGGGCATTTGTTACACCCTGCGGCATCCTGTTGAATTCCCAAAATCCTAGAGGACATGTGAAAGCTGTCTTATGCTTGTCCTCTTCTGCCATTTCTACCTGGTAATAACCAGATTTCAAATCCATCACTGAAAACCATCTTGCACCACTGAGTGCTGAGAACGTCTCTTCAATGTTCGGGAGTGCATAAGCATCCTTTATTGTACGTGCGTTTAGCTTCCTGTAGTCAACGCACAGTCTTATTTTCCCGTTTTTCTTCCTGACTAAAACCAATGGGGATGCAAAGGGACTTTCAGATTCCCTTATAACACCCGAGTCAAGAAGCTCCCTCAAATGCTGCTTCACAGCTTCCCTATCACTGGGATGAATTGGTCTGGGTCTCTCCTTAAAGGGAGTTTCATCCCAAAGCCTGATGTGATGCTTAACCGCGGTAGTGTGTCCATTGGACAGCTCATCAACCGCAAATACATCTTGAATGGTGTTAAGCTTGTCTGTGATTCGAGCTCTCCAGTCATCAGTAAGGAGTTCATTATTAAGGTCAAAAGCAAGCTTTTCAGTGGGGGTCGTACTGTGCGTCTCATCTCGAGACAGGTTCGACAGTTTAGTATTCAGGCACATAACTGAGTCTGCCGGAGACATTTCTCCAATGACATGTTTGGGCTGTAAGGTGACACAGCGCTCAGTCACGTTCTGGATGACCACTGGGACCTTACTAGCAGCCCCACAAGAAACATTTAGAAGAGCACATTCCATTATAAGACCACCAGGAAGCTTTGCGGACTCAGACGGCTCAAGGATGAAAGGGCCCTTGTGTGGCCTGCCTAATCGAACCTTTCCAAAAATTTGAACTTTCTGTTTGGGGGAAATAGTAATGGGGTCCTTCCCGAAAAGTTTGACTGGGCAAGTTTTTGGTTCACTCCAACTACTGCCACGAAAGTGTCGGAGAAGCTGTGCGAAGCAGTCAGATCTTTTCAAGAATTCAGTTTCACCTTGTTCCACGGCATGATGATAAAGCCGTTGTAGGGCATTCGTGCCAACCAACAGTGGTGTTTTACTATTGAAATGACAGTCAGGGACGATCAGAGCCAAGACTGTCAACTCTTCTTTTCTACCTGTAATAGTATGAGGAAAAGTTAAATTGGCTTCCACATAGCCAAGATAAGGCACCATTTGTCCCCCAGCTCCTTCGATTTCGAGCAGGCAATCAATAGGGTGCACGGACAGAGAAGTGAGATGTGCAGCATGAAAAGCTGCTGAAATGGTCGTGACTTGCGACCCACTGTCCAAAATTGACTCACAGAACACACCTTCAATGGCTATAGTAGCAGAGCAGCGTGGTCCAATGAGACCCTCTGGAGGACTAGACATGCTCTCCTTGCCAGATGTTAAAGGCTCAAACACTGAACCATGATGCAAATCATGAGATGGTGTTCGGGGACTTGTCAAATTCACATCACCAGCTTCTAGTCGTCCCATAGTAGAAGCTGTTACATGTTTAACGTCTCCCGGGAAGTCTGCGGTCTGCTTTGCTGCTTCTCACGCTTGGCCCTAAGCTCAGAATTTTTCTTTCGTACAAGAGCAGGGTTTTCTGGATTGTCACATTTGGCTGCAATGTGACCATCTTGGCCACATTTAAAGCAAAACCATGGCTTCAGATATGAGGAAGCTTTAGGAGTTCTTTGAGGGTTTCCTGCCCAAGCGACTAGACACTCTCCTTGAACACTGCCCTTGTTCCCTGCTGGTCTATTGAGAGTACTGGTTTCCTGCACATCACTTTTATCCTTTTGTGTCAAAGACGCTAGTTGTTTCTTTAGCTCAGCCACCTCTTTCTCCAACCTTCCTGTGCTGTCCTGTTTCTGGGACACTGGCCCCTCAGAGCTGCCATCATATGTGGGTACACCATAGACTGAGTGAACGTGGGAGACAGCTTTTGCACTACCCAAATGTTTCCTCATCCTATCAAGTTTGGCAGCACGCCTGTCTTCTTCTGTCCTGAGCAAAAGAAGAAACTCTGGAAATGATGGAGGTTTAGCCTTTTGGTGCTCAAGCTGAAGACCCACAATCAAACTTTGGTCCCAGCATCCCCTACAAAACTGCCGAAGTAAGTGTTTATCTGAGTCTTTAGCTGAAACTCCCCCTCTAGATATGGCCTTAGTAAGCAAAACTTGAAGCCTGTTGAGATAAGCGGAGGGTTTCTCTCCTGAATTCTGATTGGAGCTTAAGAAGGCTGCAAACAATTCCTCGCCATCTTCAACTACTCCGAATGCAGCTTCAAGCTGAACGAGATATGACTGAAGTGAAGACTGGGTGCCAAGGGACCTTACAACGTCTGCTGCAGGACTAAGCAAACTCTCTAGTATTCTCCTAACCTTCTGACTCTCTGAAAGTGTGTGGTCACAGTGAAGAAGCTCGACTTGTGTGCGCCAGGCATCATAATCCACCTCTCCATTTGGTTTCGGAAGCCTGCCAGAAAATGTGCGAACTCTGCTTTGACTGTAACTGGAAGGAGATTGCTCGCTGCGCATTATATGTTCGACAACCACCTTTTGGATATGAGGAGGGTTAAAAACAGCCTCATCAATGTGTGGAGAATGGTTGAGAGCCCCTGCAGGGCCGACTGCAGCGCCCATGGTCTCGTACTGAGAACTACTGGTTATGTCTACCCGCGTGGGATTGGGATCAGACTGTCGGGGATGCACGTGGACGTCACTTAATTGGGGAGAACGCGTGTCACGATGAAAAGTTTGGAGCTCACTCTGAAGTGCACTGTAAAAGCTTTCTTTACTAGCCCCATGTAAGGCTTGCAGCTCTTCTAGATACCTCTGAGCTAATTCTCTGCCTAACTCGTTCTGACACACATGACGAATGGTTTCCACGTGCCAGGTTACATCAGGATTTCTAGGGCATGGCAACTCCCCTAAAGCTGCAGGATCTAGTCGTGGAATGGTTTCATCAGCGGCATACTCGATCAGAACTCTCCCAGAGGGCAACCCAGGCTCATCTGGAATTCTGACCACCTTTGCAATATCCCCATTAACACCAAAAAAGTCAGAGATTTCTCTTTCTGTGTATGCACCAACGATACCTGTAACAAACAGGCTGTTCTGTCCCTTCAAATCATATTTGTTGCAAAGATCCATTTCCTTAAGATTCAACTACTCTAAATTCAATACAGAATGAGAAAAATAAAAAAATTGGGTGTTCAGCGTTGATGTGGGTCTATTAGATTCTGCGACACGCTACAACTGGTTTCATGTACACCAAAAAAAATCTCCTGGCTGGCTCGCCACTTTTGTAACCCTGCTGGTACGATAGGTCACTCAGCAGGTGTATCTAGATCTAGGTTCTATGAGGATATTTGGCATAAGATGAACCAGTTAAATGAAATTGCAAATGATGCAGATCCAGCCTCCTCTTTAAAGGAAAGAAACACACCAACAGCTGAATCCCTTAGAATGGATATATTAAATGAGCAGGATACAATGTGTCACAAACTCACAATCAATAGGAACTGTTATCCCAACTGTGGATTTCAAAATTATAGATGAGTATGATTCACAGTCTTAGTGCATATCCTTGGGAAAATAATGTCCACTTTCATCAGAATCAGTTCAGTTACCAGATCATACCACACAAGAGGACTGTCCACCCCGGATTCACTGAAGATGACTGCTGTGCAGACGGGTTAGGAAGATTAGACTTGGAATGGTGAAGGTCCAGTAGCAGAATGTAGACGATGGTAATGAAGATGGATACCAGGAGACAGTGGGTGATGGTAACTTGGAGAAGCCTGGACGTACTCTTTCCCCATAACAAAAACCAGCCTGCACAAAATGTGCAGAAGAACCATTTAACTTTCCCTTCCTACAATTCACATTAGTCATTAACATTAGAATAAACCAAAATAAGGATCAACTTAAATATACTACTGCATATATGTTTTACATACACAACAGAATCTTTTCTCTTGAAGTACATCATATAACAATTACAAATACCTCTTTTAAGAAAATAATGGCTACATAACCAGATATAATATTTCAGTTTCCACAATGAAAAAGAACTAACCCATACAGTGAAAAAATATTTACATTCTTATCCCGACTGGTTTATTTTCCATGTCAATTGTGTACTTACTTTACTAACTATTGAGGATAATGAAAAGGTGCGAACTGATAATTAATTAACTCACCGGAATATTCAGTCAATCGCGCACGAGGTAATGCTCGATAGCTGCCTTTAGCATGTTAGCTTGGTGCTAACTCTGGCTCAGATCATCCATTTCTATAACGTGGCGGATGCCCAATTGCATTTATCACGTTCTTCTTTCGGGTTCATTGAGTTGAAAACTCTTTGCCTCTTCCTGGAACAGTGCTGAAAGATATCTTATTGTTGCTGCACAACGTAGCTATGAGCTCTCGCACTACTCCAACATGTCTGCCAGTACGTCCCCGTGATGAATCGTCACTACGCAGCCACATCACTAAGAGAGTCAAGCAGTCTCACCACAAGGGGGTGCCATAGGTAAATAAAATGAAGATAAATGAAGATAACCAAACTAAGCAACCCTGTTGACTGGTGTTCAATTTAAACCACCAGGTTACATGTTCATAAAAAGAACTATCAAGTGATTGCAAGTATTTTCAAAAACCTGTCTTTATTACAATCATCCTGTCCTGGAGCTGACTAGAATTTCATGTCCAACTAAAAACAAGCTGCAAAATATCCTTTGTAAAACAAGATGGCTAGATTGACATCACTCTGAGCTATGGACGTCTAAGTTATACATTGGTAAAAAAAATCAAAAAATCTCTGTTTTCCCAAAATTAAATCTTTATAAACAGAAGAGAGATGCTTTTTGCTGGAGTTTTTGTCAAGCTAAGCCCGCCCACGTCCTCGCCCACTACCGTTCTTTTGAGATGGTAATGGCGACGCAACCTACCTGTTCTAGACCGTACTGACCGATTCCATTCTGTACTGTACTGGCCCTAATGGAAATGGGGCATATTATTACCAATTGTTTAAATGATTTAGCATCCCTGAGTATTGTTGCTGGCCATGTCCATCCCTTAACAATCAAATCTGAAGGCTTCTTCCTGCAGGTCAATGCACTGTGTCAAAACGCTCAAAATATCTCAAACTGGTGTCTTGCATATTATGATACTCTGATCGCCTCCAAAGTCTGCAACTCTTAGTTTAACACAGCGCGTGTGATATGTGAAGGATCAGGGAATTCACACCATGGATAAGATCCTGAAAAATCCTCAGAGCAATGTGATCTTGTCAAAATGTCAAGAATTTCAGGGGAATTTTGATGAATCTATGCCACAAATAACTGAGGCATTTCTGAAAGTTGGGATGTCAGACACAGTACTCAGAAGATGCCCTGTAAATGTACTTTAAAAATATGAAGCGAAACCAATCAATTGTTTGTTTTTTTTCTTTCCAGAACAATGTTGATGAAGTAGAATCTTCCTGCCAATAAGGTAGATCAAATTGGGACTTAGATCTTTCTACATCTCTTGTAGTAGGAAGTACCTAATAAAATGTGTGCGACTTTTGGGTCAGCAATATCTCTCCATTGGTCTGGTCTACTAGAAAACAGTGTGAAAAACATCGTCATTTAAAAGTGTGGCACAGATAACTACCACATCAGGTTATCATGGTGTCCCTGCAAGCTTATGCTGGAAAACCAGCCTAGTGACATGTCTTGTCATTCTTGTAAATTCAAATAAACCATTTTTTTTAGTTCATCTATGAGCCTTTTTCCCAGAAATATTAGCTGAAAAAACCCCTTCGTGAGACCAGACAACATGACATCACTTTACCAGTTGACTTTTTTTTTTCTTTGTTGGACTGCATTCGGTAACATCTGACAGCTGACGACTTGGAATATCCATGAAGAGCTGCAGCTGTGAAGATGTTTCGACCCAGGCATCAAGGCATGATCCACTGTCCCTGTTGTTTGTTGTCTGACCAATATGTGTGTTAATGATTGTTCACACAATCATTAACACACATATTTTTAATTTCCTTTGATTTCAATCCAGGAATAAACAATTGCACATGTGCTTTAATACATTTTTCCGTTGTTGCTCCTCCTCAGTTCTGGAGCTGCTAATTAGGTGACTTGTCTCGCATGATGTAACGCCTCTGTGTTTTTTAGATAATTCCTTGTAATTTTGAGATTTTGTTTCAGCAGATTGTGGAATTTCCTCTGTGAATTACAACAACTGGGAGTCTAAAAATAAAAATGGATCTAATGGTTTAAAAAATTAATAAATTGCCGCATACCATCCGTGTATAATGCAGTAGGCTCAGGTTCATGCCTTCGTCTAAGATTTATTAAACCGCACAGAAGCACTGGTCTTTCCAATAATAATTGTGTACGAATATTATATTATAAAATGACAATGAAGAATGACACCCCCACTTCTATTGACACTGTAAAAATGTGTACCCAAATCTTAAATACATTTTGGTTACAGTGGTTTGGAAATGGACATTCTTTGACACCATTTTCTAATAGTATATTTTTGAGACTTTTTATTAACATCCCTTCAGTCTTTGAGTGCTGAGCTGGGGATCCAGAGTAACCAGAGCTGATCAAAATACAGTATTTTCAATTCCGAAGCTTGACTCAGCATGTTGCTAGCTCTACAGGCTGCTCAAAGTGAGTGAATGGGTATCCAGGCCCACCCAAGACAGATTACAATGCCCGTGTAAATTAAGCTCTATCCATGCAATGTCATGACTCGGGTCCACAGGCTAATTTGCACTCCAGTGATAGCTTTGATGAAAAATTGGTGAGAAATACATGCAAGGAAGAAAATTATCAAGGTTTTGAGCAGCAGATTATGTTGTATTTTGAATTATTGGAAAGTTATAATAACAATAACAATAAGAAGAAAAAGAATAATAGTATTATTATTAAATCTGTAAATGATCAAGTACTAGTACATGCTCTTCTTATATTATATGCACTAAAAAAAATAAAACAACCATCATTAATAAAATGTATGTCTTGACAGTTTGAAATTGTAAGAAAATAAGGAAACAGTGTCTTGTCTTCAAAATTTCCCCTCGGTGTTGCTTTATTTGTTGTTCAAATTTTATGTCACGTAAAATGTTTAATGTTTTGTTTTTTTGTGAATCTAGCAGTTTCTTCATTTTTTCTATTTATTATTTCCCACCTTAGCGATCTGTTAGATAAATGAAGGACAGACACCAAAGCATTATTTAAGAAAAAAATTTGTTGAGAAGAACAAAATTGGAAAAAGGAGAATGCTGATAAATCCAGAAGAATAAGGAGACATGGAGCATTAGGACATCTGCTTGCTCAGGGGCCTTCTTTGGTCTGCTGGTTATGCATGCAAGCGTGTGTGTGTGTGTGTGTATGTGCTTGTCTGTGTACGTGTGTGTTGTTCGTGTTTGTCCAGGCGTTTGCACACCTGCACAGACTGAGTGGGCTGGCTCAGTGGGCTGGCGTGGAGCTCTCTGGATCCCCCTCCAGGCCAGTTCTGTGTCAGGCCCTGCCAAGGTCAGCTGTCTGCCAGTGGGTGGGTGGGGGTGGGCGGTGGTTGCCAGTGGGGTGTGGAGTAGAAAGGGGGGGGGGGCTCAGCAACATGGCCTCCAGGGTCTCAGCACACGGTGTCCAACAGCGACCGCAAACCTCACACTCACTCCTAGAATGTACACCAGCACAGAGATAAAGGGGAAAACAAGGAAACATTCATGGACTTATTTTAGGGGTAAAAGAAAAGATGTAAAGACAGAGAAACAGTTTGGATTATCTGAAAAAGTAACATCATCTGCAGAGATTCGGGGTATGAAAGGGAACCAGTAACATCAGAAGCTCTGTTCACTCCGTATTATGATCATTCTACAGCTATCCATTTCCTGGATAACTTTACTCCGTGACAAAAAAAAACAGGCTGGAACCTCAGCTAGTCAAGCCATACCTGACATACATACTTACTTTTTCCACATTTTATCACAGCTACAAACTTTAAAGTATTTTATTTTTTATTTCATTTCATAAACAGAGGGGTTTAATTGTGATGTCAAATCTTTTTACAAATAGAAAGCTGTTGACAAAGGAAATCCATAATTGCAAAAAAATAAGGAAACACCAATAACATCAAGTTTTTGGCCCTTTTTCGAAAATGATGCGTGGAAGAAAACAAACACTGCACATCCCTCTCAATACACCACCCAAACGGGAAATATGGTGGTAGTATCATGCATAGGTGATGCTTTTCTTCAGCTGGAAACGGGAAGCTGCCTAGAGTTGATGCAAAGATGGATGAAGCTACATACGGTCCAGTCCAGAACAAAAAACTACGGGAGGCTGCATAAGACTTGAAACCAGAGAGTTGGTTCAGCTTCCATCAGGACAAAACCTAAAAACTTAGGAATAGAATAGAATAGAATAGAATAGAATAATCCTTGAATTTTTACCGCAAGGGGAAATTTGGTTGTAACAGCAGCAAAAAAACAGATGTACAAACACAACAGGACACAGAACAGAAAGAAAAAATAGAAAAAATATTTAAATCATGTACAATAGTTACAAAAACAGAGTACTGTACAGTTATTGAGGTAATTAAAATACTTAAAAAGGAAGAGTACGTATTGTGCGTTGAACTGTGCATTAAAAAGTAATTGTATAACTTCCAATAAATTAGTGTATATAGTCTGTGGGGAAAAAATGTGTGAGTTATAACCAGAGTGATGTTGTTGGGTTGATTAGTGCAATATACAGGGCTGATGTAAACATCTATGTTTGTTGGGAGAAGAAGAACAGCTGCAGGGAGGAAAGACCTGCGGAAATGTTCCTTCATGCATCTAGGATGCCAAAACTATAATGGGATAGTTTAAATCAAAATGTACAATATTAATATGCTAGAATGGAAAATCTGTGGTAAGACTTTCAAACTGATCTCCGTAGATGAGCTCTCATTTCAGTCTGAAAGAGCTAGAGCTGTTAAGCAAGAAAGAGTGAAAATTCAAATCTAGCTTTCCTGGTTTGTTATTTCCAAAACAAAGTTATTCAGTGTCTTGAGTGAGTAGCCTGCTCATAAAGAAATGGAAACCACCTGAAATGTATGGCAGCTCAAAGGCTATTACCCCACCCCCCCACCCCCCCACCCCCCCACTGCTGTCAAACCTGTCATTAACCCCAGTGTATGCGTGGACGTGTGAGGGTCTGAGTGTGTAACTAGCCACCAGAGTCGTCAGTGTTACTGGTTGGTTGCTGTTTTCCCAGCCTTTTGGTTTTGTTGCTGAGGGACCTTGTGTTGTCCCCCCTGGCAGTTGGACCCCTCCCACTTCACCTCCTGTACCACCTCCTGTACCTCCTCCTCCTCCCCACCACCCCCTCACCTCACCTACACGCCCCCGCCTCCCCTCCCAGGCATTGGGTAAAGAGAGAGAGAGAAAGAGAGAACAGCCAGTGCTCTCCAAACGCAAGGACAGAAGCTGCCAGCAGGTAGCCATGGCAACAGTTTCTCTCTCACCCGCCACTTCCCCACTCGGTAAAAGCGAGTGTGGAGAATCGCAGGGCCCCTCTCCTCTTCTTTTTTTTTTCTTTTTTTTTATTTCCTGCGCTCCCTCACAGCCCAAATTAGACGGGTCACAGTGTTTTTCTGGCACCCGTTTAAGTAATCATAGAGATGGATGTGCATAAAGAGAGATGGAAGAAGAAAGAGGTGAGGCGGGGGCAAGCCAAGGAAACAGAATGGGGGTGTTAATCAAAAAGAGGCAGATTGCTGCACAACAAATGATTTTCTTTGCAGGCAAAAGGCTCTGGTGGGTTGTAGACAAGGATGCTTGAGATATGTGCCAGCCATGGTGTGGAACTTATCAATCTACTGTGAGAGCAAGGAAGAAGTATGAGTAATTTCAACAGCTGAGTCTTGATGAGAGGATGGAAATGTCTGGCAAACACATCAGTTCTTTGTTCCAAGCTAAATGGGATTGTGAAGGTTCATTTCTAGATCTATCTTTACAGAGCTGCTCAGGGCCCCCACCTGGCTCATGAGTCCCAAGAGAACAATAATTTACCAGGAGAGCTTCACAAACACAAATAGGAAAAATGTTTAAAGTTTACATTAACAGAGTCCAATTTAAAAATGATTTAATCATTTCTGTTGCTAGTGAAAAATATTCCTGAGTAAACTAGATTATTGACCCAGAGTAGGGCAATAAAACATACAAAATATTTTCTTTATATCTCTAATAAGTAAACCCTGAAAAAGATAGACCTTTTGAGTGTCTTTGAACTTTGTTTTCAAGGACCAAATGAATCATTATTTTTCATGACTGGTTTACGTTCATCATTATGGATGATTTTAGAAAACGTATTGCAGGATTGTTTTTTTGTTTGTTTGTTTTTTTACCTTATTTTAATATTCTATTTTATTACTGGTTAAGCTAAAATACAATCTATATTTTCAGTAAAACAACCATAATGTATCAAGATTCCGGGCTTAGATCCATTAATAACGTGGAACTTACTTTTTGCAATAATCTAACAAATTGAATATTGAAGCTTTTATGTTACAGAACATCTATAACTTTAGTTAAATGTGAAAATACATATGGGATTTTCATATTAAACAAATCTACCACTGTTTGTTTAACTCTAAAGCAAGTTGCATTAAATGTAGAACACAAAAATGATCTAGATGGTCGACAAAAATAAAATAGTGCATTAAGGCATAATTTAATATTTTAATTCAATGTTAAAGCTGCTGTCCAGACAATATATACATATGTGTGTATTTTAACGCTTTATAAATCTTTAAAGTGTGGTTCTTTAGTATGATAAAAGGCTGGTGCTCCACAACATTTTTTATTCTTCCTAAGACCCGCCTTCCGCCAATACAATTTGAATTTCTGCTTTTTCATCCATACATCGACGTGCATGGGCATGGAGAAAACCTGAAAACATGAGGCTGCACATACAGGCCGGTCTGGATGTTTCGTGGTTGAAGTCACCATATTGGAAGAGATCATCAGTAATGGAGAAGTCAAATCGAATTTCTGCTAAAAAGTTAGCAAAATTCCCCGGCTGCTTTTTTCCACCACAACACAACAGGTGATGTGCTTGCACAACTGTTAAGGTGGGGCTACAGTGTGTTTCTGGGGGGAAGGTTGTTTTAGGAGGAGGGTCTCTCTCTCCCCCTCAAATAATCTGGACAGCAACTCTAAGTAGTTAAAACATCAGCCTAACATACATGAGAAGAGTTTTTCTGTTTCCCCTTGTCATCTAAAGATTTTGGATTTTTTTACTAGGCTTCTGTGTGTCCAGGAAGAGGTGCTAATATCAAGAGCAAGAACTTGTATGATGGAAAACCCTGAAATGTTTTTCTTTCATCAGCTGCTGCTATGGGCTTGCTCAAGTTTATTAGTATTCCGACCTTTTAAAAAAATAAATCAACCCTGCTTATTTTCTACTTGATTTACTCTACGCAAG
Source organism: Apricaphanius iberus (assembly GCA_028564705.1). NCBI lineage: Eukaryota > Metazoa > Chordata > Actinopteri > Cyprinodontiformes > Aphaniidae > Apricaphanius > Apricaphanius iberus. The sequence continues at coordinate 717,815 of JAPXFQ010001989.1, read as the reverse complement.
CCTCCCCTCATCAGCACCAGAGTTCTGAAAGTGTGCCAGAATAAATTGGTTTCCTTTCTCTGCAACATGTTGGTCCCAGAGAAAACCTTTAGAATCGCAGTCACAGGATTACATCACTGCTAAAAAATGTCTATTTTTGCTTGAGCTGAACGTTTTTCTTACTTCCAGGAATTTCCTAAACAGGATAAAGCTGAAAGATCAAGCACACTGCTGAAAAAAATAATAAAACTAAACTAAAGTGTAGTCATACACGCAGGGTCAAAACAGGAATTAAATATTCTTCAGAGATCTTTGGAGAGCACATTTGAAAGGATTAGGAGTCCTTGTAAGGAAAAGTTGTTCCAGGTCTCAGACGGTTGCATGTTGTGCATGGTTGCATTGGTGGTGAAACTGGTGAGCATACTGACATGCCACATATCTTGAAAATATATATGTCTTGAAAGGTGGTGTTAATTCTTTGATTTTATGTCTTCAAACTCACCATTCAATGTTTTGGTGTTTCTTTTTTAATTTAAAGCTCACAGATCTCCTTTGATCCCTTGGTATACCATATAAAGATGTATGGGCAGGGAACTGCTTAGGGTCTTGAAATCCCCATTAATGCCAAAATTTGAACTACCTGGCATATGTCTTGAGAAGTTACTCAATATTTTGACGTAATGCTCTCTTCCTTTAATGTCATCTATTCGTAATGTGCACCAGTCCCTCCTGCAGCAAAATATCCCCACAACATAATGCTCCCGCCTGCCGAAGTAGCTATAAGCTAACTAAGCTAACCCGGAGCTAACTGAAGCTAATGTAGGTTGGCGTGCATTTTTGAAATATTCCCAACAAAACAAACAAGCAAGAGCACCGAAAAAAGAAATTTTTTACACTCTATTAATATTAAATATTGCTGTTAATACTTGCATATATTTGGTTGAACAGATGAACATGGCACCTTCAAACATTAGGAATTTGTTCCCAATGATATATCAGATCTACGGAGTCAACAATTCCTTTCTTGACTTCACAAAAGGGAGCAGACTGCTTGATTTTTTTTTGCATCTACAGCATATATGTCAAACTAAAGACCCATGGACGAAATCCAGCCCTGCATAGCTATTTATATGGCTATCCATAGCTTAAATGTTATTTTATCAATCAAAAAAGTTTGTATTTGTACGGCGTCAAACCACATCAATGTGAACAGATGTTCAATATTTTTAGATTTTAGGAAGTACTCATCAAATGCAGATAGTTGTTTGTTTATGGATTGTTTTATCAATACAGTCTGCTACAACTGGCCCTTTGAGGACATTCCTGATCTTGATATAGCCCCAAAATGAAAATGAGTTCACCACCCCCGCTCTACAGATTTGCCTCTATTTGACTGAAATGTGGTAAAGTGTTGTATCATGCTGTGTTCACACTTCACGCCTTGTCCCTGCCAAAAAAAAAAAAACGCTCACAAAGTGTATGAAGCCTATACATTTATTAAGGCTGAAACAAAGCCAGCTACTTGGTGAGCAAAAACAAGTGCGTGGGTGGGGCTTCCTCTGTTGTCGGATGTTTTAAACACTGGCGGATGATAACAATAGGGTGACTTGGCTTTATTTGCTACATAAAGCTAGACAACGTCAAGCACCCGATGTAAGCATCTCCACAACAAGACACTCTTATTGATTGATGTTGAAGAAACTGCGCTAAAAGTTCCACTAGCTCAACTTCTGCGTTTCTCGCTTTTGCCGCTTGGAAGTTTGGAGAGCAGCAAAAGTTTAAGAAATGTTGCAGCCAAAGCACACAAAGAATTGTGGAGACTCTGGCTGAGACTCTGACGGCCTCAACCATAGACTTGACATGTAATCTTGCAACTCCGGGTGTTGTATATTATTTGGTAAACTTGGTGATATAAAAACTTAAAAGTTTAAAAGCTTAGTCTGAATAACTGTGAGACAGTGGAAAAGAAAAGTTTGTATAGTACTCCATACCACAAAATAATGACGATTTTCATGCCTCCTGCAACTCATAGTTTACTTCTGGTAATGGTGCACAAGAGGTCACTAACAAGATGTTCAGGTTCCGCCATGAATCTCTCTTGTGAAAACAGTTAAGTCTAGTGCGTGTGTGTGTGTGTGTATGTGTGTGTGTGTATGTGTGTGTGCGTACGTGTGTGGGTGTGTGAATATAAATGCGTGCACATTCACAAGTTTGCTTGACTTCTCCGCATTGATACCAGATGGCCCTTCCCATCATGGCCAATAGAGGAATTCAGTTGGCAGGACCCCTTCTATTTCATGGTCAGTGTATGTTTGTGTGTGCGTGTGTGTCTCCCTGTAGTCCTCCTTTCCACCACACACTGACCTATTTGTATTCTGGGCAGAGCAGATGAGGCTCCAGGCCCACTGCCCTGCTCCCCTCTAGCCGGTCCCCTTGGGAGGGCATCTGTGGATCTGCACTGGGCAGATAGGGGCCAACCCATCATGGCAGCACTTTAAAGACCACCTCACTGGTCTGAGGAGAGTCAGTGTGTTTGGAACTGGGTGTGGAGGGCCTCTGTGCTTCTGAGATGTCTCTCTTTGTATTTCTTTGTACAGAGCAGTGTTGCTTTTATTTTTGATGACAAAAGAAGTCACCTGAGTCCTGTATGAAAAAAAAACGTATTATCAAGGCCCTTTAAGGGCTTCCAATGACAAGGATGGGTTCCTTAAAAATAAACTGATAGTTGAAGGACTGACAGCTGTGTGGGGTCTCTTCATATAACTCTAATTGGTTGCTCAGAAGGGACTCATCACCATCCTCTCTGGGCTGATATGTGGTCAGCCCGTGTGTGTTGTGCGAGTGTGTCTTTCTGTGGGTTTCAAGTCAAATTGAAAAGGTCTCATTTGAAACCACCCAAGCGTCTCTGATAGTCCCCCTTATTTTTAACCCGCATCCATTCACCCTGCAAACATTATTTGTTCATTTGCGGCCACACACATATGTTGTGGAATCGAAACACAAAAGTTTGTGCGCATGTGTATGTGTTTTTGTGTGTGAAGGTACACGCGCAGACGTGTATGAGGAAGAGGTTGCCGAGCCATAAAGGAATGCAGGGCGGTATAATCACAGCATCATCAGCTCTGTCCTCTGAGAGAGAGGGCCAATAATGCCCCTCTAATTGAATAACTTATCCACAGCTATTTCCCAAGGGGGCCAAGCTGCAAGGCACTGTCGTGGAGACAGAGAAGGGGGGGCAGATGGTGTTCAGCAGAGCAGGCAGCATCCTCCAAGTGCTACAATAAAATGTGGATTTGAGCGAACATACATAATCACTCAATGCAGTGCAACCGTTTTTTAAGTGAAGAGCTTTTTAGCCCTTTTGAAACATTTTTTTACATCCTAATAAATGGCTAAAAATCCATCTTTCTAATAGGGCAGATAATGCTGTCTTTGTTGCAAGGATTTTGTCATATGTAATCCTTAGAGGTTTGCAATATTCCCAAGGCTAAAGGTGAAGATAAATCCTCTTTAAGACCCTCCCCAAAATCTGGCTCCTAGTTCAATCCCTATTGGAGCACTGCAGGGGGTAACTATACGTTCTGTTTCTTATTTTTCCCATCATTCAGCGCACTTGAAGAGAACACACACATGCTGAGCCAAATACAAGCACTTTCTATAAGAACCAAACCATTTCTGGTTAATTTACTTAACCAGAATTGGGTCAACTAAAGACTGATACCTTCCAAGGTTAAATTAACTTGATCCGGTTGGTTTAAGAGTTTCAAATAAAAAATGGGTTAAAGTGATTAACATGTAACATACAAGATACAATGTACTGGGTTAAAAATTAAAAAAAAACTCATGACCCCAATTAGTGAGTAAATATTTAAAGAAAATAGTTCATTACCCCATTTTACACCTGTCTACTGCATTTTTGAATCGTAAAGGAACCGCAAGAAAAATAATTACAAAAATTCGGTGTTGTTGGTTTGGTGTTCATTTTATTTTGTACTGTATATAGTGTTAAGTATTTGATCAGTTATAGCAAACACTGTCAATAAAAAGCTTAATACCCCCATATACAACCCCGAATCACAAAGAGCTTGGATGGCATGTCTAATTTAAACTGAAAACAGTACTTTTTTAAATTATTTTTGAACTGTATTACACTGAAAACAAAACAACAGTAGATTTTTGTATGTGTTGTGCATTCATTTTATTGTTTGTTTGTTTAAGAATAAACTCACATTCCAAATTTGGTTCTGGCAGCACATTTAAAAAAAATTTGGAACAGTGTGAACGGGACAATTACCTCTATGTAATGTTGCTCCTCCTTTTCAAAACACCAAAAGACGTTTAGGGACTGAATACAACAGGTGATGAAGTGTTTCAGGTGTAATTTTTTTCCCATTCTTCCTGCAAACAAGTCTTAAGGTGGAAAACAGAACAGGGTCTTTGCTGTCGCATTTTGCGCCACACATTCTCTATTGGAGACAGGTCGGAACTGCAGGCAGGACAGTGAAGTACCCATACCCCCTTCCTCTGCAGCTAGGACTTTGTAATGTGTGCAGAATGTAGTATTGTCATGTTGAAATATGCATGGCTGTCATTGGTAACGATGCCTTCTGCAGGGCAGTATAATGTGCTCCAAAAATATCTTTGTAGTTTTCAGCAATAATGGTGCCGTCACGGAAGTGCAAGTTACCTTTGCCAACGGCACTGACACAACCCCATACCATGAAAGACCCTGGATTTTGGATTTGTTACCAGATTATCCTTTTCTTCTTTAGTCTGGTGTAGCTACCGGATCTGCTTGGGGGGGCCCAATAACGTCACACTACGGCAACTCCATTCGAAAAAACTACATTGCGCCCAATTTTCAACCCCATCAAGCATAAAAAAATTTGCAGATCTTTTCTGGTACTGTTCTTTTACACCTGGGCTTTGTAAAGAGTTTAGCAGGTTGTTATAAACCATATTTTGACAGCTTTTCTTTTACGACGGATTTATGTTTTAGGTTTGTTTTTTAAGAAAACCTCAAAATTATATATGTTTTAATATATATATATATATATATATATATATATATATATATATATATATTATATATATATATATATATATATATATAATAAAATATATAATCAATAACAGACTATCGAAAAAAAAGCTCTTAAAACAATTCATATATGTAACATGTAACACCTCATCACACTGACATGCAGGCCCCAGAGCAGATCTGGTACCTACCATAGACATATATACATAGACACCTCCTTGAGCAAATTTGGCCACCATACGTCAGTGTCGCTGCCAATTTGGATGTGGCAAAGCTGCGCTGTAAACTAATACAAGTAAATAGACCTAATTATATAAAGTGCCTTTCTACAATGACATTTCTTTTAATGCCTCGTATTTATTTCTTCACACATACACTACGATTGAGAAACAATTAGGGACCAAAATTAATGTATTTAATCTTCTCATATGTCTAACATAAGAACTTTATTGACCACCACCGAGTGTGTTGTTACACATGGGGAGCTCCACACTGACTCTACCTCTGTTAGCCGCTTTCAGCCAGTGGTCACTTTCAATCTATATTTAATATCTACTTTTGCAGCTTCCAAGCAAACCTTATAGCCGCAGAGAGGATGAGGCTGGGTCCTGTGGCTTAATTTTGGGACGTGCAATGCCGTTATAGTAAAAATAATATCATGCTGAAATCCAAATTGGCGTTTCTGTGCATTTTATTGCATACAAAAAGAAGGTAATTGACAACTTGAAACAGAATGATAATCGGACAAAAAAATTATCGATGGAATGAGTGCGGCACGGTGCGGTCAACAAAAATTGTGGCTTCCCAAACCAAAACCTCTCTCTGTTTCTCTCTCTCTCACCAGAGACCCAGGTGAGTCATTAATTTGAACACATTCACACTTTCGGGTGCACGCACTCATACCCCCGTGTGTCCTCGCCTCAGCGATACAAACACAAACAAGCCGTGCACCCAATCAGGAACGTCTCCTACATGTACATTTCAAGATATCTCTATGTTTATTCCAAAAAAAAAATTTCTCATCTATTTTTTTATTATTTTTATGTTGTTTTTACATTCTAATTAATAAGTGTACAGTACAAAAGGGATTGTTGTACTCCTTTCACTGTATGTAACTGTTGTTTCCTAATTTTAATTCATGTTTGGATTTTTAAGAAACTGGATATGAAAAGTAAGGTTGTTTTGAATTTTCTATGTATTGGTTTTTGTTTAGAAAAACCTATGTTGAGATGCTAACGAAGCCACACCTTAATTTTAGACTCAAACCAGCTGTGTTACAAACACACAGCATAGATGAAGTCCTGGTTACAACAATGAGTGTTGGAAACTTCTTGAACAAAACTGAAGGAAAAGCCTTGGTGAAAGGATTGAAGGAGGAAAACAGATTTCCTTTTTTTTTTTAAGCATACAGCCATTGAAGTAATTATTTCTTCATTTAGTTTTGAATTATTATATTTATTGTATTTCATTGTTCTAACTGTAAGATCATTTGTATTCAGTTTCACTGTTTGGAAGAGATCTTTGGAAGGTCTGAAAACAAGACTGAGGATGAAAGACTTAAATAAACCCGTAAAAGGAATCACTTGCATCCGTTTGGCTTAGAGGGAGTCGCACTGTGGATGCGCATCCACATGTGACGAATAAAGATATATCTGAATCTCTGTCACACGCACACACACACTCATTTTACCGTACCATACCAACTTTACTTATAAAGCAATGAAACATCCACAGCTGGAATAAAGTAATGCACACAAGTAAAACAATATGATGTATAATATGAACAAAAACAGAAATTAAAATAGAAATCTAAAATAAATAAATAAAAGCAAATAAAAGAATCAAACACAAAAACAAAAAAAAATAAACACAATAAAACCAGTTAAATTAAATAAGATCAAATAAAACAGTCTTGCTGGGGTTGAATGCCCAAAAATTAAGATAGTCTACCATGAGCAGAAAAAATAAAAAAATGAATGACAAGAAAATAAACGCTGGGGAATAGTGTTTTCCATAATATCAGCAATTTATGTTCTTAAAACTATGTTAAAATGGCCAAATAACAGTTTATGAGCTAAGTAATATCAAAGGTAATTGTTAAGTCTAATCTGTGAAAAGTTATTCCCTCAGATTTTGTTTGGTGCAATTATATGAAGCACAAGAATGCGGCATCTTTTTTTTCAACAGGTTCCAACTGCCGACGCTTGCCACATCCAATATGGCGGCCACGTTGACGTACAGCCCAACGCTGAAGGAGGCGTCTACGTATATATGTCTATGGTACCTACACTGGAGCATATGGGGTCCATTTCCCCGAAACAATACCTGAAATACTGATTAATCTGACGAAAGTACATGTTTCCACTCTGTGATAGTCCGTCCCAGATGCCTATGAGCCCAGAGAAGTCGACGGCGAATCTGGACACTGTTAAACATAGGGCTTCCTTTTGGAACACTACAGTTTTTGCTGGCATTTGTGGATGTAACAGCATATTGTGGTGATTGACAAAGGTTTGCCAAAGTAGTCCTGAGCCCATGTGGTGATATCATTTATAGATGAATAACGATTCTTGATGTCATGTCGCCTGAGGGATCGGAGATCATGGTTGTTCAGCTTAAGCTTGCACTCCTGTCCATTACACTATGAAATTCCTCCAGATTTCATGAATCCTTTAATTATTACATGAAGTGTTGAAGCTAAAATATCCAAATCACTTCCTCTTCTCTTTCTGTGAAGAACATTTTTTTTTTCTTTTTACATTTCAATAATTTTCTCACGTACTCACCCCATTTTTGCTCATTGCCTCCCTATGTTACTCAGACACTGCGGGAGATGATCAGGAACAATAACACATGTCATCAGCACATGGTGCCAGATACTTCTACCTTGTGTTCTGATGACACAGTGTCTTTCCTCATCTAAGTGGCCAATGTCCTTTCTGCTGAGCTGTGCCTCATCAGCAGGCATGATCTTTACTCTAGTCAATACCTTTATGCTCAGAAGCTCACTAAAAGTCAATAGAATTTTTATTAGGAAACAATAATGGGGGTGTTGGGGTGGATATGAGGTGTAGAAATAGAGAAGGTGAGGGGTGTGGAGAGGTAGTACATTGATTTACCCTTCATAGTTCGGTGCACTACATTTACCCAGCAGAGTGCTCAAATTAGTGCCCTCCAGCTCTCTCCCAATTAGTTTCCACAGAGACGAGGTGTAAAGCCAGTCACTGGCCTCATTACCTCTCCTTTCTCCTCCTCATACTGTCCCCCTCCCTTTCTCACTGACTAACCCTGCCTTCTACTTTCTCTTTCTCTGTTTTTGGTTTTTCCCCCTTCTCCACTTCAGCCTCTCTCATCTTTTTTACTCCCCTGTTTCAGTGCTCAGTCCCAAGCTTTTATTTTTGCTCTCTCAATTGGTCTCTCCGTTTCAACATCTGTGTATTTTCCTCCTGTTTAAAATGCCAAACAGTCTGAGAAGAGTGCATTTATCTCCAGGAGCATGGTGTGGGTTTGGCTGAAAGACTCGGCCACCTGATGAAGAATAGATGATGTTGTTCTTTTGTTCCTGCAGCCCTCTGAAGCTCTATAGCACTGGGAAGTCAATGATACTTTGAAAGCTCTTCAACTAATGCAAAATCCTTTTAGTACATGTTCCCTTTAGACCTTTAGCTACAACACTGAACTCAACATACATTACTGAATTTAAATTAAGCCAGTAAGGTTCTGTTGAAGCCGTTTCTTCAAATTATGTGGATCAGTACTACCTTCGTGATTATTTTGCATGCAGCAGGCACACCTGGTTCTCTTATGAAATATCAAAGGATCAAAATGGCACTAACAAAATATTTGCTTTCCAACAAGACTATCACTGTATGCCTGCCTAAAAGAGTTTCTTCTCTGTACCTATACCTATCAACACCCAAAGAATGACTGTCTGACCTACAGAATTATCCATTGGTCTTTCTGTATATACTCTATATGTGTGTGTGTGTGCGTGTGTGTGTGTGGGTGTGTGTGTGCGTGTGTGTGTGTGTGTGTCTTTGTCCACCTACTCTGATTGCAGGGTTTGACCGGCAGGTGTGTCCTCCCAGCTGGATCTTGTCAAGCCCAATCAAGAGAGGCTTAAAGAGGAGCAGATTTCCTGAGGCAGAAGCCAGATGCCAGAAATGTATGTTCCATGAGTGGTAATCAGACCTACAACCTCTTGGTTCCGGCATTCTTTGATGTTCCATGATGCTTTTTTCTTGCCTCCTCCCCAGGGAACCAGTTTCCCAGTTCATTCTCTGTTCTTGAGTGTCATTGTTCTGGCTCCTTGTTCTGAGTTCATTGAAGAAGTTGCCTCAAAACTCATTCTATGAATCTGCTCACGACTCCTCTATCTGCTCCCTTGGTTCTTGCTGTAACTACCCCTCTGCCACTATTCATCTGCCTGTCCACCCCAGACACCTTACCATATCTCACGTCTCCACCTGGGAGAAAGAACAGAAATCTGATCATTCATTCATATCAAAAAGCTGTTCAAACTTCTCTTCGGTGTCCCAAATTGATATCTGCAAGATCAGCTTGACAATGTTTAATTCAAAAATGTGCATTTAGAGCAAGCGAATCCAGGAAGATCTCTCTCCAGATCTATGACTTCCAGCCAAACGTTAAATCCATTACCAGGTGAAGAAACACTGACAATGTCATAGTATTTGTTTTAGCCTTTTTTTGTTGTTGTATTGGGCTGGCAATGTGCGGTAAGATCCTTCATAGATAGAAAGCAAGCATAAACACCCTCATCAGTCCCTTCAATGGCACACCTTAGAATTACAAGAATCTAATTTGCTTGGAGAACTGCCTTTGTTCTTCTTGGCATAGACTCTTGGAAGAGATTTTGTTCCTTAGAGATAGAGTCTTTATTGACAAACCATCAGTAGCAGCAGATTCAACAGCTGAACATTCACAATCTGAATCTTTAATTCCAACCAGTCCCAAAGCTGCTCATTTGGATAAGTACTGGTGACTGTGGAGACCATGGGAGTAGATTATCATGTTTAAGAAACAAGTTTGAGAGGATTCGGAAATTGGGACATGTTGTAGTCTGCTAGAAAAAAAACACCTTGGGTTACACGTTGGTCTTAAAAATATGAATATGGGTATACAATTTCAAGCTTGGCTGCAGAGTTTAAACAATGCTCAATATATACTAAGTATCAAATTGTGCTATGGAAATATCTGCCGCACTATTATACAATAACCGCCTGCCTGAGCTGTCGGTTCTAGGTATGATATCCTTGCTTTAGTTTTTTTATGCAATATTCTGACCCTAACCATTGAATATTACAAGTGAAATCAGGTCTCATCAATAATGCAGAATTGTTCTCCATATTATTGTCCAGTGGTGGTGATCTTATCCTTACTGGCAAGAGTGGCACCCAGTGGGGCATTCTGCTGTTTAAGCCTCTTGGCTTTAAAGTTCAATGTGTTCTCTCAGTGAACGTATTTCTCATATCATTGGCAGAAAGACAAGTTATATGAGTGATTACTGCTTTTCCGTTATCTTGAACCAGTTTTTTTCACAAACACAACTATTGTACAGAGGATATTTACTATTTGTGGGCCATTGGGATGATTTTCAGTCCAAATCTCTGTAGATCCGTAACCTCTGAAAATTTCAGAGTGGGCAGTCTGACACCAGCAAGCATTCAATCTTCAAATCTACGTGAATCCCGTTTCTCTCCCTTTCTGATGCTGAGTTTAAAAGATCATGTTCACCATGTTTAGATGGCAAAATGCAGACAATGGATAAAGGGCTGAATCTTTGCGACTAAAAAGCACCCAGCCTTGTGAGCTTTCCCGTGAGAGTGAGTTGACGCAAGGCTTCAGCAAACTCAGCTACTGCTTAGGGCCCCCAGGCCACCAGGGGCTCCCAATAGATCTTCACCTCTTTGTAACGTAACATTTGTAGCTCGGTTTGTCAATACTAAGGCATCTTTAAATTTTGTTTGTATTTATGAATAGCAAATTTAATAGCAAATTTAAATTTCTTTCAAATGTCAGGATTTAATGTATGTAGTAATTAAAATAATTTACTAAATTGGCTATAATTGTAACCAAATTAAAATTTGGTTTTGTTGGTCAGAATTTAATGTTGCTAATTTTCATGTTTCTGTTGATGCACTAAAATTTTGTATACAGTAATTTTGAACCAATTAATCAAAAAATGTTAATTTTTCTGTGCAGGTCTGAAAGCTCAACCAGTTAAACTTTTCTTTCATCTTCAGATGAGTATTCAAACTGAATTAATAAGTCACTGCCTACTGGCTAGAACCAAGCAAACAAATGCTAAAACTGGAACATAGAGTGGCTTGGTGATGAAGAATGATTGGTTCAGAAGCAAAGCTTTTGGCCCAAATCAATAAATTTCCAGTGATGCCCATGCCATTACCTGCCTAATGTTGTATATTTGCAGACCCTGCTGTATAACTGAGATATTGCAGGCCTGAATGTAGTATTCCTCATGACCTGAGGACACCTGCTCTGCATAGTTTACCTGGGGGTTACATGGCTGCAAATTGCACTGTGAGAGGATGACAGGTCTAGGGAATAAGTTTCAGTCTATGATTCAAACATGTTCTGAAGGAAAACCTTGGGAAATTGACTGTGATCTATGGAGTGACTTGGGAGTTAGTTTAGGTGGTCAACTTAATCTGCACATCTGCTGTACAAAATAATTTATCTCACCAGCATTAAACACACCTTTCTAATGTTTGTGGTCTATTTAAGTTAAATATTTGCTCCCCTACAATGTGAATTCTTTTAACATAGTTACCAGGGACTGAAATAGTGTCATTACTATAAAGCATGCTGAGAAACATGTTCAAGGAGTGATGGTGTCAAAGCCAAAGAAAAAATATATATAAACCTTTGATTCGTGAGTTGTCTGACTGAACTAACATTGGTGGTGACTTGTATGTCTCATTTTTCAATAGGTTGTTTGTTGCTGCATGCAGAAAAATATTCTGGAATTACAAGATGTTCATCTAATTAAAAATTAAGGACGGAAGTGTGAGATGGAATGGGCAAAAATGGCAACCAGTAAAGGTCCCACATGAACACTTATCGGAAATTAAAGATGTTCTTTCTTAGTGGCTAATAATATTGACATACTTTGGAAACCATGTGTAATGAATGTTTGGGCATAGAAGAACCTTGCATTATGTTCTTGCTTGTGGATTTGTGTTCTGTGATCTCAATAAAGGTTATGAGAGATTAAATGAGAACATATTGTAACTTTTTGGCCTACATACAAAATGCTATGTGAATCTCACCCTGAATACACCATCCCACTGGGAAACATGGTGGTAACCACATAATGTTGTGGAGGTCCTTTTTGTTTAGCAGGCACAGCGAAGCTGTTTTAAATTTAATGGGAAGATGGTTGGAGGCTGTTAGAGGTTGAAAAGGACTTGAGGTTCAGCTTCAAGCAGGAAAACCACCCCAAAATAAAGCCAAAGCTTCAAATCCTCAGAAGCCTGAATTTTGTGACTCCAGTAAATCCAGTGCTAGCATCAGGTTGTATATCTGTTAGCTGATTTTTTGGCATATTCAGTTCTGAAATATCTCTGGAAATACAGGTGAATCTGGAAAAATTAGAGTATCGTGCAAGAGCTAATTCATTTCAGAAATTCAACTTAAAAGTTGAAAATAATATATAATATAGACTCACTACATGCAAGCGAGATATTTCAAGCCTTTATTTGTTGCAATTTTGATTATGGCTTACATCTTATGAAAAATCTAAATTCAAAATCTCAGAAAATTTGAATATTGTGAATAGGTTCAATATGTTAGGCTCAAAGTGTCACACTCTAAGCTGATTAATCCAAAACACCAGCGAAGGGCTCCTGAGTCTTTACTATAAATTGTTTCTCCGTCTGGTTCAGTAGGAATCACAATAATTGGGAAGACCGTGGGGAAAAAAAGGTGCACAAGCAGAAGGGATGACTGCAGCCTGGAGAGGATTGTCAGGTAAAGGCCATTTGAAGGTGATCTTGTATATGGGCTTCAGATGTTATATTACCCTTGTTAAGCTGCTGCTTAACAAAAATCATCAGAAGTGTCTTACCTGGGGTAAGACAAAAGAAACTGGTCTCTTGCTTAGCGGTCCAAAGTCCTCTTTTTCTGATTAGAGCAAATTTCACGTCTTATTGGGAAACCAAGGTCCCAAAGTCTGGAGGAAGAACGGAGATGCACACAATCCAAGATGCTTGAAGTCCAGTGTGAAGTCTCCACAGTCTCTGTTGATTCGGGGAGACTTGTCATCTGATGGTTTTGGTCCAGAGTCAACACAGCCACCTACCAGAACATTTTTCATGTTTCCTTCCACAGACAAGCTTTATGGAGACACTGACTTCATTTTCCGGCAGGACGTCCCCCACTGCCAAAACTACCAAAACCTGGCTGGATTACTGTGCTTGATTGGCCGGCAAACTTGCCTGACCTGAACCCCATAGGGAATCTGTGGAGCATTGCCAAAAGAAACATGATAAATATGAGACTGAATAATGCAGAAGAGCTGAAGGTCGCTATTGAAGCATCCTGGGTCTTCTCTGGGTACTCTGGCTTCCTGCAAGAGTCCAATAACAGGGCTGTGATTGTCCTCTCTAAGTTGTCCTTTGGGATGAATGTGTGCATACATGGCTGTTTGTCCTGTATGTCTCCGTGGTGCCCTGTGACGGACTGCCGACCTGCCCAGTGTGCCCAGCCCCCTCCTCTGCGACTCTGCAAGAATAAGCCAGTTTGGATAACGAATGGATGTACACTTAGAATGTGACATTGTTTGATGAAGGCAAATAACTGCAAAGAACTACCACTGACCAAATGTGCATACTGATGAAATCCGCAGCCCTGGACTCTGCTCCTTTTCATCATCTTCATTAATGTTGCATTCAGATCTAAACACACATATGACCCTGATGACTGCAAACACTAATTAAGGAAACAGCCTCTGTCAATATGAATAACCATTTTGTTGTGAACCCATATAATGATTATTAGTGGGCAGACATCAGCTTTTTAAGTAACACAAGGAAAAACTATTTCAAGATTTCTTTCTGACATACATTTTGATATTTTTAGCTCAAGCTTCTTTTCCTAATATCCTAATAACAAAGCCAGTTGTTTCATAGGACGACAGAAACGCTCAGTAACACATCTTTGGCCACACAACAGAAGATTTTTCCCTGTAGTAAAGCAAACGCTTTTTTCCTCTCAGATCACACCCCCTGCAATTTCTTCCTTGTATCCTCCCATTTCGCCCCTCCCCTCCTCTAGCAAGGTAACCCTGAGAGAATCTAGGTGAGGTGTCAGGCCGATGTGCTGCTCGCAAACAAAATCTACCCAGTCCACCCCAGACCCAGATGTTCTATAAGGATCCCCCCTGTGAATTTGGCTGAATGTAACCGCTTCAAAAACTTCCCTTGCACTCACTCTCACTCCAATCTCTCTGTTTGTTCTCTACCAATCTGTACACTACTGCAATGGCCGTCAAAATCAAAGCTTATTGGTGCATAGCAACAATCAACACTTTAGTGCACATTCTTTTTCCATTTATTCCCTTCCGTCTGCTATCACTTTCTCTCCAGACCCCTGGTTGGTTGTTTCTAGTTAATAATGTAGCGTGTCTCGGTGTCTGATGTTGCAATGGGTTGCCGTGGCACCACAAAGAAGCTGTCTACTTTTCCGGTAGAGACGCTGTGACCGGTTGCCAAGGAGCTGATTTCAGGAAGGAGGCGTGGAAGAGGGAGGGAGGGGTAAAGTAAAGGTCTGGCAGAGATCAAGTAGGCTGAAGGGAATAAGACAGCTACACTGAAAAATAAAATGTAATTTAGTGAAGGAAGCTGGTCTATCTTTCAGGCTTTTGCTGTGGTGTTCAAACTTTGCTCATGACAGTGAAATGACGATGGTAACCTAAATAAACAGAAAAGCCAGTTTTCAAAAGGTAATTTCCTTTGTTGAGAAAAAAAAACAATCCAAAGCTACCTTGCCTTATGCCTTAAAAGCTCAATTATTACGGCCATACAAGTGGGATAAAGAAACCACGTAAACGGAACCTGTCTGACAACATGAAATAGGCTAAAAGTAACATAATATGTTATTATGTCCTGATGTGAAGAAATTTATGAGCAGATCAGTCCTTTTTCAGGCTTTGGCCCTTAAACTACATTGAGAACCATTTTCCATAAATGAAGAAGACACACAACCTTGTTGAACTTTCTCAACAAGGCTTGGGCTACCTAAATTACTCCAAGAGCACATCAATAACCCCAGGGCGTCAAAAAAGAACACATAGCAGCTATCTGAATCTCCCTGGGCCTCACAGGCCTAAGCTGAACTCAGTTTTTATGATTCAACAATTTGAAATAGATCCAACATCCATGGCAGAGTTCCAATGTAACCCTGTTGATCGACGAAAACATCTCACATTTTGCAAAAACCTTCCACTGGACAAATATTCTGTTGTCTGAAGAGACAAAAAAGAAACCCGACACTGAAAAAAGAACCCACAATGACAGTCAAACATAGTGGTGGTAGGGTGATGATCTGGGACTACTTTGCTGTTTCAGGAACTTGACAGTTCGTATTTACTGGAAACATGAAAGCTTTCACTGCCATTTATGGCAAACGATTTAAGAATTTTGTTCTAGTAAAAGTGGCATAGTCAGGTAATAGGTTAAGATGGCAATTAATTCAATTCAGTTTATTTAGAAAGTTGAAATTCATGACAGATGTGATCTTAATATGACTTACAGGTAAATTAATTGAATTCAATCATACATACATTTCAATACCAGCAGCAGAATGCCCCGAGTTACTGTCAGTTGTGGCCGATGATGCAGACTCCAACCACAGCAATCCTTCATACTGAGCAAGCATCTAGTGTTGAGGGGAAAACTCCCCTTACTTTTTCACACTGCAGAAGGTTGGTTTAAATAGCTTCTTTTTTTTCTCAAATGAAATAATTTAGAAACTGTATTTTATCTGGTCTTTGTATGATGTTAAAATTTGCTATATGACCTGAAGGTGTGACAGGAAAGCAAAAGTAAGAAATCCATGGGGGGGATATGTTTTCACAGCACTGCATGGTGTAAAATTGGTTTGAGCTAAGTACATAGGATGTGATTTGAAACATCTTTTACCTTTTGTCTGCATATTTGATTTCTTATAAGAGAAACGCCATTAAGTCGTTGAGGTGTAGCTTGCAGATTGTGTTGTGGGTGGAAAATGCCATTCACAGGCTCCACGGCGCATATTTATGTCATTACGAGCACAAGCATGGACTCGGAAGGAGTTGATGGATTTTTCCTGTTCGTCAGTGTTTCAGTTAAAGGTATTTCCCAGCGAACCAAAAGGTTTATGGTGATGCAAACACATAAATTCCCATATAGAGAATATCACAAGTGTTAAAAAAAATATAGAAAAAAGCTGAGTCTCTCCCTTCAAGCCTTTGCACAATGTTTTTTTGCGGTTGTTAATCTGATTCCAAAGCAGGCAGGGTTGTGTCAGAGATGTCTCTTTTTTACCAGAAAGCTTCTCCTACATCAATGAGATTGTCTTTATCTGCCTGCTTGCAGCTTGGGCTCAGATTCTGCCCTCTATATACGGGTGCCGGGTTTGTGGGAGGCATGTGGGCGAAGGTGCGTGGCATCCGGCCTAATGCACAGCCTGGAGAGAAATACTAACACTTCATATTCACTGTGACTTCAGCACCGCCACAGTTGAGGCTCTCACATTTGGATGGAGATTTTCGCTGAATGAGTCACAGGTTTGAAAGATATTCCACGGGACATGGTCTTCTAATTTTGTTGCGGTGTGAAATGAAAAGAGTCGACTGAATGCTGATAGCAGGGGTCCATGCTGCAACATCAGCCCCGCAACTGCAGGACATGGCTCTGTGTCGTCGCGTTGAATAACATAAAAAGCAGTTTGTAGAAGTGCTCCTCCTCAGAACCCAGGAACGCCTTTTGTGTTTGACTCAGGATATTCCCTGCTGTACTGCATTCCACTGTTGCTCCGTTATTCTGAACAGGGTCCCTGGCTCTTCCTGCCAGAGCCCTCCCATAAACACACGTCCAACCCTGGAGTCCTCGTTCTGCGGGGGGCATTCCAGAGGTGTTAGTTTTTCGAGCTTTCCTCCATATTCAAATGCATCCAAACATTATCGATGCTGAATAGTCCGGATTTGACCCAAAAATAAAAAAGTAAAAACTCACCTCTCCCTAGACAGAAAGTCATCATTTTGCCCAGTCTTTTGCTCTGTTGCAGATGAAATCTTAAACGGTGATCGGTTATTAAATTGCAGATATTATTCTTACAGAAATTGTAGAAATGTGTAGAGACAATCACTTTGTGTTGTGTACAGGACAGGCCAAATAACTTAAAGGGGTGTGCGTGTCTGTGTGCGTGAGTGTGTGTGTCTTTACGGGAACACTCCCTGTTGTTCATGCACTCATTGCAATTACAACATCGAGGAATGCAGGCATTCCCATCCTGTAAAAAAAAAATAATTGTAGGGTTTATTTACATGTCGCAGTGTAATTATGGACACTAACAAAGAACATTTGCTGTAGTGCTTGTTAGTGTTAAGAGTTTGTTAAACAGGAAAAAAAAACTTGAATAATTTTGCCATATAGATGTGCACACCATTAAAACCACACTTTGTGGAGAGTTTACAAAAAGCTAAAGGATCTCAGGGGAAGGGTACAAAAGGTTTCATAGCAATAATTGTATACTAACAAATGTAGTCATTAATAACTGGAGAAAATGTTATTACTAAAATTGGATGTTTTCCAGAATCAATTAAAAGCTCTTAATAGGCTGAAGGGGATTTATGTGCCTGAAACCTTGTGGGACAATATGTTATGATTATGTATTCATCAATGAAAAACAATGCTGAGCATCATTGAAAGAACATAGTATCCTCAATGGTGGCAGCATCATGCTCTTGGATTATTATTTTTTTTACTCTGAACAGGCAGCGAGGGCAGGGGTTATTAAGATGGATGAAATTATGAATAAAATAGTTGGGCGATGCTGTAAAGTCAAGTATTTAAAGCTGAAAGTTCTAAAACCTTGTAAAGGTTAATTATGGTGGTGATATTTTTTCTGCCTCCCCAAAAACCTAGAATAGAAACAGCTGGGTGTACAGCTTTCAGAGCAACTGCATTTGCTGCTAAATAACACTCCAAGTTTACTTAGCATGATACTGTCTATAGAATTATGTTTGTGACACTCGAAAACACTTAAAGTGACGGTGTGTAGTTTTTACCATTAATCTCTAGAAATAGCCATCAATCAATATTGTTAAATGAATAAAATGGCGCCCAATCATTGAAAAATATTGTCTACTTCATAACATATAACCAAAAAAAGCGGGTCTAAAATACATGGGTTCGGGTCGAAGTGTATAGGGAAGGACATATTGAACTCTGTGCCGATGTGGACAAAACACCTTTACAGATTTTTGATTACTCGTCCTCATTAGAAGTTTAATGAAGAGCTCTATGGACCAACGTAAATAAAAGAAAATGTTTAACCAACACTGACAGACCAACCGAGATGCACCCAACCCAGGTTGCTGTCCCCGCCTTGGAACAGGAGCGCAGTCAGCTGTTATGTCCGAGCCTTTATGAGACGTGGACCCGGCCGCAGCTCAACACCGCAGGAAATCTAGAGAAGCGCCAAACTAGCGCAAGTCACAGTGAAACTACACTGAAATTTGTCTTTTTTTTTCTGTTGAGCTCATTCCGTCTAACGTTAAAGTTTATTCATTTACACAAATATTGGAGTATATCACTAAACTGCATAATGCTGAAAACTTTTGCCTCTCACAAATGTTGTTTCACACATATACTTCTTCACTCTCTGCTTGTGATGAAAGAGAGTCTGATGGGCTTCTCATGTTGCTGCATATATTTCTCTGGAGGTTGAATTGTTTGCCTTGTAGTAGTAGAAAATTGCACAATTGCAAATTCATGCCTGCATGGCCATCAGTGCTCGCTCGAACACAAAAATACAGCTTGCTTGCAATGATTTAGGTATGTACTGCCCCCTATTGTCGGGAAACTACACACTGTCACTTAAACAAAGAAAATCCTGAATTGACCTATTACAAAAATGGCCTTTCTTAATCCCTTTAAGACTATTGTCGTCAAATTTCTAAAATGGTTAGATTTATAGATCAGATATACTGTTGATACCAAGGATTGTGTTTGAAATACTTTTCTACCGCATAGTGAGCGTATGTGATTATACAGTATGCAGCTGTATTTGTAATACAATTATCATGAACTAGAATGGACTCTAAACTTTTGATCTAACACAATTTCGAAGCTCTGTTTAGAAATTGTGTTTTTAGAGAAAGTTATTTGAGTTCTATTCTGCCCAGTTATGCCAAATGTCACTATGTGTATAGCAATATTTATTTTATAGTTGTTTAAACGATCAGTCTGTACCTAATTTAGCATCTACTTGACAAAAAAAAAAATGTATTCACATATTTTAATACAGAATTGTAAAAAAAAAATCAGAATGTTTACAACATGGGATAATTTCACATTTTAAGGCATAAAATGCTGGTCCAACTCAGGTGAGTGATGTTGCTGTGTCATTTGTTTTAAATTATATGATTAAGCAGCACATGAAGCTATAAACGTCTATATGAATCTTGCTGTTTTTCCATGTGCACTTTTTATTTTAATATGGGACGAGAACTCCTCTAATAATGTGATTCACTGACAGGACGCTGGGGATAGTTGATAGTTGATTTATGTAAGGAGTTAATTAAATAAAATAATGTCAAAAGTTTTAAAGGATATATTTCAAACTATGCACACAACAAACCATCAGAAAACTGGCAACACAAAATGTAGAAATAACAGAGAGACACATACCAACAACAAATACTGTGAGTTGAGTTTTTCTCAATGCTGATTATTTAAAAAAGCCTCCTTTCCGATTAACAACATCATAATTAAAAACTGTAACTTTGGGGGCTATGACTGGCTGACAGTCATTGTAAAGACATTGTTAAAAATTATTGCTTTTTGCAAATTAAAATTTTATCCTACCTATGATCCAGTTTGAAAATGAGGATTTGATCAAATTTGTACGGTTTGCTAAATTTGTTATTAGACAAACAAAGGCAAACTGCACCCTATAGGAGGCTCTTTTTGTGACGTCAATGTTTATGTTTTCTCTCAATGCATCATGGTAGTGGTTGGCAGGAATCAGCGTATTTTACCTATAATTTCATTTTTTGCACGTTTGCAGGAGGATTTTAGCGGAGCAGATGATTCACTCCTGCTGTGCGGTTGACTGTATGGCCCGTAGGGGCCCTGATAAAATGTTTTTTTCAAAAAAACGAAATAGATTGCAGGCGATCAGGAGATTAAACCTGGATGCTCAAAAGCAAGTCTGTATTCCTGCAGCAACTGGCTAATTTTGTTCATTCTGAATCCTTGAGATCATGTATTTATTATTTAGATTATGTTTATTTAAAAAACGTGAGGTTTGCTTATTTAAAGACTCTGCGTTATATTGTTTTTGCGTTCTGATTCAGGTGACCAAAACCATGATCAGCATCCTGTCTATGCCCGCTGTTGTACATACAGCAGCTGTAAATCCGATCCTGACAGCTGCTTCTAATTTATTTAACCATTAAAGCTGCTACATGACTGCATGTTTCTGCAAGACTGGATAAAAAAACAGACATTACATTTCCATAAATAAATATATAAGTAAATAAGGATGGTGATCAATGAGGAATTACACAGCTTTGCAGTTGCGTTGAGGATTTCGCAGTTCGGCAGTCACCCACAGTTTATGCGAATCACGTTGTTTCTGCTTGTCTGACCTTCGCTTTTAGCACAAACATGGCTTTTTGTTTCACATAGATCAGCCTAACTGTACTTGAATCAACATAATCTCAGACTTTCAGACTTTTGGAAGCTGTAAACTTTTTCGTGAGTGAAGGGTCGGCTTTAGGAATAGGGATAAATGTCTCCTCTGCAAATTTGTGGCCAGGACACCGGCGAATATATTTAACGTCTAAAAGGGGCTTTAAAAAACGTCAATGTCCCAGTCAATAGAGATTTTATGTTTTTCTCTAAAGCTCTCACTGTTTTCAGATGTTAGAGTGGTTATATATCGGGGATTTTGCCCGCTAACTCTCTTTGAAGCGTTCGTAGCATCTCTATAGCCACTGTTCATTTGGTTTGCTTTCTGCCACGAAACCACATATGTCAACAAAGATCATATATGCACTGTATTCATAATGTTACCTGGGGTGTGTTCTGAAGGTGGTATGCCTAAAGACATCAGAAAAATCATGTTCGCTTTCTTTTTACAGCAAAAAGAAAATTACAAATTGCAAATAGACTGATGGCTTACCAACTCTTTTGCTTCATATGTCTTTTCAAAACAGTGCTGTAGATGTCACGACATCTTTCTATACACAGAAAACTTTTAACTATAAACATCTTGCCTGGTTTCATTTTACTAAAAGTTCTGAAAACTTCAGACATTATTGGGAATATGCAGTCTTTTTCCTGAATATCATGAACTTCTAAGACCTTAAGGACCTAATACTTACTGTAGGAATATGCTGGTTAATACTGGCTTTAGTGTTACTGAAATGATAAGGTGGAGTATTCAGGCATCCTGAACTATATCTTGAGATTTTGATTACATTTAGCAAGTTATTTGACGGAGAAAAGGATTTTTGAAAAGTCTTACAGATTTAGACAAGAGCAGTGGTTAAATATTTAGATTTAGCTGCATTGGCACTAGTTAACTAGTGGAACAATTGAAGTCTCACTAGTTTGCATGTGTAACAAACTAGTTAACTTGTGGGCGTTTGAGCTGTCACTAGTTAACTAGTTCACACAAACATGGCTCACTAGTTAACTAGTGGACAGAAATGGCTTGCATGTACATGACGATTATGTCTGATATCAAGATATCAGAATAAATGCTCAATTGGCTTGCTACAGTTCTGTAACCGGAGCAACCTGGATCTGAACTGAGTTTCTACCACTCAGCTTTGACATTGGTGAGAAGTTGCAAAGTGAGCTAGCATTATAATTGGGTTTCTTTAGGACAGGGAGGTTTGCTCAACTATTTGCACATATGTTTGAGCCTGTATGTAACAGTTTGACTCTGTGTGAAGTTGAAAAAATCCACAATATTTCAAACTTGTTAAGTTGTAATTTCATACAAGAAAAAGCATTTTAAAATGCATTTTCGAAGCTGAATTAATTGCGTATTGTGAGGATATGCAAACTTTTGGGTATAACTGTATAGGTTGCAACATTTGTTTATTATTTCCTGAAGCCATACTGTGGTGATTAAAACAAGATTATCCTGTTTTACTAAATTAGCATTCTTTTATTTCTTCCAGAAAAGAACATTTGTTTTGTTGCAAGCCTTCACTTAAATGTATAAATTGTGTTCATTTTCTTGACTGAGTCCACACGTTGTGAGACTTTGATTAGGAACATTTGTGGAACTGCTTTTGCATTGTTTTTCTGCAGCTTGTGAAATGCTAAAACAGTTCTTCATGCTGTTGCCTCCTGCTTTGTGTGAGCTTTACACTGTCATCTCCAATTACTCATGGAGTCTGTCAGCACTTGTTGCTTATCCCTATCACTTGTACACATTTGAGATGTTTGGTTTCTTTTACCACTCCACACAGTGACAACTTCTAAAATGATCCCCTTTTGGATTCATTTACTAATCCTTATTTAAATAATTTGTGTGTAATAGCCAATGACAAAAAAAACTTCTGCGTTGTTTTCAAATTACATCTAATTATATATATATATATATATATATATATATATATATATATATATATATGGAAAAGTTCAACCTTTACCTTGTGCTTGCACTTCTCCACATCCGTGCAGGTGATGTCTGGCTGTGTCTTTTGAAAAACTTTCGAAGTATTCCTGTGTAAATCCTGGGTGTAAATTATTCATCTCGATCACCTATTCTCCTCACAGGCTCTCTATCACAGTGTTTCTTGGTGCTGTAAGAGATAGGGACGCGCTTGGTCACACAGGCAGTCGAGGAGGAGGTGGGGAGGAGCAGCTCCTGTGTACAGCCTGACTGGAGCCAGAAGAGGCCTAGGAACAACGGTATTCATTAAAGTTGCCCCAAAAGCACAGACATAGCAGAGGATAACAAGACCCTGGGGTGGCTGGTTTAGGTCCTCCACCCTCAAAGGCCATAAATGTATTCCAATTCATCCAGACAAATCAAAAGTATGGTGTGTCAGCAGAAAGATACGCATGCACACATCTTTGCAGGAACATTTCTTTTTTTTTGTGATTGAAATATCAAATAATAAGAGAGAATTTCCAACTTCTTTATGTTTTCTTGTTTTGAACTGTCAGTTAGGTTGATAGCATGATATGCTTAAAGGATTAATTAATTATATATATTAATTATAATTATTGTTAAAGTGTACATAAACAGACCAATGTAACCCCATCTTAAAGTTCTTGTTTGTTTCCTTTACCTTTCTTTTTTTAAAAGAAGATATTACGCATATATCTGAATGAAGGCAAAACAGTCAGCTCCTCTAAAGGCAACAAAGCAGATCTACCAGGTACTGCACCCCAAGCTTATCTTCATGCTATATCTCGTTTAATATTCAGATAAATAAAAAACTGAAGAAAACAACAACAAAAAACAGCTCAATATTTGACATGTTGGAGGTTTCAGGCAAAGAAATCCCAACTTTTCTTTGCTCAAAACTAGTTTCCAAGCAACCGCCAGAGAGGGCAGAAACTCACCGGACCTGTGAAGCAAAGAAAGATGCTGATAGGCAAATTTGCCACTTTTTGAGAGAGCAAATGCTTTCTTTTCTAGTCATTCTGATATTGTAGGGCTTGAAGAAAAGACTGCTGGTTATAGTCACCTATTCAGAAACAATGAAAAATTATTTGTTCTGATCAGTTTTAGGTATCTCATGAAAGTATTGCACTTGTGTTCCTTCAAAAACATTAACTCCAGTTTAAGCTCTTCATAAACTGTCCTTTGTACCCATGTACTCCATCTCTAAACCATCACTGAAGCTACATAAATGTGCTAAAAACATCTTTATCAAGCTGTGGGTATCTGCTTTAGTTTGTTCTGCTGTGGAAAAAATAGAAAAGTGGACATGGGATTTATTTGTGGTGGGGTGAAACTGATCAACGCTTTCACGTTCCTGTCTCCTCATTCTTCATCCGTTTCCATACTCTTTCCTTTTTGTGGTGAGCTCTGCTGTGGCTGTGTGATCTCACTTTCTCTTGAACTTGCAACTGCTCAGTTTTTTTTATTAAAATGCAAAGCAGTGTTGTTAAAAGCAAATGTATCTTAGTGTTTTTTTATCTTTCTGTGACGTCAATCTTTATGTTTTCTCGCAATGCATCATGGTAGTGGGTGGCAGCAAACAGCGTATTTTACCTATAATTTTATTGCATGTTTGGAGGAGGATTGAGTGGAGCAGATGATTCACTCCTGCTGTGTGGTGGACTGTATGGCCCACTGGGGGCCCTAATAAAAAGTTTTTTTTTTCAAAAAACGAAAGAGATTGCAGGAGATTAAACCTGGATGCTCAAAAGAAAGTCTGGATCCCTGCAGCAACTGAGTTTGTGAAGCTAATTTTGTTATTGGTAAGTCCTTGTGATAATGTATTTGTTATTATATGTGTTTATGTAAAAAACATGAGGTTTGCGTGTTTTAAAATCCTCTGCGTTACATTGTTTTCGCGTTCTGATTCAGATGTCTTAAACTGCAGTAAACTTGCTACATGACTGCATGTTTCTCCAAGACTGGATTTAAAAAAATAACTGTAAGTGCTAATATTCCGTTTTTTCCAGAGACCAGACGCCACTGTATTACTCAAGCCGCGTACAGGACAACACAACTTGTACAACAGCGATTACATTTCCATAAATAAATAGATAAATAAATAAGGAGTATGATCAATGAGGACTTACCCCACTTTGCAGTCGCGTTGAGGATTTAGGGCTTCGACAGTCACCCACAGTTGATGCAAATCACGCTGTATCTGCTTGTCTGACTTCCGCTTTTAGTACAAACACGGCTTTCTGTTTCATAGAGATCAGCCTAACTTGAAACAACATATTCTCAGGCCTCCAGACTTTTGGAAGCAGTAAACTTTTTCATGAATGAAGGGTTGGCTTTAGGAATAGGGATAAATGTCTCCCCAGCGGATTTGTGGCCAAGACACTGGCGAATCAAACTAACTTCTTTTACATATCTAAAAGGGGCTTTAAATAACTTATTTGTCCCAGTCAACAGAGATTTTAATTTTCTCTCTAAAACTCTCCCAGTTTTCAGACATTTAAGTTGTTATATATCGGGGATTTCACCTGCTAAGTGTTGGTTACATCTCTATAGTCACCGTTAATTCAGTTTTCTTTCTGCCACACAACCACTCGCGCATTTGCAAAAAGATATTAACAAACATCCTCCTATAAAAGGTCATATAAGACAAAGGGAAATTATATTATTCCATTATTGTGGTACGGTTATCATCTGTATGGTCTTTCCTAGGCTTTTCATGAAAGGTTTGACATTTGTTAAATTCACATAACATCAGGTAAAAAACGAAATTCTCGTTTTTTGTACATCCGAAATAGGTAGTGAAACAGAGATTGTGTCTTTTGTTTTTGATAGCAGTATACTGTTGAGCTAGTGGAATGGAGTTGTACCTGTAACATCTCTTCACGTCTAAGCAGCAGGGGGACTTGCCTAGGACTTGTTGTTGAGTCCTTTGTCAGCAATGTCTGTCTATTGTCCATGTAAACCAACTGTCCCAATCACATCAATTACAGCTTTAGGATGTAATGTAGCTCTTTAACACACTCAGAATAGATTTGCAGCAAATCCACCACCTTGACCCATCTCTAGAAAGTCCAGTCAAATCCAGACACGTTGCTTTTTGAGGGACTGTCAAAAACAAAAACACAACAGCCTTATGTTGGTTGGTAAAATGACTAAAGCTCCATTTAGAGGTCAATTTGGCCCTTTCCCAATTTTTACCTCAAGCTCATGCCTTCACATTGTCATTTCCTTTGTAATTTTGTCCAGAAAAATAAGCAAATCAATAAACAAATCACTAAACATTAGTACAAATTTTATAAATGTAATTGATAATTATATCTATCAAAGGAAAAAAGACACCCAAGCAAACCTGTCTTACTTAGAACATAATGAATGGATGTGCCACTTGATGGTTTCAACTCCCATCAAGCCTTTGCACTACCTGGCAATCAGAGTGTTACATCCCAGTGACTGAATTGCTTTAATTCAGCCCGACTGGACAGCTCTATGTATTAAATTAGTTTTTCTGTGAAACAGAAAAGGACATACACCTTCTAAAAAGTATACATTTCTGTCAATGCAAAAATCTAAAATACTTTATTGATCCCAGAGAGAAATTAAGTGTTGTTGTAGCTCATAACATAAACCTTGAAGGACCTCAGCTTCCTCAAAAAGTACAGTCTCCCTTCTTGTAGACATTCTTGTAGACTCTGAGGTATTTGTACTACATAAGCGCCTCCACTTCTTCTCCCTTGATGGAGACAGTCTTTGACTTATCTCTCTTTCTTCTGAAATTTACAATAATCTCCTTTGTTTTGTTCCAACTCTGATACACCCAACAATTGCAGAGTCGTCAGAGTATTTCTGCAGATGACAGGTCTCTGTCTTATACTGTAAGTCTGAGGTGTACGGAATAAAAAGGAACGGTGAGAGTACAGTCCCTTGTGGTGCTCCTGTGCTGCTGACCAGCTGGTTTGACACACAATTCTTCAATCTCACAAACTGTGGTCTGTTTGTCAGGTAGTCATCGATCCAGCTGATTGTTGAGGCCTCCACTTGTGTCTAAAGGAGTTTCTGAAAAAGCGAATCAGACTGAATTGTTTTAAATGCAATGGAGAAATCAAAGAACATAATTCTCAAAGTGCTGCCTGCTTTGTCCAGATGACAGTGGGTTGGTTGAAGCAGGTTGATGATGGCATCTTCAACGCCAACTCCATGGCGATAAGCAAACTGCAGGGGGTCCTGATAGGTTCTAGTTTCCTTACTCGGGGGGCAGCAGGAGTCTCTCTAGGACCTTCATGATGTGTGATGTCAGGTCAACAGGTCTATAGCTATTGATGACTGATGGGTGAGTTTTCTTTGGTAGTGGAACAAGGCAGGATGTCTTCCAC
The DNA here is from genome assembly GCA_028564705.1 of Apricaphanius iberus. Lineage (NCBI taxonomy): Eukaryota > Metazoa > Chordata > Actinopteri > Cyprinodontiformes > Aphaniidae > Apricaphanius > Apricaphanius iberus. The sequence goes on along the minus strand of JAPXFQ010001989.1, from coordinate 690,524 downwards.
AACACCGGAACCTTCTCCTGGGTCAGGCTAAGGTTGAAGAAGTGCTGAAAAATTATTACAGAGCTGCTCTGCACAAGTCTTCAGGACTCTGGGGCTGACACCATCTTGACCTGCAGCATTGTTCTGGTTCAGTTTCTCCAACTGCCTCTTCACTTGACTTTTAGAGACATACAGGTGGGAGAGTGAGCTAAAGGATCTATCCTGTCACTCCACAGAATATCTTCCCAAAAGTCTCTTGAATCTCTGAACATTGTTAGCTCAGACAAGGGACATCTACTTTGCTCTAAATCACATGTCAAACTCAAGGCTAGGGTCCAAACCTGCCCACCATAGCAATTTATGTGGCATACAAAATTCTAAAGGACCATATTAATATAATCTTAAATTCTATTTCTGTGGACCTAAATACTATTTTGTCCACCAAATCAGTGTTTATTTTAATAATCCTAAATCTAATAATTGAGAAAAGATTCTTATTATTATTCTGTTTTACAAAGTACTTAAATGCAGAGCCATATGTTATTATATTTAGGATTTTGTTAAAGATAGTTCTATCAATACTTTCTGCCAAATTCTTACTCCATTTATTTTGAGCCCCAAAGTCTGATAAATTACTTTTAAACTTTTCCTGTCTGATTCATATAAACAACAGTGTTTCTCTTCTTGAATTTCTTAAGGTCAGGATATGATGTATTACTTTTTGAGATTCTTTAGCCAATTCATGCTGTCAGGTTAAGTAATGTCTTTATTCTGCAGGTCAGGCAGTAATCCGGCCTTGTTGTGACCATTGAATCCAAAATATGGGGTAAATCACAGATAACTCAAGATTTAATACGGGCATGATTCATTTTCTCAAAGGAAGAGGCCGGTTTGGAGCTTTATTCCCTTGATCAGATCAATAATCATTTACAAATGTTGTTAAAATAAAATACAACATAAAAATTGTTAAATGACTTCAAACATTTAAATGTGAAAAAAAAAAAACTTCTGAGTGGACATACATATATTTTTACAGCGTTGTATGTGCATTGTGGTTTGGTAATCATTATCAAAAAAACACAAAAGTATCTTCTGTGAACTTACACACACTGCTTGTTTGAATCCTTTTAGGTACGTATAGACATTTCTCTGCAAAACACACCATCAAAATCTGTATTATCCTCAAAAAAGTCATTTAAAGAGATTTTAATCTAGCGCATGGATACTGGCTATTAAGAAACTCAAACTTCCACATGAAGAGCATTTAAGAGGAGCATAACTAACCAAACAATTCCCAGAGGAGGCTGCCCTGACTGAGTTTATGGATCTCTGAGGTGTCTCTGCTCGAACTGCACAGAGCTGCTGTTCTCCCTTGTTTGCCTGCCTGGCCTGTTGGACCCCCACACCACAGCTTTCCAGAAAGACCCCCAAGCGATCCTACATTCAGCCCGGCTGAGCAGCAAGCTGAAATTAAAGCTGTTTCCCTGTGGTTTTTGAAATAGTTGGACAGTGAGAGCATGGGGTGGCCCTGAGTCAAGGCTGAGGCTGTCTGGGCTTGGGAGTGGAAATATCAAAAAAGGCAATGAGTGGAGTGGGGGGGGGGAGATTGGAAACATGCAAAGTGAGGTAGACGAAGAAGCTAATATAGTTGCCTGGCCAAAGGTTTCTGTTTTGAGAAAGACCATAAAGCTGCTGTGGGTGTAATATTTTGAAGCAAACCAATTACATTTTATGTCTTTCTTCAGTGGCTGCTAATAAAGTAGCACAAATATAAGGAATGTACAACATGAGATGACAATATGTTCACTCAACAGGACAATCATCAGAAATACAAGAAATAAGTTTTCCCAACTTATTTTATGCTCAGCCTCCAGATGCCTTGAAAATATAATCCATCTGCCAAATAGTGCGATGGCCTGTTATCTTTTTCACAAGCCTCTAAATTTAGCTGGTAGTAACAGAACAGAAACTACTGATCACTTTGTTCTTTCTCTGTAAGGTGGCGTGACGCTGGGTTTCAACAGAGTTTAAAGTGTTTATTGTATTACGTAACTGTGCAGCACAAATCTGGGCTAAGGAGCAAGGGGTGGGTCTACAAGGTCCTTCTGCCCCCCAACGACTTTTTGGATTTGACCACAACTCCAGCCAACATTCTTCAGACCTCTGCTCGATTTGTTCTGTAGAGATCTGTGTACCTTTTCACGAAACATTAAGATACAAATCAAACCATGTGGACCTTGTCAGCGGCAACTTTCTTGACATATGATTTTGCTCTCCGAGAAACACGCTGAGACTATCATGCCTGATTGTAATCACAATATCCCTCGTGCTTTTATTCTCTATTTTTATTCACGCTGGAAGACGTACAAAAGACACATTTTGTTTCCCCCCGATGTTTCCAGGCTGAAGCGAACTGGCTGTATATAATGACTGGAATAAAGAGGAGAAAATTCTTCAGCCAAGTTTGAATCTGTGGGGGTTCAAGCAGCGAACGGATCGCTCCTGCAGGAACAGTAGCCAAGACATCTGTGTGACAAACAGGGATTGATGCCTGCAACCAGAACACCAGGATTGGGAAAAACCAGGATTAACTGGTCACATTGCGTACTGCAGGACATGTCTCTTCCATGTCCATGTCCAAGTGTCAAATTTAAAATGCAAATATACAGTTAAATAAGCATGCACATATACATTTACTTTTGAGGTGGACAGCAGTAAATAAGTATAATCTAGAATAAGACAGTAAGGGGTGCACTTGGTGGCAGAGTATCCTCCCCAGTACAGTACTAATGTACTCAGTATGGAGGCTCTCATTATCCAATATCCACTGGTTTTCTGTTCAGTGGGGTCATTGTGCTAACTCAAGAGTTCTCTCTGCCTGAGGCCAAAAGGATGGTGCTGGGGATGACATGAGCACAGGGCTTTAACTGTTTCAATGTATTACAGTTTACACCTCTGCAATAATGCTGTAAAAGGAAAAGATAATTTCATCACCACAAATGGGAAAATATTTTCCAGAGTAAGAAAATCAAGATTTAAAATGTTGCCAATATGGCTATTAAAAAATTCATTTGTAGCAGCAAGGCCTTAGGTCCAATCTGCCCCATGAGTTTGTTTTAACAGACCCTCAATGTTTTAAATTATTAATAAATTACATGCATCCCAAAAAAGAAATTAGTTGTAGCCTAAACCAGTGGCTTGGCCTATCAGAGTGTTACCTCACAGCACATGATCTAGCGTGACTCAGAAACTAAAACATGCTTAGAGATAAGCTGTGACCAAGGGGCAAACTCCGCCCGCAGAAAATGAAGCCCACCAGGAAGTGGCAAAAATTGCAGTTGCCCCCTCAGGCTGAGGGCTGGCTGCAAAAAGGAGCAACTTCCCGTTGACTCCCATGTTAAAAAGGCCAACTTTACAGCAAAAATAAACATGTTTACAGCCTGGTTAAAAAAAAAAACATTTTAGGTTAGATAGTTCAGGTTTACCGTCATGACAACTCTGAGGGGGGTGAATTTTTTTTTCCAACTCCTCCGTTAAGGTATAATTTAATCTTGAAATTATTAATAATTAGGGGTGTGTAGTTTTGATCTACATGTCCGTCTAGTCTAACCCTGGTGGCGAATGGTAGCTAATAGCTTGCACCGCAGTCTGCTTGTCTGCCTCTGACTTCACAGCCTGGGACAAACATAAAGACTTCAGCCATTTCATGTTTTTAAACTTCACTATCAAATGATTTTGCAGTTTTTATTGGGTTTTTTATATTAATCTGCACTTATTGGACAAATATGGCTTGCTGGGGTATTGATTACAGTAACAGAACGTCCAAGAAATCTCTGCTTGGGGGACGCTTCATACGGGCTGATAATTCACCAGCTGTGGGTGGGACCATTTCTGTTAAGTCGGCAAAGGGAATGGAGCTCTGATCTGAGCTTTTATGTCTTTCTACACGCGGGTTGGAGCAGGCGACCGGTCGGGTAGTGGCAGAGCAGCAAAGTCGGCAGGACCGAGGAACCGCAGCGAGCCGCGGTGTCAGAGTGGGAGACGGCTATATCAGGCTGGAAGTCTACAGAATCGGGCTCTAGACAGACTGGATGATCGCTGGTTAGATTAGTACTGGTGTGAGGAACACAGCTGGAGGCAAGAACTAATGGATGTCTGAGATGGAGGTTGAGTCATAAGTTTTTTAACTTTTGAGAGGATGTGAGTTGTCATTTGTGACGGCTTTTTGGTGGTGTTAAGCTAAGCCTGCCCATGTCCTCACCCTCTACCGATGCTATTGGAAATACAACCATTTAAGGCCGTATTGACACGACCCATTCCATTCTTGTTATATCGATATCTTTTCTCCACTCGAGATCTTTCTGGGTCTAAAGCGACCCTAGAGGAAAAACGGTCCAAAAGTCTCTCAACCGTGATTTTTTGGGTGAAACTGGCTGCAGCCTATGTTGGCTTCAGTTAACTCTTGACTAGCTTTTGACTAGCTTGTAGCTATGTCAGCTTGGAGCGTCAACCCTCCACCCCCAGCCTCACAGGGCCACTCTCAGCTCCACCTCTTTGCCCATTTTGGAGTTTCTGGGAGTGACGAGGCGAGTGACGCGGACAAGATGGCGGCGGTGGAAAATGCCCAGTTGGTTTCATTTTCTGCTCTTCAGAAACCTATGGGTGATGTCACGCAATGGTTAGTCTATTGTATCTACAGTCTAAGGCTGTGACAAAGGATGTTCAGGAGGCTTATCAGGCCACAATACCATCATAGGAGCTAAGGACACAGCATCCTCACTCAACAGTAACATTTCATAAAATACAAGCAATGGGTATTTATTTCTTTATGAGAACCAAAAATCTTGGTACCACGGGGTAATAGAAAAGCAGGTGTGTAAACTTCCCATGAGCCCTTTCTACAACTATCTCTGAGTGGTTTGGGATAGGTTTATTGTTTTCTGTTAGCTGCCAAAACTCTAACAAGCTGTTGACTGTATTGGTGAAATTTGTAAGCTTCATGTTTACAGGTCCAAATCAGATTTCTTGATATAGTCACTGGTATAGGACAACTGGTGATATGCAAGTTATCTATTTTCTGTAATTGGGTCCATGGGGTAAAAAACTCATTCTAAGGGTCCTAAGATGTCTGTAAGGGTTCAGGATTGAGAACACATCCAAAGAGATGTGTCCAGAAGGCATCGTAATCAAATGCCTGAACCATCTCAACTCTGACCCTCTGGATGATAGAACTCTAATTACAGAACACATAGAAGGCACACTTATCAAGTTAATTTCCATCCAGGATCTTGTTGTTTTTTTTTTACCATGATTCATATTTCATGACCAGAGGTGATGGTTGGGGCATAGAAAGCAAATACGGAACTTTATTTTTGACTCACCTCCTTCTTCAGCACAGCAGATTGAACACTGCCCTCATTGCTGCAGACAAGGAGCCAGACCGTCTATCCGTTTCTCCCCCATTGACATGCAGCAAGAGAAAGTCCAATGATTATCTTAGTCCGACTGAAATCAGACTTTTAAAATTCATGTATACACCTTAGTACGGCTTGAATCGAACCAAACAGGAGTTTTAGAAGCTCGACTAAGATACCCAAATAATGTGTAGATGTGGGCTTAAGCAACTGCGGTGCCAGAAGGTGATCCTCTGCCCAAGTCTTAAAAGGGGGGGATGGTATGTAAAATCCACTTTTTAAAGCTTTTCATCACATCCTTATGTCATTCCCTTCTTAAAAACAAGCTAATAATTTATGTATGTTTGAGTAATCTTTTGAAAGTCTTGTGGCCACCTTTTTGAGCACTGAATGCAAGATTCCTCCTAGCTATGCCCTCACTGCGCAGCAACGCCTCCACGCCCATGTCTCTCCACAGCCCTCCCTCCCCCGCTCCCCGAGCAGAAAGGTATAACACTGTCAACAGCAATCAGCTGTCACCTATGGAAATTAGTATAGTTATTTTTCCCAAATGCGCAATGCCTTCTTTGGGGGAAAAAAAAGTCTGGCGCACGGCATCAGCATTACATGGAGGAAATACTGATATTGTGATTACCGAGGCTAATCACCCCAAGCTATATGACACCAGCTGTTTTCTATACAGAGACAGGATTAAAAAAATAAACATTGTAAAGAGGTTAAACTATTTAGACATGAAAGCTCTTAAGTGGTTTTTTGGTTGTTCTTAAAAGAGCCGTTGTGGCTCCAAAAGGCCCTCCTCTCTCCACTGAGAAGTGAGTCATGAACAGCTTCCTCACCCGGACAGCCCCTCTGAAGGAGTAAACACAACCCAGGCCTGGCAGTAGCTCGATTGTTCAAGCGTCCTGCTAGGGGCATGCAACGCTTTTCGGTTGCTTCAAACACTTTCGTTGGGAACGCACTGCAATGCTTTGTGGGAGAATTAGTTTGGATGATATCCCAGTGACCGAACATCCTCCATGTACTGTTGTCCAATTTGTACTTTCTTTAACATTAAAAGTACTCTTAGATAAGTTCTTTTGTTATTTTTGTGTCTCTTCTTTGTCTTCTCAAAGCCCCATACCGTCGTGGCAGATGACCGCTTGTACTGAGCCAGGTTCTGCTGGAGGTTTCTTCCTGTTAAAGGGGAGTTCTTCCCTTCACTTGTCGCTACATGCTTGCTCAGTATGAGGGATTACTGAGGGATTGCTGTGGTTGGAGTTTGCATCTTCATGTCAATGACTAAGTGCTATGCTCTTCACTACTGAGGTAAACATAATTTGTTTTTATTTTCCTCCGATTAGTAATATGCTTAAATTCAGCTGCTCATGTCGTATGATCTGCAGTCTGTTCAGATCGAGCCACCACCGTCCGCTGATGAGCGGAGAGGCTCACGGCGAGCTCTGTAGGGTGGGAGATTTAGCTGCTGATATTACACTTCGTGGTTTGAAGCTTAAGTTATGTTTGAGGATAGTTAAACAAGCTACATCTCTGGGTGGATGTAGGTGGTGCTCCAAAAACAAATTCCAACCATTTTTTCTTCAGTTCCTCCTGCGTTCAAAAAAAAAATCTAGCATTCATGTTTCATCTCTACAAATACCATGTTCTGTTGTATATGAATCCCTTTGGGATCAATAAAGTATTAATCTCTATTAATATCTATCTATCTATCTATCTATCTATCTATCTATCTATCTATCTATCTATCTATCTGTCTGTCTGTCTGTCTGTCTGTCTGTCTATCTATTATACAGTGGCTAATTGCTCAGCTCTGCTCCACAGCTAAAAAAATGCAGCCTTCCTGTGGGTGGGCCCAAGCCACATGACGTTTAGTGGACAGGCTATTTGAAACTCAGTCGTTTTCTGGTCTATTTTCCTGATGCAGGGAATTGCGTTTGGAAAAAATATTTACATGCAGCATGCTTATACAACTCAGATTGACTGATTGTATTGAAACAAACTGTTTTTTATTATTTTCATTGAAGGATACCTTTAAAAATGAACCAATGATGTCTGGAGATCTTTAAGAACTTTCTCAATTTTGTTAATCTGATTTGCAGATCAAAACTTCTGTCTTGATCAAATATAAAAGAGAACTTCTATTCAACTCCTAAAAGAAAGAACAGCAGAACCTGTACTGAACAAAATCACCTGAAACATGGCCAATCAAAGGCCAACGTTGCCAAAATTTCAAGTCGTGCAAATTTTGTTGATAACCCCCGATTTAGAAAATTACAGAGGATTCACAACAAGACTCAAATGCATATTCCTATTTTTTTATACATAATGTACATACAGCATTGTGAATTCATAAGGGTTATAACACTCATGAGTGTTGCACGAGGGTCAAGGAAGGGAACCATGTGTTCTGAAAAGTATGACCTCTAGTGTCCTGAATGTTGCCTCCACCCAGCCACACCCCCTAGTACACACAGAGATAGACAACACACGAATGCACGTCTTCCAACCTAGACAGGCCAGGTTGCCAGAGCTACACAAACTCCCACCCATTAGCGGCAGGATTCCAGGATAACCATGGAAACCGGTCTCTCACCCCCGGGGAGACGAGCAGCAGAACTGAAAGGCTCCATTCAATTTCCACATCCCAGTACAGCACACACAAAAGAACACACATGCACTCTTTTTCACACAGTAACACACACCCACTGACGAGCAAACACACTGATACACACACAGCCGTGGACACGTCCTACCCACTTGCTCTAACAGCCTCGCAGTCACTCCAGCCTTCTATGCCTGCCTCCACTGGGGTGAGTGGGAGCTTGTTAGAGAGACCGCACACTACATCCTCTCACCCACGGTCCTCGGCTGCACACAGGCAGCCCACCAGTGAAACATTAATTACACCTCACTCATTGTGATTAGACACACTTTTAGTGGGAGACGACAGACTTTATTGTGTGCACGGGGATCATCCTTTCCCTACCCCCGAAGGCAGGAAGCATCTTATCAAGCCACAACGGCAAGTCGCATCAAATGACTACATCTTGCATGTACATTCTTGTCTGCCACTCACTTCACATGGCAGATATTCAGAGGTGAGGCTGCTGTCATTTATAGAAATGTTCACTGACACCTCTTGTGTGCACAGGCTGTGTCACATTCAGAAACATCTCTTAATGGGATATTTGAGAGAAGATGAAATGGTTACCAGTTAATAGAGATGCATATATGATTGCAGGTGAAATATCCATCATGCCACTGTGAGTGCTCATTGCTTCTCAAGTCTCCTCCGGTTTAAAAAGCAGAATGTGCTCAGTGGGTTTAACTAACAAGAGTGAAAAGGTTAATGAAGCACGGTGGGAAATCAGCCTTAAGGTGTCACAGATAGAAGATCACAATAGATGGACTGAAAGTTACAGGGATATGGTAGGAGGAATTAGGCTTTATGAGAGAAGTAACCCCGCAGGTTCCTTGATATATAATAATCACAGATTAGCTGTAAATTACTCACAAATTATCAAAATTGAAGGACAAAAACTGAAGATTTTGCTCTTTTTTTAAAGGAAATACAGGAGAGATACAAGGAACTTTTATTTTAAACTCCACAATCACCTTTACATGTGGCCCTTTTAACCTATTGGCCTTTCGGCCAGTTGTTAAGGCAAACTAACCTGTTAACATTTTCTTTATGTAAACCTTTTTTTTTTTTTTTTTTACGTGTCCTGTCTAGCAGTATGCTACTCAGAATTGGTGTCTGAGTACCAAGTACAAGCCCAACAGTTTTACTTTCCCAAGCAGAGTATTACAGCTTCGCTGTAGTACGCCACTTGATGTATATGTATGAAAAATCTTTATTAGTGATTACTGTGGGTTCAATTTCCTGACGTCATGGACATTAAACTGAGACAAGAAGGGAGAAAGGAAGAAGGTGAAGAAAAGAAACCGGACCAGCAGAGGTGCGAACCGACGACACAAGACAGGGAGGCAAACAAAGAACACAAGAAAACATCCCAGTCCTCCACCTCTGCCGGACGGCAGAGAAACAGTAATACAAAACAAAAACAACAAACTGTACAGAACCAAACCAATAGTTCGGATCTAGTAGAATAAACTAAGAATTACACATTCACTACACACAAGCATTGATTAATGAACATAATACAAATGTTTCTGGTAAGCTCCTGTGAATAACTAACTAATGATGATAACCTCAGCTTAAGATATGTCCGTCCTCACCAATGTCCCCACACCTATGTGTGTGCGAGCATGCAGGTCGGAATAAGGTTTCCCCATGCAAGTGATTGATAGCTGGTGTAAGGAACCGTCAATCCGTCCTACAGGAATCGACACAGATATGGAGGAGGCAAGAGATGTATGCATCCAGGGTCCCACAGAGTACAGAGGCCACAGGCGGATCAGCGCAGGGTCGATCACCCGCCAAGAGAGGAACGGATGGAAGCCCCAGGGGAACACCCACCAGCCGCAATGCTGGGGCCCGAGGGATCGCAGTGACGAGCCCACGGGCCCCGCCGGTAACCGGCTACGCCAGGGCGGGCCCGGATCAGGAACCGGAGGCCACGGGGACCAGGGGCACCCCGCCCCCCAGCGGGGCCCCAACCAGGGACCAGCCGACAAGGGCCCCCCGCCGCCGCCGCAGGCAAGGGGGATCCGCAGCCAACCGACGGACAACACATGCCGCCGCCACCCCGGACCAATACCCACCGCCAACAACCCGGCCCGCCTCCACACACCCACACGCCAGGGAGCCACAGCAAGAGCCACAGCGGATGTACGCCCTCCCCAGGCCGCGCCCAGCCGGCACCTGGACATCCAGATCTTCCAGCTCCCGGGTCCAGATCCCGCCCCACGTAGGGCGCCAAGATCAGGGGCCCAGCCAATGCCGGACAGCCCCACCAGGTGAACAGACCGGCCAGCAGAAGTCCTGGAACCGGCAGGAGGACTGGGCGCCAGGCACGGTCCCCACCGATCCACCGGACGGCACCAACCTGTTCTACAACCCCGGCACCCCCAGAAGAGGTGCCCCAGTCAATCCAAGGAGGACGTCGGCCCGAAACAGCGGCCGCCCGACACACCGGACCACCCAGGACCCGCCCGACATGCACCAGGACCGAGCCGGGCCGCAACCGGGACCCCCGGCCCCAGGCATCGAGAGCCATCATCAACCAGCGGGCAGGAGCAACCATCACCGATGGGGAGTGACGGGGAGGGAAGAAGATGCATCAGGCCAGAGAGCAGCCAAACACCCAACCTGACAGGTAGACATAGACAGACAGAGACACTCATACGTACCCTCCCTCTCATGCGTACACATTCTTACAAATACAGGACATACGAAAAAAGGACGCTATACACTCATTCATACCCCCCATACGTACACTATACTCCATACTCCCAGGCCCAGGGACAGACGCCCCAATAGAGAACCCTGCCCCTGCACCCAGGAGACAGACCCCTTTGCCCACCAGGACGGGGACAAGCAGACCGCCAAGGCCCCCACACCGGCAAGAGCAGCCCACCAGCCCAGGACCCCGACCAGACGGCGTGATGTTCTATCCGGGCTCCGACCCCTGATGGTCCAACGAACAGGGGTGTGGAAAGACCCCCCAGCCTCTCTCCCCCAGCTCAATGTGGTGTTGTTGCGTGTTGTTCTAATGTGCACTTAAAACAGAGGGGGGGGACATGGAAATACTGCCGGGTACCCCCATCTCCCCCCCCCCCGGGCCCTCAGTGTCTAGATGCGTTTAACCAGTGGGTGCCGGCACCACAGGCGAGGCCCCCATAACGGGCCCCTATAGGGGGCCCCCCATGAGGGGTCCCACCCCCAGCGCCAATGCGCCCCACCGCCAGGTCCCTACATGTGTGTCTAAGTTGCTCAATAAAATCGGGACCCAGGCCGCCACCGGGTAGCGAAGACGGAAGCTCCATCCCGCACCCCAGTGACGTGCCCACGTCCCAAGGCCTTGTGAATGGTAGGATGAAGGAGCAGGTGGACAGAGGCATGGGGATGGGGAGAAAATAACTGGGGTGACCATTGCCAACCCCAGGGAGCCAGCTCCCCTGCTGACTCCAATAGGCACCCCCGTTCGGCCCGATCCACCAGGGGTGGGAGGCCCCAGCACGTCAAGTCGGGGCCCACGGCAGCGGCAACCCCGAGCCCCATGGGGGCCCCGGCAATCCACCAGCCCCCATGCCAAGGGCATACCTAAATCCTTCCCAACATTCACACTGCTAACAAAACACATGTCTCTAGACACCCAGGTTGAGTTTAGCCTCCCCTCCTCCTCAACGCCCTCCCCCCTCCCGTCCCAAGCGCACCCTGTTAAAAAGAGCGCCTGTGCTAGATGGTAAAAAGCCTCCCCGCCAATAAGAGACGCCCCAGGCACCGCCAGCGTCCGAGGCCCCCCGCGCCGAGGCCGGAACCCGGCGCACCACCGACTCGGGTACCCCGGACATGCCGCGCCAGGCCCGTGAGCAGACCGAAGTCCCGGGCGGCCAATCCCCAGGCCGACATCCTCCAGCCTTGCTACTACCGCCCTCTTTATGTAAACCTTCTTATCAATACTAGACAACCCTGACCGGCCTCTTCATGGGACTATCCTACAACAGCCGAGTCTTTTCATTCAAAGGCTTCAGCAGTTAGCTATAACACAGACTGCTACACAAGATCCTTCTACACAAAGCCATCAGGATAACAAAAACTCCAAAAATTGTATTCTTCTGAACAATAGAGGGGCTATTTGTTTTTTGTGAAACCAAACCTTTACATAATTCCAGTTAACATTCATTACGTTATCATGCACATCAAAATCTAGCTTTTTGGAGTAATCAGACTTAGGGCTTTCCCTCTGTTTAGAGCTGAGTCAGAGCTTACATGTCACTCAGAAAACCGAATTTATAAATGAAGCACGGTTGACCTTCCGGCGATAGATGCCGGCATGCGCTTCTACGTGTTAGCCATATAGTGGTTAGCTTTGAGCTTCACACAGGCAGTATAAAGAGGCTGGTGGGAGAGAAGTAGACTGAGTAACAGTAGGATAATCACAATGCACCGTCTCTTCGTCAGTCCATACATGCACTGATCGGCCGCTTACGTTTTTCTTAGCTGCCATATTCTTCTTATAATACTACTATGTTTTTGCTAAGCCACACTTCCACATTGGGCTGGGGGTTTGGTTGCAGAGTAGTTCGATTCTCAATCGCATTATATGGGTAGCTTAGTCTGGCTTCTTAAACTCCAGTTCGGTTCGAATCAAGCTGTACTAAGGTGTATACATGCATTTCAAAAGTCTGATTTCCGTTGGAATAAGGTAATAATTCAACTTTCTCTCCCTGCATGTAAACGTACTGACTGTTATTTGTGGTTATCTAGCAACTGTAGTGTTGGTTAGCGATGTTAGGTTTTTTGTTAGCAAATGGCTTACCTGATGTAAAGTTATCGCTGCGAATTGTTGCCTTCCTAATCATCTCCTCGTTCCAATAGCTTCTTCTGATTCTTTACAATACCTGACTGTGTCTATTTTTTGCAGACTAAATGCACAGTAGAGCAGGGAGTAACAGGCACTAATGATCCCTCTATCTGGCCTACGACAAAGAGTAGACTCACACGGAACCACGGATGAAGTTTAAATCTGCCATGCTTTTTAATTGAAAAGAACTGAACACAGTGCGGGCTGAATTGTAGTATAAACAAGAAGTGCCACCCTGTTAAGGTGTTAATTGCGTTATAAGAATTAATCATGGTAATTCCGCAAAATAATTCACCTCCATTTTATATATATATATATAAATATATATATACACATATATATATATGTGTGTGTGTGTGTGTGTATGTGTGTGTGTGTGTGTGTGTCATTGACTCCCATCATCTTTGATATTGCATACTGAGTTAGATTTATTTTTCATTTCTAGTGTTGCCGCTAGATCAGGATGTTATTTTCATGTAATGAAGCAATTTTGCATACCTGAGCTTAAAAAATGTAATTGTTTTATTATTTTTTAAACAATGTTGCTTGCATACTAATAAGGGATTTTTAAGTATTGAAAATTTGTGATTTTTTTGTGATGAATAAATTAATAATAGCATTCACACAAAAAAATGGAATAAGTGCTGTGTTATGTTACCTTTTTATGACAATCTTTAAAGAAACAACACAAAAAATTAGCAGAATTATGGGTGTTGTCTATATGTTGTTTCGGGGAGTGATTCAAAAGAAGAGGATTTGATCACTAAATGTAAAAGTAAATTAATAAACATTTATCATTGATGGTGAATGGTGAAGCTAACTGAGGCGTTTACAAAAAGATGTAAAAATGCCTTGATCCATGTTATTTTCCTCACATGGATTAAATGGATCTGTGTTTTTAAGATACCTCGATGAAGCAATTTGCCTACAAGGTAGCACAAAGAAATGCACATTTATCTGGAGCAGTGTTGCGGCCAATTTTGACACACCCAGCCTTGGACAACACCTAAACCTCCTCCCAAAAAAGCAAAGAAGATATTAAAAACTTAAAAGCACTTAGAGAATGTAGACCTCCTCCAAATCAGACGCCAACCACCCACACACATACACCCCACCACCCCAAAGATCCAAATTTTATTCTGTTTTTTATTTAAAGCCAGAGACATAAATTGCTTTAAGGGGTTAAAAAAAGTAGAAAACTGAATGCATATAGTGTATGCGAACTGATATCGGTGATAGAAATAAAAAAAATTGTCTTTAACAGAATGAACAAGGTGGAGCTGATTATGAAGGATTAAGAAAGAAATTGGCAGAAACAGGCTGTCATAAAACACATAAATGACTAACCAACACCTCTGAAACACACCATTCTGATTTGCGCCTGGATCACCTCAGAGCCCACACAGACCATTAAAACATAAACGCTGCTTAAATCAATTTGAAAAGGATCTATTCAAGAAAACTCTGATTGGCAAAGACTTGTCATTCTTCACCGACGCAATTTGGATTGTTTTCTCTTATCCTAGTGGCAGGATGGTGAAGATATGCGATTCTGAAGACGGATGGTTGGATGGACAGGTGGGAGGGCTTACAGAAGAATAAGGTCAAAAAAATAAAATAAAGGGTGTGATGTTGTTTTGGGAAAACAATGTAGGCAGGAGGGAGAGAAGCAGAGAGATCTGGAGCATGGCATGGACGGAGGGAGAGACGAGAGAGGCTGGCATTAATGATGGGTGCGCCCGAGGCCACACAAGTGCAGCTGTCTCCTCTCCCAACTTCAGCGATGTCAGATTGGTATAATAAAACTCGGTGCGCTGGTCTGTGCTTTCAGGAAAAGCTGGGTGGATTGGGATGGAGAAAAATAAACAAGCCAAATCATTTCCATATCCAGCTTGCATTCAAAAACAAAATCGTAATACAGTGTTTGAATAAAGTTCAGTATTCATACATGTTGGAACTTGCTCATCAAACAACTACAAATTTCATTGTATTTTGGGGGGATTGTATATGTCAGATAGCACAAAGTAGTGCAGATTGGTAAAGGTGAAGGATGCTAATATAAGGTTTTTGACAGTTGTTATAAAATCAGAAAAGTGCGGCGTGCATTTATTTGAAGTCTCCATGGAGACCTCATACAAAAACCACCATTCGCTGCAGTTATAACTTAAAGCCTTTTGGTGTATGAATTTAGCTCCAACACCTCCACTGTGCCTCTTGAAGAAAATCCTCTCAGCATGATACTGCTATCGCCATGTTTCACTGAGGGGATGGTGTTTAGGGTGATGTGGAGTGTTAGTTTTATGCCTGTAGAGGTTTGGTGTTGTTGAACCCTCAAACAAGATGAAAAGCCAGCAGACATGAAGGACATTATATGATGGAAGCTTTACCAAAAATAATATATAAAAAAATCCCCACGAGTCCACCTTTCTGTGTCCTCCTTAAAAAGATATAATCCATACCTTACTATACCAAATTTAGCAGGTTTTACCTAAACTATTTACAAATAAATGTGTACGATGTTACACTGCAAATACAGATTAGATATACAAAATATACTAAGTCAAATCTAACTAAAAGTTAAGTCTACTTAGTTAAGTCTACTTCCATCCTCATCTTTGGCAAAGTGGTCTGCCCCATTGAAAATTCCCTGGTTTTCAGAAGGTTGACCTCAAAGAAAAAGATGTTGGTGGTCTTTAAAATAAAAACATAAAAAAACTTCCTGTGAGACTATGCAATTGTGTGCTTCATCTTAGTGAAGGAGATGTTTTCCAGCACCTTCACAAACTGTTTTGCATGTTGGCAAAAATTTCTCTTTCGAAATAATTTGACTGAAGTAACTGATGGCTTCCTTCCAACAAACTTTTTTATTACCAACCTTCTTCAAAGGCTAAATTCGTGCATGGAAATGCCTAATTCATACTTTCAAGATGCTTTAGCGTCCACTCAATCTGGAGGCCTGTATTTCACTATGTGTACCCGCACATTATGGTCCACTAGGACTCTCTGCATCGAGTGTGTACTGACAGCGACCTTACCAATATAAAGGATGCCACCATACGCACAGCAGATTAAGGTCAGGGTCAGATGATAAGAAAAAAGAAAAACAACAGCAAAGCTTCCCTTAAAGAAGCAGCGAGGGAAGATCTGATTGTTTTGCCAGTTGGATTAATTTTCTTTTGGGGCCCAGCATAAAAACTACATAGAAATCCAGATTTAAACTACCTTATTCTTTCTTTTCACTTCTTTTCTTTTTAATCTCTTTTGAATTTAAGGGTATAAAACAGAGCATTTGTGCCTCAATAGGTGAGTTGGAAAATGATCTTACCTGAGCAGTGTATGTCTGCGACTCCTCCAAAGTTTCCATGGGTCTCTATGATTAAAGTAAAACCTGTAGATTTACGTGGACAAGTAGGTTTTAATTGGTTTACACCTGTGCCATGTTGCAGAAGTTGTCAGGTTCTGGGTTTATTTAGGTGCATCATACTCAGTGGTTTTGAACACAAAAGTACAACAAGCTTTTCAGATTTTCACTTATCAACAAGCCGGAATTGACTTTCAATCACTCTACCATGCTACACTTTATGATGGTTGTAAGTGAAATTCATTAAAATGCATTGAAGTTTTTAGTTCTTGGGTACAAAAAATATGAAAAAGTTAAAGGTGTATGAATACTTATGCAGGAAGATGTGTGCTCCCATAGATAAAAGCAGCTATGACCAATGGATGCTCTACATTTTTGTTTCTTCTGTTCAAACAGAACTTCTTGCTTTCATTGAGTTTTCCAAGGGCTGATGTCAGAGTGCGTCCAGAGTGCACTGAGTCACACATAAATGAGCTCTGCCCACCACCTTTTCTCTGTGTTGTTGTCCTTTGTGGCCTGGTGAAAAGGTAAAAGCATGATGTTAGATGCTCCAGACTCAGGTCACACCCGGTCACTTATCGTTGCACCATACACCCAAATCCTGTAGGGCTTGACCAAGGAAAAACAAGCAACTAAAATCAACCCAAGGACTGCCTCCGCTGCCTGTACTTGATCTTTAGATGCTCTCTTATTTGATGGGCCTACATGTGGGAGGATATCTGCTTGTCTGACTCACTTCATGTCTGCCTTACCACCCCCTCCCTCTAGCTTGGCCAGCACTTAAGAGTTGTGTCTTTCTCCTCCTTTTCTGTTTTTTTTTTTTTTTTTTTTTTTTGATCACAGCTGAGGTGATTTGGTCCAGGCCGCTGGATAATCTGATTAGAGGGGGGCTCAGGCACAAAGTCTCCACTCTGATCATTTTAGTCACCTGGGACGCTGGTCACATTTGTTTGGGGAGGGGATCCCCATACAGAGGAAAGAAAAAAAAAACATGCTTATGAGATCTTCAGATGTATTAGTTGTGGATTGTGAGCTTCACCTTCTTTTAACCCTGCTTTAAAATGTGTAATGAATTCTGTGCAACCCACTTGATATTTTTCATAGTTTGGCATGTTACAATCAGGCATCTCCATGTAGGTTACTTGGCTTTTTACATGACAGACAAGCATGAAATAGTTCATAACTGTGAAGTGAAAGAAAACAAACATTACAGTACTGAGCTTTGAAGCTCTCTCAGAGCAATGTTTAAACCATTCATATGATGAAACAGTAGAATTGCAAGCCCACAAAGTAGGGATGCACTGATACTGGTATTGGGTATCGGCCCCGCTATGTCTAAGCTGTATGTATTGGTAGCGGTTAAACTTAACCGAAACCGTGAACCGATGCTCAAAAAGTGGAAAATCTGCAAGAAATTCACAAAAAGATTCATTTTTCACTTGAAATTTTATTTTTGTGATAATTTTATATTTTACATCTGTTATTTTGTCTTAGTTACATTTAGTTAGTAGAGTCTGGGGCCTTCAGTCTCCTCAAGAAAGGTATAAGGTGGAAGTTATACAGTTTATTAATTCAACAATAGTATCTGATCGGAATGGGGGTATCGACAGATACACAAAGTCTAGGCATCTGCATAGGTACGGGGACTGAAAAAGTCGGATTTCGTGCAACCCTACTACAAAGACATAACCAACAACGTAAATTGTAAGGTCAAGCAAAGAGTTAAAAAAAGTAGAAAAGCATTCAAAGACATACTCTATTAGAGCTGCAAAGTTCCACGGCTCAGAAATGAGAATCAGTTGACAACGATTTGCTGTACACCCCTGCGAGAAGGAAGCCTTGGTTAAAATCCTCATGAAGATTTTTGTTTGCCACACAGAGGAGACGACAAACATGTGGAATAAGGTGCTAGTGAAACCAACATCGCTCAACACAAAAAAAAACACTGTCCTCACAGTGAATCATGACATTGGCAGCATCATAGGATGGAAATGCCTTTCTCCAACAGAGACGATGAGGTTGGTTATACTTGATGGGAAGATGATAAACCCGCTAACAGAGAAAGGCTTAAAGAAAACCAGTTGCAAAAGACTTAAGACTGAGGTGTTTGCCTCTCCACACTACAACATAAGACTGTACGAGATGCAATGGGATGGCTTGGATAAAAGCTTATTCACGTGTTAAAATGGTCCAGTCTAAGCTTATGCCTAAATTCAATGGAGAATCTATAGCTGAGACCGGAAAATGGATGTTTGGGTGGAGCAACAATGCCCCAAAAGGCTTGAAGCAAATGTGTCAGCAAGAGATGGTTCGACAAAGGAGTGACTCAGTGGGGCTTCACTAATACGTATCCCACATCATTTTCTTTCCATTTCAGTTTTGCAAGACATTGTGCGGGTCAATCACGCAAAAATTAGGTGTATGAATACTTTTGCAAGGCTCTGTATGGGGAATGAGGGATTTGAGCGGGGTCAATTTTTCCATTACAGATTAAATTGCCTTCTTATAGACTGTAAAAACATGCAAATATATTATTCCCTTGCATCAGAGGATACAAAGTGTGTTCTTCAGGTCTCTAGAGGCTCCACAGATGTTCAACGCTTTTCATTAGGTAAGCCAGGCGTTATTCCCCAGCATGTTCTGCAGATATCCCCGGGGGGGTTCGTTGTAGAGTGTGTGTTCTCAGACCGCAAAGGGGAAAAAGGTGAGAGTGGAAGAGGGGCTCTTGTCAGGAAGGAGATGAGGAAGGCATAGACATGACAGACATCTCATTAATCACAAGACTCTCCAGGAAGAATTTGTGGACCCATACCTGCTCTCCGTGGAGGAAACCAAATGACTGGACTGGATTGGAAATCGGAAGAGCTCGTGTTGGTTTAGTGCCGCGTTTCTTCGCCGGCTTCATTATTGCCCTTTTCCCTCTGTCATTCGCCGGCTGTGTTGGTGCACCATCAGCCCCTCTGGCAGTTCCGTCCGTGACAGGTACAGACAGCGAGAAACACTCTGTAAGAAGCAAATCTGTCACGTGCTAACTAAAACATGTCAGAGTGAAAGTGCTGTGTGTCTAAGAGCAGCAGTGGCCTCGCCGTGTGGAGAGCTGAGTGGAATACAGGCTGTTACAGTGAAGAGTTTATTTCACGGCTTCAGAGGAGGAATAGACAATGAAAGAGCTTCCAAAGAGAAGGAGCAGCCGGTTGTGTCGGAGAACGAAATATTTGGGGTAAAGAAATCAAGGCGCATCAGAGCTGTATGGGACAGTCTGCATACGTGTGCGTGTGTGTGCATTTCTGTCCTCAGGGAAGCCTTCTCGTCTCTCTAGGCTAGACAGAACTCACCTGAGGCTGTTCCCCACCCCTGCAGCTGTTTCACTCACTAACTACCTTCAAATCTTACCCCCCGTCTCCATCAGTCTCACCAACTCCTGATAGTTGGATCTACAAGCCTTGCGTCTCTCACCCAGGCTCTCTGACATGTAGTTTTTCACAGTGGTGTAATGTTTGAGCCTCCGCCTTGGAGCCACATTATTGATTTGAATCATGGAAAACTATGTTGGAAAGTTGCAGCTGAGCAGCTGCTGAGATAATACACGACCTGTAATTCTCCGCGCTGATGGCTGTGGCCATGTGTTTTCAACTGAATTGACTCCAGCTTGTAGACTGCCCCACAAGCACAGTCGTACAAATTCCCATATAAGGCAGGAGGACCCTTTCTAACCCCCTTCTTCCTCCTCCTCCACCTCATAACTCCTTTACTGAAACTACCTCATACTGTAACCTCCCAAAGACACACAGAAACGCAGCCACAACACATAAAGACCTGGAAACAGTTTACTGCTGAATACTGAAGCTGGTTTCAGTTTTTGGTTTGGCAGTGTGTCACTATAAATAAGATAATACCTTAAAATAGCCATTCTCCAATAAGTTACTCTCTCGTTCGTCACTGTCATGTTCAAAAAGACAGCTCGAGAAGATTTTGAGCTTCATGACAAGTTTCGATATCCTGCTTGCTCTTTTTACTGGAAAGATCCATTAGGGGGCAGAGCACAGAACTCCTTCGGTATTTTTGTAGAGCAAAAACAAAACAAACATAGCGACCGTAGAGGAGATAATCAGCTGTCTAGTTTTCAGATACGACAGAAAAACACGACAGAAGTGTTGCAGAAGGTATGTAAAATTTGATTACTGGAATGGAAATAGTAACGCGTCTTTCTACATGTAGTTTGCATGTTCTGCCTGTGCATATGTGAGTTCCCTCTGGGTACTTCGGTTTCTTACCGCAGTCCAAAAAACATGACTGTTAGGTTAATTGGTCTTTTGAAACTTCCCTTAGGTGTGAGTGTGTAGTTGCCCTTTGGTGGACTTGCAACCTGTCCGAAGAACCAGTTCCCCACAACCCTGCATAGGATAGACAATAAAAATAATGGATGGATGGATGGATGGATGGATGGATTAAAATGAACAAGTAGAAGGCACAAGCCATCCAAAAACTCTCACAGATAATCTTGATGTTAAAAAAAATCAAAGGCTTTTGATTAACCTAGTGTGCAATAAGCACGCAATTGATTGGCATTTTGAATGCCTGGTGGCTCTGGAACGTCCAACTTCTCAAAATGCAGTTCTAACTTTGATGGGGCTTTTTTTATATTGCAACTTGTAATTCCAAAGTAACCATTAAAGGAGGTGGGAGCTGGAGTTCTAAAATAAATTATATTCATGTTCAGTTTTGTAATTGTATTGGGTAATGAAGCGTTTAAGTAAAATGAGCCCATCCATGTGTAATGCCATTATTTTGAACAGCCTGTGTGCTGCAAAATAGTCTGCAGTTTGGAGGCCGAATTTCCCACGCTTACACGCGGATGCGACGTCAATCTACAATTCTTGCGTGTTCTCGATTTACCAGGAAGAAGGAAGAGAGAGAACCTGGACTTCAGATGCGGTCGATTAAACACTACTTACTTTGTCGCTAGACATGTTGCTTTTTGTCATACAGCTGGCGATGTGCGCAATGTGCAGTGGCCTGAAAGTACGCTACGTCACTGATTTATTTACTTTTTGTGCACGCTCCCGCGGTGGCTGCAGTGACTCGCAGAGCCTGGCAGTTGCGAGTTTAATTTCTTCAATCCGGCCCCCTGCTCCTTTAAGGTAGGATTTTGATAGAGCTTGTTATGGGCTTATGCTATGTTATGCTAAGAGTGAGTTTAAAATAGTCTCAAAAAATACAACAGGGTAAATTTAAGTGAAAATAGGATATTTGAACACAAGAACTGTATGTGAGGTGCTTTTTGAGAAGGTAGCATAATGGCCAGGGGTTGTTTGGCTGCTTGTTAAACGAACAAAAGTTTTCTTCAAATGATAGAAGAAACCTCACTCGGTATTCTTGACATATTCAAACTATTATATGAGTGGACTTGGTCTTGGAATCCTTACAGAAAGACATCAACAAATGTTATTTTACTTGGATAAAAGAAGCCAACCTGACACCTTTTGTTTGCTTCATTCAAGCCCAGTGGTTCCACGATCTACAAGTCTATGAAACGAAGTCCTAATCAGAAGATCAGCTATGAGTTTGTGTTCGCTCTCAAATGTGTCAAAGCATCTTCTTCTAGAAGAGGCACAGAAAGAAGATCAATGCATAAGCTTCTGATCAACCCAGACATATCTGGTAAGATGGACTGAGGAGAGAAAGATGCGGGGTGGGAGACAGGGATGGGTTGAGGAATGAAGATAATGGGGTAAAAAAACATAAGCAGGGCTGATAAGCCTTCAGCAGAGGAAGTGTTGTTCTGAGCCAATTCCCCCATTGAGACCCTGCATCCCACTGCTGCAGGATGTGTCCTCGTGTGGGAATACACAAGGAATGCGGCCCCTTTTGTTTAGCGTGCGATAGGCTTCTGGTTGGCGGTCATTTATGTGTCTTCTATATGATGAGCTACAGGCTTGGCAGAGGCTGATCAGAGCGACACTCCAACAGTCCTTTCTGGGTAAGGGTAAGGCCCTCCTTGGAAAACAATGACTGAGCTCATGGCTGCTATCTTTCGAAGCTCCTAAGTGGCCAGTGATATGCATGGTGGGCATTATCTTAGTTTTTGTTTTGTTTTTTTGTTTTATAAACTACACATTAAACAAATGGATAAGAGGAGGTAAAACCATAGCTTGTTTTCACCAGTGTATGAATGTGAGAGTGAATGAATAATGGAAGTGTAAACTACTTTAAGTGTCTTGAAAAGTACTATTTAAATGCAATCTATTATAGATTATAATGGGCTAGATTACAAAATGTGTTTTCCCCTTCTCAGCAAAAACATAGGCTGACGGCTTCCCTGCCAAATTGTTCGATCCGATACTCCATCTACATGGACATGCTTTTTATTGGGTCCTTGTAAAGATATATTTTTATTTGATTTTATTCAGATGTTTGTTTTCTTTTTTTATGAAATGAATTCAGAAACTAGAATATATGTATATTGTATTTTAGTATGATGCACTTGTACAGGGTTTGGAAGGCTTTTCAAAACAATTTCAACCAACCACAATCTGCATGCTGTAAGGAGGAGTCAGGAGAATATCTTCGCTGTTTATATTATTGAACTATCACCCTATTAGAAAACAATAAATCACAAACAGCAAGAAAATTAGCCATGGCATGTAAAACAATAAAATCCATATCAGAGACGCACTCCTTAATTTTTACACCTTAAAAACACATTTTAGAAATGTTTTGGTGAGACATTCATTTGTGAAGCCATCACTACATGAGAGGGTCCCACTGTTGAAAACCCGCACTATACAACTTTTCTAGTATGGGTCGCCTGCCGGAAGTACCGATTGAATTTAGTTTTTTTTTTCAGAGTATGGTACACTCTATCGGTTTATATAAAAAAACATGGTTTGAAACTTGAGCCATGGCAGATCCACCAAAGAAACCAATAAAAATGCTGTCAAAAGAAGCAAGGAAGGGGCGCAGTGGTTAGAGCGGGCACCCCATGTACTGAGGCTTTCGACCTTGACGCAGCAGCTCCTGGTTCAAATCCCATCCCAGGCAGCCTTTGCCGCATGTCCACTTCTATGATATATCTTCCTTTCATGTACCCACTTTCAAATAAAGGCCACCTTGGCCAAAAAAACCTGCAAGAGAAGCCCAGTTCCCAAGAGGAAAGCTGTCAGACCTTCACCTGAAAGGCTACATTAAGTAGAGTAGCAGCAAACAGAGACATGGAGCTGGACACAGAAGTTGTGACAGCTTCTCACATTAATGACCAGGTTGTTCCCCTCTTGAAGCCTAAAGTGCACCTCCTGCACTTCCTCCTGCTACCTCAGAAAGCAGCAAGATGACACAGGTTAGACAACATTTAGTTCCCCTCACTGGTGTGAAAGATCTTTTCTGTCAAACTGTTGCTCAGTTTAGGTCAAAACCACTTACCCAAGTAGGATAAGCTTATAAAACCTAGTATTACAACTTTTCAGTTTTGTGTGGGCAGCCGTTGTGAATGAGAAACAACGGGATGTACTACGGATGTTGAACAAGCTGTGTTTCTACTAGATTGGTTATAATATATTTAGAATTCTCTATCAAAACTGGTTAAAATCTGCCTCCTTCGCCTCACGTTTCACTTTTTACAGTATAAAATTAGTTGAAGTGCAATATCATCACTTCTGAATGGCCAAAAAAAAGAGTAAGTAAAATGTATTTATATAGCACCTTTCACAGACATGGGTAACAAAGCGCTGCACAATATAATATGCAAGTAAAATGCATTCAGTTACAAAATAACAAAAATCAAGAATCGAAAAGCTTGAATAAAAAGAAGGGTTTTAAAATCCTTGACAGAGTCAGCAGATCAAAGACACAGAGGAAGACAGTTGCATAGTCTGGGAGCAACAGACTGGAAGGCTCTGTCCCCCTTCATTTTGAAACAAGTACAGGGGACTACCAGTAGGTTCTGTACCAGGGAACGATATTTTGCATAGGACAGGGTTCGGTTAAGAGCTGACACACAAAGGAAAGTTTTTGGAAAGGTCAATTAAAATCGTGACTCAAATCTGGCTGAGATGTTCTGGCAAGATCTTAAACTTATATCCAAACATTTAATGCAGAATATCACCTTATTTCAAGGTGCTTCAAGAGGGACAAAGAGGTGAAAACTCCAGCAACACTTGAAATATATGGAATAGACCTCCTTGTTAATATAGATTACTGCTAAGCCTTTAAAGTTTTCCGTAAATCTGACTCTTAACAGCACTTGAACTGTCCTTTCATGCTCAAAGAACCCTTCAGTGTGGCTGAATTAAAATAATTCTGCAAAGAAGGGTGGGCCAAATTTCCTCCACAGTGATGAAAATGCCTGATTTAAAAGACACTGTAGTAACATGTTAGTGTAATACCACGACCAAAATTTGTCCTTGAATGCATTGTGCTGGCATGGCGAGGCAAGAATTTGTGCCGGCTCCGTTTAAAAAAAATAATGGCTCCACTTTATGTTGATGTAGATTCTCAGTCATTCAGGGTATGGTAGTCTCGAGAGTTTAAATGAATGCAAATGGACTTTATTTTCTTGTCTTGAAAGCGTTTTGTCTCTCATCAAACAGGCTTCTTCAGTTCGGGCATCACATTGCCACAATGCAGAGGTGGCATCACAGAGCCTTTGCTCATTCATAAGTGGTCAAATCCGGCATTGTGGTAATACTATCAAGCTTGGTGGCATGAATGGCGCAATGATCTCTCCTTACCATGCCACCAAGGTGGCCTCCAAGGATACACTTTGGCTGGAGTATTATGCTGCACAGTGTGTCTTATGAAGCATGCTTTGCTTGATAGTAATATTACTGCAACGCCATACTTGACCCCTAATAAATGACCAAAGGCTTCCTGATGCCGCCTCTGCTTTGCGGCAAAACAGGTACTGCTGTAGTACAGTACAGTAGTTATAAAGACTGGAATGGAAGCATTCATTGGTTTTATGATTATGACCCTTTTTCACTAGGGCTTACTGGGGCCAGTCCGGGTCAGCTCAGACCCTATTTAGCGCATTTCCATTGTGCTGAGCAAACGCTTTACTTTGGACTAACTCTGGCTCAGTCCGAAGCCTGCTGAGGTGACCATACACAACCACCTTAGTTACTTATTGGACTGGTAAAATGATGTCACAATTTTTTACTTTTCTTATTCAACGAGGAGCAGCCAGAGGGGAGGTGAAACTGCTTTTATAAGCTCATCAACTCTTTTCGACAAACTTATTTTATTTGATAATTTTACCACTTTTGAATACACTGCCTCTGTTTTTAGCACTCCTCAGATTTTATGTCACAGTTTATTGGCCACCGAAAAGGAATGGACTTTTTGTTCAAGAATTTTCAGTTTTTATCAATTTTTCACAACTTTTATCAAATGATCATTTTAGCTGGTGATTTTAATCTACATATAGATAAACTTTTAGATACTTTATCAACTGATTTTTTTTATATATTTTGAATTATATGGATTTTAGTCATCATGTCATGCAGCCCACTCACAACAGAGGAGACACCCTGAACTTGGTCATCACGTATGGTCTGTCCACCAGTATGTACTCTGATGTTGACTTGGCTGTCTCTGACCACTACTGTGTTTTTTTCAAAATCATCACTTTTATCCAATTAGAGACCTATGTCAGGAAATGTCATCTAACCCCTGAAATGGAGGAAAAACAAAATTGCAATAAATCATCATTTTTGGACCCGATTCCCGTCCGCTTTTTTAAGCAATTTTATGGATCTTTTAAAGATGAGATTTTAACCATGATGAATTGCTCCCTTCAGAAGGGGGTCTTCCTGGTGCCTTTAAAGGGGAGGTAGTGAGGGCCCTGCTGAAAAGGGGACATTTAGATTTTAATGATTTAAACAACTACCACCCAGTATCTAACTTACCATTTTTAAGCAAAGTCTTAGAAAAACTTGTTTGAATTCAACTTCATTTTATTAATGCTCATAATTTCCTGGAGAAATTTCAGTGTGGTTTAAGAGTTAATCATAGCACAATCTTTTAAAGATTTTAAATGATTTTAGGTTAAACTATGATGCTAAAAAAGGTAACAGTGTTGGTTTTACTGGATCTAAGCGCTGCCTTCGATACAGTAGACCACACTAGTCTTTTAACCCGTTTAAAACAGATTGGCCTCTCTGGTGCTGTTCATAAGTGGTTCAAATCATATCTCACAGACAAGTCTTTAATGGTAAGTTTAGATACCTGTTCCTCTAAGGTCCACAAGATCACATGTGGTGTGCCCCAGGGTTCAATTTTAGGCCCAGTGCTTTTTAACCTTTATGTGCTCCCTCTTGGAAGTGTCATCAGAAGACACGGAGTTAACTTTCACAGTTATGCTGATGATACACAGTTGTAAATATCCATGTCTCCTGATGATACATGGACAATGGATGCACTTTTGTTTGCTTTACAGACATTAAATCCTGGATGGCAGAAAACTTTCTCCAGCTCAACCAGGACAAAACAGAAGTTTTAGTTATCGGTCCTGAGGCTCAGAGAGAGAAACTTTAACAAAACTACAATCACTGTCTTTTAATCCGTCACAAGTGAAGAACCTGGGCGTAATTTTTGACTCTGAGCTGAATTTATCCCGCACATTAAGAACCTTACTAAAATACCTTTTTATCACCTAAAGAACATTGCCAGAGTCCGCTCTCGGGCCAATACGGAGACGCTAATAAATGCTTTTACTGCCATTAGAATCGATAACTGTAATGCCCTTGTTAAACTTGACCAGTTAGCCGCAGGAGGCAGAGCAGCACAAATGACAAACTGAAGACCTTAGTGGAAACAGCTCTTCCTTTTATTGTTTTCACCAGTGCTCACATGTGTGCAGAGTTCTGACCAGCAATGCCAAATGTGGCAAGGTACACAACAAGGGCCTGGGTGGGATTTGATCCCATGACTCCCAGGTGAGGGTCATGCACGCTAACCATTCAGCCAAAGGGATATCTATGTGGCCAAGCAGCCAGGGCACAAAATCAACCGGAGCCGTGGTGACAGGACCTCCACACTGTCACAGCCCTGCTTTCTGGTCTTCCAAAAAAGACTACCACGAGTTTACAGCTTTTACAAAATTCAGCAGCTCATGTCCTGATGAAGACCAGGAGGCGGAGCACATTACACTGGCCTTAAAATCACTGCATTGGCTCGCCGTATGTTTTAGGATCGATTTTATGGTTCTTTTAATGGTTTTAGCGTTTGAATGGCCTTTTGCCTTCTTATCTTTCTGAAATGCTTTTACCATATGAACATTCGAAGTCTCTGTGCTCCTCTGGCAGCCGTCTCCTTATACCCAAAGTCAGGACACAGACTTTTGGAGAGGCGTCTTTTAATTTTTATGGCACTCCCTTCTGCAACAGGCTGCCGTTGTACCTCTGGGCTGCAGAGAACGTTCATGTTTTTAAGAGCAGACTCAAGAACTTTTTAAAATAGTTTTTAACTGATTTTTTAATCATTTCTATTTAATTGCTCTGCCTGTTTTATTTGATTTAATTTTTAGTATTACGAGTATTACCTATTGTTTTTTGCTTTGCACTTTTGATTGATCATATCTTATCGTTTTACACTTTATAATTTAAAACACTGAGTCTTAACTTTTTTAATCAGTATTTTACCATTTAATCTCATTATCTGTTGTTTATTTTAATATTTTTACTTCTTATTGTAATCTTCCTTCCAGTGTTTCCTCTGTGTGAGCACTCTGCATCGGGAGCGGTGGTCAGCTGTAGCTGCCTGGTGGCTCTCCAGGTATCGCTTGGGTAGTTGTAGTGATGTTTTTATTTTGGGTTTTGGGAAAGGGAGGTGACATTTTAATCTGTAAAGCACTTTGAGAAGCTTTGTAGTTTGAAAAGCGCTTCATAAAGTTTGATTTGATCTTTTGAGATGTTTGCTCAGAACGACAACCTTACGTGCCACTTTCCTTTGCTAAACCTACCCATGTCCGCGTTCCTTAGATGGCAATGGAAATAAACCGTACTGGGCTGAGTAGACTGTTGTAGGAAAGTGGCTTTACTTTCATCAGGAATGCCCATTAGGAATTAGAAAAGGAACACCACCAAGGTGGTTTGGGAGCTCCTAGTCTACCCGACCCTGGCTGAAATGGGTTGTACTTCAAACTTCAGTATCAATAAAGTATATCTATACATTTATCTTTTACAAAATGAAAATATTCAGCCCACAGTTATCCTTTTTCACTGTAAAAAAAAAATTCTGAAATTTTTAAGGATTATATTAAAAAGGGCAAATATTTTTCACAGCACTTGGGACAGGACTTTGTTTCACAAACTTCACATAAAATACACTTCTCAATGCTTCACAATACAGAGAAGTGACTCCCACAAGACTGGGAAGGGAAGTCAACAATTTGATTAAATCTTAAATGTGTACAAGGCTAAATCTTTGACTTCTTTAAAAAAAAAATTATTTTATATTAAGGGATCTTTGTGGAAATTAATTTCTATTTGAACAAGTCTCTGACAAAAAGAACACCTCACGCTCATAAAAAGCCTTTATATATGGTCCTTGTGGATTAAAAGGTTTACCTTGGTCTTTTAAGATAGGTAATCTTGGAGGGCTGAAGGAACAGAAGTTCTTTATTTGAGCTCACGCAGGAAAAGAAATACATTTGGACATGAGCAGACAGACAAGGCAAGGTGAGGTTTATTGATGTATTCAGGACAGTTTCTT
This sequence comes from Apricaphanius iberus, assembly GCA_028564705.1. Taxonomy (NCBI): domain Eukaryota; kingdom Metazoa; phylum Chordata; class Actinopteri; order Cyprinodontiformes; family Aphaniidae; genus Apricaphanius; species Apricaphanius iberus. The sequence goes on along the minus strand of JAPXFQ010001989.1, from coordinate 661,575 downwards.
TGCTTCAGTGTAGCCCTCATGTTTACAGTTTAAACAGTGATACAAGTACTAATGAAGAGTCAAAGTGCACAGCCTTCACTGACCCCCAACAGTGAGATTTTAACAGAACGTAGGCTAAAATCTTCTGAAAATTATTTGAATACGAGGTTCCAATGCTGAAAATGAATGAAAAGTATTTTCAGGTTTGGATAACTATGGCGTTTAGGGATTCATCCATCTTAAAGTCATTCTCCCATCCCTTTGACCATCCACTTTTCTGACAGTCTATCTTTTCACTGAGCTGTTCGTTTGACCATCCAGATATTTGTCCATCCATTCTTTCATCTTAGGATCCATCTGCTGTCTATACACCTGATCATTCAAGAATCTTTTTTTCCTTCCCTCTGTCCATCCATCCCGCTGTCTGTCCTTCCATTCGAATACCCACTTTTTCATCTGTTTAACTGTTCAACCACCCACCCAGAAACAAAAGCATTGGAACTTTGCATACAGGGTATAGTGTAGAAAAAGCAACAAAAAAAAAAGTGTAATAGTGAAAAAAATAGTTGTTTTTTTTAATCGAGAGCTCGCTTTTGTCACCAGCATTTGGTATTTCTTCAAGTTATTGTTACAGCAGGAAAGATGTGGAAAACAAAAGCCCCTAAAAAGTATAATATTAGATGCATTTTGGATGAATTCATTCATATACTTCCAGGAAAATAAAGCACATCTTTGGGTCAATGGTCTTATAACTTAGATGCACAAATACCACAGTGATACAAATAGTCATTGGCTTAGTTCCTCTCCGCCTGCATGCATCCCTTAAAAGTAGATTTTTATTTTTAAAAAGAATCCATTTGATATGTTTTGCAGGGTAAATCCAGGCAGTTCATTTTTCAATTACAACAATTTAACATAACGGCTAATAACTTCTGATTGGCTAATGTAACTTAAATCTAAAGAACTGCATATGATTGCTTAAATTACTGCACTGGCTGCCACATCATACAACTTCTAGGACTGAAGTAGCAGAATAAAAAATGTACACTTAAACCAACACAAAGGCATCACCAGCACTTGTCTCCAAGGGCAAGAAGACCGATGAAGACTTTCATGATTCATGATCGAAGTCACCCTAATTTAATTGCAAAAATAGGTCCCCTACCCCTTAAAAGGACGAGTTTCCCCTTGAATAAAAATTGATGGTGAATCAGAGATGGAGGTGGGAGAAAACAAAATCAAAGAGGGAGCCAGGGACAGAGCTTTTAAAGCATATAAACCATCTATCCATACAGTCAACCACTTCACTGCAGTGTGTGTTTGTTTAGACATTGTATATAAAGCGAGACTCATTATCACAGAGATAGCAACTCAAGTGTTCTTAGGTTCATTTTAGCTCCTTTCTTCTCTGTCTGCTTAACTAAATCCTCGAGTTTTGGACCTGTGACAAACAGCACCGTATTTAATTGAAGTCTTAAGCACAATAAAGTGCCTTTCAAAAGTATTCATGCCTGTTAAACATTTTCATATTTTGTCATATGGCAAACGCAAGTATTAATTATATAAATATATTTTTACAATAAAATTAGTAGGTTATTTTGAAGTAGTCTCTAAAAATGCTTACAAATAAAATTCTAGAAAATATGTTTTTCCTCTGCATTCATCCTGCTTGAGTCAGTCGTTTGTGGTAAATGTCCAGGTTTTAAAATCGAAAGACCTGCTTTTTCTCTTTTTTTCATCTGATAAAATCAGTTTTCAAGTGTTCCCACATATTCTCAATTGGATTTATGTGTTGACTTTGACTGGACCATTCCACCACCTCAATGTGATTTGATCTATAAGTTTGCCCAGTAGCTTTATGATGGGCTGCATGTTTGAGGTCATTATCCTGCTAGAGGGTGAACCTCCACCTCAAATTGTAGTGGTATTGTGCAGTCTCAACAGGTTTTAGTTTTAGCTCCCTCCATGTGCACGACAGCTCTGATTGGCTTATGTGCTGCTGAAGAAAACCATTCCAGCAGCATGATTCTGACACCTCCGTGTTTCAGAGTGGGGATATTGAAAAGGGTAATTCAGTTTCGTTTTTCCACCTCACATTTTGGCTTGTCGCAAACAGATCTTCTAATGGGTTTCTTTCAACAATGGCTTTCCTTCTTGTCCATAGTACTAATATAGGCTTAGTGGAAAACCAATAGCTGTCCTTTCAATTACCTATCCACCTGAGCTGTAGATCTCTACAGCTCCGCCAGACCTACTGTGGACTTCTTTGCTGTTGGTTTTTGTAGTCCTATCATGGAGACTGGTCATGATGCTGATAGTTCACCATTGTTCTCTAAAAACCTTAATCAGCAACCTGTGCAGTTGGGAGGATAAACAACAGACAGACAAGCATGTGATTCTGAAGGCAATTGGATGGACCGTAGTTTATTTAGGGGATTTCAGATTTGGATTTGTCAAAAGGCAGCAGTGGCTAGCACTTTTGCCTTTCAGCAAGAGGGTCCCCAGGTTGAACCGCCGTCTGGGCTTCTTGCTGTTTTTTTGCATGGAGTTTCCATGTTCTCTACCCGCTCAGACGGATTCTACCCATGTACTTTGACTTCATCCCACAGTCCAAAAACATGACTGTTAGGTTCATTGTTTGTCCAGTGTGGTTCTGTGTAGCACCGTGATGGACTGGCGGCCTGTCCACTTCACCACCTAGCCCTACCAGGATAAGTTGGTGTAAAGCCAATCTATGATTGATGTTTAATTTTCCTTCTGGCCAACAGTGATATGTCAAATTGAACCATAAGACAATACTTTGAAGTTGGAATTGAGACAGAATGTGAAACAGTTGGATGTCTATGAATACTTTTGATAGGCATTGCAGAAAGTAAAGAAGTAGTGCCTCGCACAACTCCTTTTTTTCTTCTTTTTTTTTTTTTTAAGTGCAGCAGCGTGTACATTCAGATCCCGTCTCCTCCTCCGTCTGTTTAGTCTGTGCCTCCTGGGGAGCGCGAGTTCTGCCTTGGAGTCTGAAGGCGGTGCTAAAAAAGAGACAAGTGCGCGGCTAGCGTCTTACAGGAAACTGAGGAGGCAGGCGACCTCACATCCTGCCGGAGATCTGGAAGAAATGTTTCTTGAGAAAAAAAAAACGGCACTTCCTCATTTCTCAGAAAAATCTCTAGCGATGGTACGCTCTAGATCTGCTGAAGATCAATGCCGACCTCTGAGGTGAAAGAATGAATGCGGTTAGAAACGACCCATGGGGAGAGTATACATTCATAAAAATTTCAATTGACTAAAATGTAATTAAGCGATGAGGAAAAGCTTCCATTAGAGACGAAAGTGTGAAAGAACAAAATACTCCCCGATCCCACTTTTGTAATGGCTGTAAGCAGACCTAAAAAGGTCTGAATGATGTCTCAACAGGCAGCTTTTGTAGAGTTACTCTGGCAAGCAGTAAATACATCAAGGCAGTGCTAACAAGGACTCCCCTCCATGAACAGCAATAGAAATCCAACCATTGGAGGGTGATTGATTCCACCTTCAAACTGCTCGTGAATCTGATGAGACAAACAGCAGCTTTTCTGCACAGTGGAAACACTGAAACCATCCTCCCACCCCTCTTTCATCTGCTCGCAAAAAAAAACACGACCGAGAAGTTTCCCATGCAGTCTGTCTGTCTCAAGACGTCAAACATTTACTAAACGCTGCCGCACTTCATCTAGAAGTGGAGCCCCATCAGCTCTCCGCTCACTCGTCAGTTTCTACATCTGCCCGTCGCAGCCAACCCACCCCCCCCCCACCGTTGCCATCAGGGCTTCTTGGCTGCGGTTTTTGCTTTCCCGTTGGGTCCTGTTTTGATCTGGGTCATCTCCACATCTGTCAGGGCGTCGGGGGGAAGGCTGGAGCGCATGCGTTCAATGGTCCTCTGGTAGACTGCCCTCTCTTGCTCCAGGGAGCGAATCATGTGCCTCATTTTGCTTTCCCGTGAGAGGAAGTTCTCCACGCTCGTCTCCAGAGTCTGAATCTTCTGCCGTGCAGCCTGCAGGACACAAAAGATTGTAACTGGGTCTTGATGACTGCAACACAAAACTTTTTTCACCACAACCTTGAATATAATGTCAGCAATCACCCCAATGCATCTAAATGTACATTTTATTCAAAATCTAGCAATTACTTCTTGAGTTTCATAGCAGCCACTTTTCGGCTTCGAAAACGGTGAACCTTCAGTGATTCGTCTCTTGTTAAATCAAACACGAGATTGGCTGAAGAACTTTTAAACCTATGTTAATGTGAAGCCCATCAGGTGCGCCTTTATCAGTCCTCCTCCACAGATTCGCACTTCACTAAAATGATTGAAGTGTGTGGGGAACATAACAGCTCTCAGTCCTTTTGTCATTTCAACATTCTCCAGTTACAACAGCGTTTTCTACTGAAGCATTAGCGCCATCTACAGGCAATCTAAGGCAGTGACTGGACATTTACAATCACACACAGCCTGTTCTGGATTCCACAAATCGGTATCAGCACAACAAATTGCGGCTCTTTCAACCAGAATATATCATTAGAGTATCTGAACAGAATTCTGGTTAAGAAGATAAAAAGGCAAATTTGCTCTTTGTCTTCCTTACTTGAAGTTTTTCCAGCAGGTCCATGTTCTGCTTCTTCAGCTGCACGTTTGTCTTCTCTAGTTTGTCGAGCCGGTCCGAGTCATCAGGCGGAGGCCCGGCGTCCAACATCTCATCCTGTAGGACGTGGTACTCAACTTCGTATGCATGCAGCTGCTTGGAGATGTCCATCTCCATAACCTGGTGATGAAGCATAAGGTTGTTTATCACCAACTAATCTTTCACAATGCACATTTGTCTACATTTTTTTTGTTTGTTTGCACTATTGTTAGAGATGCATGAAGCTTTGAGACAAATCTTGTGTTGCAGTTATGTAGCGTCACACTGAAAAATGTTGAAGCATCAAACCTTTAAGAGTAGTATGTGTGTATTAGGTGGGGATATTCAATTGAATTCAAATTCCAAAAAAATGTGGCCTGCATGTATTAATCCACCTCTATTATAAACCCAGTGTAAACACTGTATTCAGAGGCCACCTAATAAAGTAACTGTAGTTAATAAAGTTCACCAGTGTGTAATTTTTAATTCCAAAGTAAATACGTTTAGTCATGCACTCCACAAAACTGAAAAGTGCATGACTCCCATATTGGAGATTGACACAAAGAAGGGATCCATTTTTTACTTCAAAAATCTCTCCTCTTCCAGACTCAATTTGCTTTTTTTCTGTCATTTCTTTTATATTTTTGACATTTAAGTGTAAAAAAATGTCATCTTTAAAATAGTATAGTATCAGTGGAATAGTAGTTTTATGTTCTACAAATCAGAAAATGCAATGCTGAAAGTCACTTCAGCCTGGAGTGTGGTATTGCACTATTTTTCTCCTTTTTAGGCATCTGGAATAAGTTATGTGAGCTCCTTTCAAAGTCTTTAACCCTTTTACTTGTCAAACAGAAACTGGAGAATTCTAAAACATTGTTACAGTAACGCACAGTATAGGACGTTTATTAGTGGTATCTGGTTAGAATTTGTCCCTTTACAGAAGCCTAAATTGCAAGAAGGTTTGAAAATACTCTTTTTGAATTCAGTGAGTGATTAAAAACTCAAAATACTAATGAGCATCATGATAAAATCAAGTGTAAAGTATGCAATTTTCACTTGAACCAAAATAAACAAACATCTGCGATAATTAAGCTATATTTCTTGATTTTTTTCCCTTACATAGTCCAGACTTTTTAGGGCTCTAGAAGCCTCAAAGAAAGCTGTGCTGTAATAAGCCATTTACAGTCACAGGATATGTGGAACAATGTGCTCTGGTAAGTTGAGACCAAAAACTGAGCCTTTTGGCCTGGACCCACAATAAAATACTGTGGTGGCAGCATTATGATCTGGGGATGATTTTCTTTTTGTAAAAAATAAACAAATAAAAAGGAAAAAAGCAAAATTCTTGTTCCACTTCTCAATAACACACTTTTATTCTGTCTTTGTTAATCGCATAAAATTAAGGGGGGGGGAAGCTGCACTGAATTTTTGGTTCTGCTGGAGGTTTCTTCCTGTTAAAAGGGAGTTTTTCCTTTCCACTGTCGCTTCATGCTTGCTCACTGTGAGGGATTGCTGAGAAGTCACGACGCAATCTTCTGTGGTTCTCTAACTCCTAAATTAAACATTGTATTGTAATAACTCTTCTTGTAAAGTGCCTTGAGATGATATCTGTTGTGAAACGGCGCTATATAAATAAACTGAATTGAATTTAACAAGTTTTTGAAAAAATTACTTTATTTATATTTGTGTTCATTTTTAGGCTATCTAAAGCAAAAATAGATACTGTGACAAACAAGGATGGACAAGGACCTGTATCTAAAAGAAGGCAGCAAAATGTATTATTACACGACAGTGCTGTATTGTATGTCGTTACTGATTGTACCTTTGCAATCGTCTGCTCCATCTGTGTGTGTGTGAGAGTGGGGAGTGTAGTTTTCAGATAGTCCACAATGCTCTCAAAGCTGTCACATTCCACTATCTCGCCTTCATGGCTGCCCAGCAGACAGAGGGCCACTTTAAAGATCACCTCAGTTCCCTGTACAAATACAAAATCTGACAACAGAAACCAAGAAGGAGCATCAGAAAAGCATGAATCCAAACAAAACACTGGAGGTGCTGCAAATATAATTCTGCTTAGACATTTGGGTGCAAATAGAGAGTTTTTTTTTTTTTTTACCAAAGATGCGGGACACGAAGCCAAGGGGGAACTGGGAAGCAAAGAGGGTGAGGAACCAAGGCGCGGCGTAGAGGCTCGGCCCGATCTCGTGCTCCTCTAGGTGATTGTAAAGGTCCCGGTGGTAGTCGTGCAGCAGCCTGGAGAGCTGGTACATCTGAATCTGGGATAAAAGAGAGAGAAAAAGCAACCTCAGGTCAGAACAAACTGGTAGAACTGGATCTGGAAGAGACAAGGTATCTAAGTGAAATCTAAGAATCAATGAAAGTTTTTTTTTCCCCCTTTTTTTTTTTTGCATTCAAGCTCAGGCTTGTAAATGTGAAAGCAGAGTTGTTTTAAGGACTTGCTCAGGCAAGGCCATGCTTCTAATGAGCTGCAACAACTCTCTTTACAGTATGTGACAACAAAAAGCGCAGAAAGGAGAAGCAGAAGTTAGCTCGCGCTAAAATTAGTCACTCTGCTTTTACTATTTCCTCACAGGGACAAAATACGATAAGCAATACCTTAACCTCCTCCCGAAGCACAGATAGATCAGCAGAAATCTCCCCCCATATGTGCTAAGCTCAGACGGCGTTTTTCAAGACCAGAACCGCTGCAAGGAGAGAAACGGCAGGCTTCTGCTTGGCTGAACGGGTTACCTGAAGGAGATAAACATTACCCCCCCCCCCCCTTGCCGATGCTTCAAGTACAGTGAGGTCAGCTGATGTTTAACCGAAGCTAACAGAGCAGGTGTGGTCTGAGAGAGAGGTGGAGACACGCCGTTTCCAGCACATGAAACCAACTAAAGGTAGCAGGCAAATGACCGCTATAAAGTAAGTGTAAAAGTCTAATGTGCATGTTTCTAAACAGGAAGTAAATGTGTCTCTTTTTTTTTTCTTCCTCCTGTGCATTCAGGACATATTTGTAAAGAGGAATCTGCACTTGATACTTACCCTTAAAAGTTATTTTTAAAAACATAGCACATTAGTATAAAAAGCATAAAACTGTAACAAAATATTTCTAAATAATAAATGTACTACAACAAATGTGTGATTAAAGTAAGATAGTATCGACAAAAGAGTTTCTGCACATTCTGAAGCTCATTATGGCGTTGCGTAAGAAAACTAAACGCCGCGTTTCATCATCTTGTCTCTTCACTTCTGGTGATGGAGAGGATCAAATACCGTAGTTCTTACAGTCAAATTTCATCCTTGACATCATGCATTGCTGGTGTGCAAGCTTTGGTTTTGGGCTCTTGTAACATGTTGTGATGTATACAAAATGTGGCCCATTAGTGCTTTCTTTGAGAACAATGCTGCAGGACGAGAGGATATGCTGCTCTAAAATATGCATGTGATCTTAGTACCGACTGGGATGCCAACCACATTAAGAGCAATTCCCCCCTCAGCTGATTAAGACTGAAATGGTTATGTACAGTCTTGTTAAAGCTTTTAACTTTATTATGAACAATGTTATTGAGAACTGAACATAAACCTGTACAAAGATTTTATTACCACACAATTTTAGAGACTTGTAGTGTAAATCATGATTAAGCATTACAGTAAATTTACCCTCTGGTTACTGCAGATAGATATTTCCCTTGTTATTATGAATTATTTTTTATTGTTTTGCAGATTAATAACAATTTTACACAACTTTATCAATAGCCTTTTTCAGGTATTTTTGACTTCAGTTCAAAATTGGTCAAACCCCAAGCGGACAAGTCCATACAGGACAGAAATGTGACCTTCAGGTGAGGTTCAAATCCCACCTGTTCTTCCAAAAAGTCTTATGAGGTGTTCAACAGTCTAATAAAACTAATAAAACTGTACATGCAGTGCCAAGCAAAAATATGCATACGCCTGGGACATTTAAAAAAAAAAATTTTTTACACCACAACTACAAACTCTGAGTAACTGCATTTATTATGTGAAAAGATAATGCAAAGTAATGCTTACTGGTATAAATGCAACAATATCACTTTTTTCAAACCAATACCATAACGATACTTGCCGATTCAGAGTACCAATGCCGGTACTTCTACCACACAAAAAAATGCAGTGAATCTTCCATGCTTGTTAATACAAATGATGGTGAACTAAGATAAAATAAAATATTAATAAAAATGACCACAATATAATTTAGAGCGGAAAAAAAATATTTACTTGGAAACTATTGGAGAGTTTCCACATTTTAAGTATCGGTTCATGATATCGATAAGACTACAATTAAACGGTATCGGTCCCAAAACCCCCATACCAGTATCGGTGCATCCCTACTTACTGGGAATATTTTATCACATCGGTGCCTAACACCAGCTATGGAAATAAATTCATGCAGCACTTTGCATAATTTGAAATGGACAGTTGAAAAGTTAAAAAATGTAAAAAAAAAAATAATAATAAAAAAAGCTGAAGATTTTTGCAATGTTATGTTCTGATAATATGTTAAAGCAGTCAATCAGCGGGCGCACTGACCTGCAGAGAAACCATGTCGGGTCTGTACTGCCGCCTGATGCCCAGGTCGTACATCAGGAACTTCAACATGTCGAACGCTTGCTCTTCCCTCATGTGCAGCAGCAGCACTCCGGCCACAAAGCTGATGCCCTGGCAGTAGCCGACCTGTGGAGCGCAAACAAGGAGCAGCACGTTGAAGCAAGACCTTGAAGAAAGTCTTTGTGGTAATGTAATGTTGAGCAGAGCAAAGAAGGTTACAGTGTGTACCTCTGTGTCCATCAGTGAGTAGGCCTTCAGCAGGTTGTAGAGGGAGAGCTGACCCGCACCAAGCTGGGCCGAGAAGTACTGGTGGGTGGGAAAGGTTCGGCCTAAGGAGAGAGTTACATTTACTGCTACAAGCTTTCATTATGAAAACAGTGTTTATAAGAACTTCATAAACTATTGGCTGCTGAGGAGAACTAACATCTGTTCCCAGGTTTAGGCTGAAATCCTGATCAGGGCATTGTTAAACGCTTGTCAGGTTGTTTGTAATTTTACATCAAGGCAATTTTATTTGTACAGCAAATAACTGATTGAAAGGAACTCAAAGATTCAGCAGCTTTGCAGTGCTCTGTAAATTTGCTCCAGATTTGAGGAACATAGAAACTGAAAGCTGCTTCTCCATGTTTAGTTCTAATTCTAAAGATAATTAATTAGTAGACCAAGTTGGAAGACCTCAGAGAACTTGGCGGGGTTGGTATAGTGACAGTAGATCTTCAGCTACGTTTGTGCTAAGTCATTTAAGGATTAATAGGAGTATTTTCAAGTCTATTCTGTAAGCTTCTAGAGGAAGCCAGTGTACGGACTCTAGAATGCACTTTACTTTCCTGGTTCTAGTGAGAACGCGAGCAACATCTGCACCACCAAGCAGTGGGGACGCACCTTGATTTTTTTTGTTTTTTTAACATCAAATCCAATTTTCAGGTGCAAAGCTTGCAAAACTAGCATAGAAAATGAATTTTAATTTATCAATCTAACAAATCTAGGTCATCACTAACAACATACATGCTTTTTTAATCCTTATACCACTCTAGAGAGACCGTACTGGCTGCTGCGCGTTTAACAAGATAGCGGTTAGCTTAACGACGAGTGGAACAGAGAGTTGCTGAAACACTAGTCTTTCAATTTTGTCGCGGTTTAATTAAAAGAGCAACGTTCATTAACTTTTTCCCCCAGGTTTTGTCCACAAAGGACTACTTGGAACCATATTGTGACAAGCAACATCAACAACAAATGAAACCAGAAAGTACAATGGCAGAATTTTGGCCAAGAACCTCAGAAAATTTTAAACAAATAAAGCCCCAACTTTGATGTTGAGCTTACAAACAAATGAGTCATTGATTTTAATGAATCGAGCCTCAACATTGGCAACAATCTCTTTCTTTTAAAGATGTATGACCAGCACAAGCAAAAACATCCCTTTACATTCAGTGATTCTTATGAATAAAAATGTCTTCATGTGCTCGTTTGCTGATGGTACAATTTATTTTACACTTGGCGCAACCCTTGTTCAGGTCTATACGTGCTTTTTTTGTCTTTTACCCGTGGGGAATACATTTGGTTTAAACTTTAAATCCCGGGTCAAATTTAAAGGTAGAAAAGGCAAGCCTAACCTCAAATATCTTGCTTGTGAAATGTAAAGGCCATCTGAATACCAAAGAATTTAGATCAACAGATACTTTTCTTTCTTTGTTGTTTTAAATGCGACATATTCAATAAATCTATGCTCCCTGTGTAGAAAAATATTTATCCATCATCCAATAGCTGCAACAACAACAAAAAAACGAGAAGTATCAACTTCCATGTGTCCTCTGCTTTTAGAGCTATCGAAAGTGATGCTCAACTGTCATCCAGTGTCATCCAGCTTCCTCACATCTCTTTCCTTTAATCTTAATACCCAGAGGTCACTTTTTGCTACATAATAAGATGTCTGAAAATAAGATTTCATCTCCAGTTGGAGAGTCAAGTGAATCTTTTCCATTTTGTTGTCTCTAATCCTAACGTGGCTCTGTTGTTGAACAGAGATCGCATTATTATGCCCACCTAAATCCACTAGAATGGCGTGCTGCTGTGCGGTGAGCTGCTTGAGCAGGTCATAGTAGGGGGTGTCTGGAGCTTGCTGGCGCTGGGGGAGTCTGTGATGCAGCCGATGCTGATGGGAAAGGAGTAGCCAGACCTCCCCGCGTCTGCCTTTTGGAACTCCTGCAGGAAAAAACAAAACATCAAGAATAAGTTGGGTAACATTTAATATTTGCCTTTTAAAGTGTATTTTGGTCAATCCTCAGACATCCACATAATTTCTTACCCTGGCAGATTGCTCTGTATATGTCCTCTTTGTCCTGAGGGTTTGTGGTTCTGCCGGGAGCTGTCAGTTTCCTCTCCCAAAGCAGCTGAGATTCCTTGGAGCAGGGATACACTTCCTGGTAGTTGAGCTTCAATTTGCGGATGTGCAGCTCATCTCGACTCGCTTCGGTTCAAATCAGAAAGGCAGAAAATGGATCAAACAAACCGGACTACATTTGTTGGAGAGCAAATTGAGAGGACTGTACCTAAAACATGCAAAAACCAGGAGTAACCGTTGAAACAGACCACCAACCCTTGTGTTAAGATGGAAACACAAGACTTAACATTGCCAGATAGAAAACCATATTATCCTAAAGACTACAGCTATTAGGACAAAAGGACACAAAAAAAAACGTGAACACCATGAAGATGATCAGCCCCGCAACTAACACCTTCACATGCAGGGAAGAGCCACCAGCACCATGCAAAACCTCTACCCCAGTTCCAAAGACTTCTTTTATTGCTTACCTTCTATAGAAAACAGTTTTTCACTGTAAGGTCCTCAGACCAGCATTGATGTCAGAAAATCAATCAAACACAAAAAGATGTGTTGGTGTTGGACATATAGGCAGTGATATAAAGTAATGTGCTCTGTGTGCATTTTGATATGGGTATATATGAAAATATTATGTACATAAACTCAATACAAAAAAAAATGCAGACTTAATTATCCGCAACATTCTTTTATAAATCTCATAAAAAGGAACTGGTTTGCACCCTAAACACTGGGTCACTCTAAGGTGGTACTTTCAAAAATCATAATCCTAACACTTTTGTTTTTCTTTTTTAAAGTGGAACTGGCATGAAATGTGCATTTTTTGAGGTTTTTGATCATATCTTAAAGTTGCCCCCAGCCTGCCTACAGCCCCTAAGGGATTAAAATTACTGATTAGACTTTCCTTTGTCCCGGGATAAGTCTGCCTACATCGTGAAATCAGCACTCAGAAACAGGCTGTTTGGCAGTTTGGCATATGACTACATGTTTCGGCATATTACGTGTTGAGTTCCAGCCAATTCCCCTTCCCCCAACTACACCCTCCAAGTCCCTCCCTCCGTGGCGTAGAGAGCTACGGTAATAGGCAAAAAATAAACCAACAGCATGGAGTCCAGACCGCATCCAAACTGCACTGTACCTGGGTGTACAAAAGAGAACATAAATCTTTTTGTCCTCCCCACTTCTGAGCCACTGAAAAGCTTGTGGATAGAGTTTATTTATGCAGAGAATGTGCCCGACCGACTGCCGAAGCGTGTGGTAGTTTGTGGCAAATAAGCATATTTCCTAAATAATGTCCTTCAGCTGTTAGTAGACATTGTGGCATTTTTTGAGTTGTTCGCTTTACAATTAGCTTCATAGCTAACATTCAGGATTAGCTTCAAAGCTAATACCCCAGTTTGTTTATGTAGCATTGGTGCTAGTATGCTTTTATTTGGGGGGAAAAATATTATATATTATAGTTGAACATTCAAAATATCGTTAGAGACTCTTTGACCACAGAAGCGCATAGCCTAGGCCCCGCCATCCGAAACCCGGTCGTTCTGTGCTAATGCTCACAGAAGGGCTACCTCGTCACACCTGCAATTCTACAACAAGGCTGAATTATGGAAAGCGATCCTTTGATATAGTATTAAGGTAATTAGAGTGTGGCTAAAACAGGCCCAAACGTCGCGGGGAATTGCATGCCAGTTCTACTTTAAATATTGTAGGTTGAGGATCTTGTTCTGGGTACTACAATGGTTTCAATGAATCCAGTGTTGTTTTTCTAACATTTTATCCCTTTGTATGTTTTTATATGTACTTTCTACGTTTCTGTCAGTAAAGATTTACAAAGTGCCTTTCCATTGGCTTTCACAAAACATACGGCAGAAACAAGTTTTTGGAGCCATGCCTCTAAAACACAAAGATACGAATGAATTACAGATTGTACATTCTTTTCAAGCAGCACAAATGTAGCGTTAGCTTAAATTGCTTCTTTCAGGTTAAACGACATGTGGTTGTGAGAAAACTAACTTCAGAAAGACTTATCCTGTTTGAATGGAATAAAAGCTTGAGTTTCCTAAAAGCTTTTTGACAGTTGTATTACTTCATCTCCGTTAAACCCTCATGAGTACAAAAGAGACTGATTGAGACTACCAGCTGCTTCGTTTCACTGCTACTCCTTTTTAACCAATTACTGTATAATTTCTTTATTTTAGCGACACAAATGTAAGAAGCGACACGATGACTCATAAGAGTGAAAATGCTGGTCAGAACCAGGGCAGAAATTAACCTTAATTTTGATAGATTCGTTGTTTTTGTTTTTGTCCAAATGGGTCTTTTGCAGCTGTGATGAATTAGTAGCTTACTGGGACTGCATCAGAGGGATTTTACATACCTGGGTATCCGGCCATTTTGTTAAACCTCAAAGCTATTTTACCATTTATATCAACTTCCTCCTCATTGACGTCGAATACTCTAGAGTTATATGTAATGAAAGAGATCTCACATTCCGACGAGGCTCAAATGTCAGATTAAAAGTACCTTTCAAAATAAAACCAACATTTTTGTTTTAAAAATGTTTTTGTCATCGCACTGATGTTACATTCTCTGCTTCAAAAGGAAATACAGTTTATTGCAACCTGGACCTTAGTTATAGTGTTGCATAATAACAGGTGCTATAAAAGTTTTAGTACAACATTTATACAAATTGGATAACAGGGTAAAAACTACCATTGAGAAAAAAACACTGCAAAGAGTAATTGTTGTCACAGCAAGTATGAGGACATCATAAGCACCATGTGTCCTTCATGTGACCAGAAAAGAATGTGCTCCAGGCTTAAAATGCCACTTTCGCTGCAGTGGAGTAGGGATTTAAACTCACCCTCTAACCTCTGATTCTCCTTTTCCATGCGCAGCAGGAGAATCTGCTGGTGGATGGCAGTTTTCCAGAGAGCCCTGTAATCGGCTCCTGTCCTCTTGGGCTTCTTATCAGACAGCTGATCAGATGCAGGGGATAAAAGGCGCCTCAAAGGGTCCAGACCTGGGTCCGAGGCACAAGGGGATAGAGGCAGCAGCTCCGTGGCATCAGAGCCATCTACAAAATGTAAAAAGTGAGTCAACACATGAACGTGTGTTTAAAATTCACTTTGCTTCATAATGTAACAATAAGCATGATTTATTAGCATTGTTGAGTCCACAGTGTATTATACAGAACAGTGAGAGTGACTCCACGCAGCTGCTTTTAATTTTGGATTTGTTGCTGAAGTGGTTCTCAGCTGTAGAAAGCATCTACTTGGAGCAAGAAATACTGATGAAAAGTTTGAAATCATTTCAAAACTGACTGTCACAAATGCGACACATAACCAGCAGAGAAAAAGTGGAGCATTTTGAAGCAAACAGATATTTTCTGGACTGAGAGGACATTCAGAGTCAGAAATACACGGTCAAGATGCAAATCTAAAGTCAGATGGCGTAAATGACATCATCAACAGTTAGTCAATAAAAGGTAATGGGGTCCTGGCACCGGGCTTATACTGTAAAAATTCAACCCCCACATAAATATTTTTAATGACCAACCACACAAGTCCCAAGTCACAAAGGTAATTTGCTGAGAGAGGTACTCGCCCCTCAGCTCGACAATAAACAATACCCCCTGTCTGAGTTTAAGGACAGCACAGCGGCAGTTAGCATGGATGGTCTCTTATCTTAGAGAAAACATTTTGTCTGTTACTCAGAGAGCTGATACAGTAGGGAAGAAAAAATATTTGGCAGCCACCGATTAAGTTTTCCAACTTAATAAGATGAGAGGTCCATAATTTTTTACAAAATGTAAAACAAAATCCAAGAAATCACATTGTATTTTTTTGAAAATAATGTATTTGTATATTGGTGCAGAAAATAAGCATTTAGAAGACACAAACAAGCAGGAACTTTGGCCTTCACAGATTTGTTTGTCTAAAAGAAGCTCTTCTATCCTCCACCTGTATTAATGGGACCTGCTTTAAGTCATTTTCTGTATAAAAGACACCTGTGCACACCTTCAAACAGTCAGAATCCAACCTCCACCGTGGCCAAGACCACATAGCTTTCTAAGAACACCATGGACAAGATTGTACACCAGCACAAGACTGAGACTACATAGACTACATAGAATACATATAAGATCAGCGACATTCTCCCTAAACATGGGGCTCCATGCAAGATCTCACCTCGGGGGTCACACATGATCTTGAGAATGGTGCAGAAACAGCCCAGAACTACACAGGGGAACTGTTCAAAGAGCTGAAAAGAGCTGGGACCACAGTAACAAAGGTTAATATCATACAGTAACAAAATCCAGCAGCGCTCAAAGTCAGGCCAGCACATGTCCAGGCCCCTCTAAAGCTTGCCAGAGACCATCTGGATGATCTAGAGAAGGATTGGAAGAATGTCATGTGGACAGATGAGACCAAAATAGAACTCTTTGGTGTAAACGCCACTCTCTGTGTTTGAGGAGGACGAATGCTTAGCGACATCCCAAGAATACTTAATCTACCGTGGAGCATGGGGTTGGAAGCGGTATGCTTTTTGGTCTGTTTTATGCAAAGGGGACTGGACGATTGATCCGCATTAAGGGAAGGACGAATGGGGCCATGTATCATGACATTTTCTGACCAAAAACCTCCTTCAATCAGTGACAGCAATGAAGATCAAACATGGCTGGATCTTCCGGAATGACAATGATACCAAACACACCGCTACTCCAAAATACAAACATATTCTTCAAAAAAAAAAAAAATCATATAATGTGATTTCCTGGATTTGTTTTACATTCTGTCTCACACAGATGAAGTGTACCTAGGACGGAAATTAGAGACCTCTCTCAGCTTTTTAAATGAGAGAAGCGGCAGCTGGCAAATAATTTATTTTCCCACCGTGTTAATATGTTAAAATGATCAAGTGAAAGTTGAGGTAAACTTAATGGGAATCCTGTTGTAAGGCCTTCAAACTTATGTCCGTAGATAAGCTCTCCAATCTGAAAGAGCTACAGCTATAAAGCAAGGAAAAAAAAAAAAAGGGAAAAACATTTAGCCTCTAGATGAGCAAAGCTGGATAAAAATTCATATATTCCTTTCTTGGTTGGTTATTTCGGAAGAAAGTTTTAATGTTTTGAAAATTTATCATATGATAATCATATTCTTTGGAATATCAGTTTAACTTCTAGAATACTCTCAAATCCCGTTAAAAAGACTGCTTATACTGACAACTATAATAAAACTGAACACAATATTCTGGACACAAAATTGTCATATTGTCATTGATAGTTTTTTATTATTTCTGTGCACTTTATGCATATGCTATATGCACGCATGCAAAAAAAGAACAAAAAAACTGCATGTAACAAGCCTTTGCGAGAAAGTTTCTGCCCTCAGCTCAAGCAGATTATATGTTGCACAGAACATTTCCTTGTAGCACAGTTTAAAGTATTAAGTTACCAAACCTGTGTCCTGCATAGATGCAGGTGGCTTGTTCATCGGTGACGCAACCCGCAGAAAGATCTTCTGTCTCCAGGAGACCCTGCGTGGGGTCAGAGGGAGACCTCCGCTCAGAGAGTCATTGCTGCAGGTTGACAGCGTCCTTTTCCTGCCTTCTCCATTGCTAGAAGAGAAGACAGATGTGTCAGAGACACCCGATAAAGGAGTCAGGCATCACGTTACACCAAGTCCCCTTAACCACTCTAATAATGGCAGGCACACACACTCCACAAACCATACACAAGCACAACTGGACAACTTCCACTACTTTCTACACAGTTCATAAATGGTGAAGATGAACCTTTGGCAGGTTAAGAAAAAAAAACAACAGCCATAAACCAATGTCCCCATTGTCTGTGTTAATAAAGCAAAAGTAAACAGAGCAGACGTCGGTCACGGCTGAGACACATGCATTTATGTTCTTTCTGAAAAAGAAGTTGATTGTTAATAAAGGAAAATAGATTGGTGATATGATTGTCTTAAAAAAGAATTACGTTTACAGCCTCGCAGAGAACCCAGCTGTAGAAACTCAAACCAGTCAGTCCGACCATAGTGGGTTAACGCTAGCTTTCACAATTCTGGTTTCTAGAATATACATTTCCTTTAAGACCATGCAATAATCATATCCATAAGTAATAAATTGTGGTGTGGAATTTGATTAAATGATTGTTTTCTCTTTTTAAGGTTTGATTCATAATGTTAAAAAAAGAAAGAATTTGTCCACATAAAATTTCAAAGCTTTATCTTACAACTCCTATATTGTTAAACTTTCATGTGTAGGTTTTAAGACAAAATATTTGCATACTTATGGCCTAAAAAAAAATTTAATACTAAAAAATTTGAATACAAAAACTGAATAAAATTCGGGGACGAAAAACGTTATAGTGCATTAATGCTTACAGAAAACAAGTATCTAAAATGAAGTCTGCCAATAAATGAAAAGTTGGGTTTCTTCTATGTATGTAAACATAAAAACAATATAAAGAAAGAAAGAAATTCATACACTTAAGAGTTGCAAACTTAAAAGTTCAGATGGGAGATATTTTGCAACTGCTTAGTAACTTATTTCAGTATATGCTTCCACCAGTGCAGTGCAGAGAACTTTAGAGGGGCAAAGTTCAAAAGGGCCACATAGAACGGTTTTAAAATGGCTTAGAACATCATAACTTAGAATGCACCATCCAGATTAACATCAACCAATATTTATCCAGAATCAAATTGGGAATCACAATTTAATATATCAATATCATTGGATAGGGGCCATGCAAAGCAAAAATAGCCTGCTTTTTATCTGATGGTTGCAATGTTGCTGTTGTGAGGCTGCTTCTGGGTTGTGTTGATCAAAGACCATAAACATTAAAAAGAACATTGGAGAGCTGGTAGCTGATTAAACAAGTTTTACAAAGTACTTTATGGAGTAATAGAACTTGCTGCTGTGTCTCACTAAATAAACCCTATTATCTGATCGGTTAACTTCTACAGTAACTAATCTGTGTACATCTTTAAACATCAAAACAGCTGATAGGGGCCAACTCTACCTTTCTATAGTAGTGTTATCACCTCTGAAGATTTTGATCTTTAAAGTCCAGAGATAAAATAATAAGATGGTATCTTCAGCACACAACAATGAGGTGAAAATACCAATAAAATGTCAAATAATTTAAATATAAAAATAATGTTTATTTTTTATAAGGCTGAATTAATTTATTTGATAAATGCATTTCAAGTTAAGTAAAAAAAATGTACAGGTCTAAATATTCATTTTGAGCCATTTTGATTTATTGAACTGTGGAAGGTCTGGCTTTTCATACTTGCTGCGGTCCAAGCTGTTGGCAGAGTGGGCCAATTTCGGCTGTGGTTTATGTGACACTTTTAGACACGAGCTGCTAAAGCCATGGGCCCAACCTCACTGGTGGAGGGTCTGCAGCGGTAACTTAATTTAATTAATGAGCGTTCACTTCCAGCCCAGATCCTGTGTACAATGGTGAGGATGCGCCTGGTAATGTGATGTGAAAGGAACGGAGAGTTAACCGAAAGTCGGCTGTACCTGAGGCCTGTTCAACTGTAAGCTGTCGAAATGTTGTTTTGCAGTGGAAAAATGTTTGTCGATTGAAAACTTAGGTTTGTGTTGGATCACAATACTGGATGAGGTACAAAACAATTTACCTCCAATTGCAATTGGTTAAAGATGTGTTAAAATTGGGATAATTTGACAAAATTTCAAGATGTGCAGACTATGCAAGGATTGGCTGAATTTGAGTAAATAGTTCCAATGGCAAAATTGATCATTCCTGGAGGACCTGTCTGTCCTAACTCCTTCACTATATTTTAGACCTCTCCTTGCTTAGCTGGCTGCAGACCCTTTAGGAGTATGTGGAGATACACAGAGGTTATGTCTAAATAAAACTGCACACAGATAGAATCAAGCCACATGGCGGAATCTGCAAGTACAAATTTTCACCAATACCACTCCCATTAAATAAAAGTTTTAACACAAAAATATCAGATAAATCATCTTGCATAACACTGTGAGGCTTTTGGAGAGTCAGACATATGACTGGATTTTAAGTTACAGGTCAGCAGCTTGCCAAAAGGTTTACGCATGACCAAAGCCTTTAATGGGGAAGGGTGAAATCACAAACAGCAATTAAATAATAATTTTAAAAAACTAACCAAATAAAACCTAAAGCTTGCTGTTCCATTTTAACTCTCAAAAATTAATTATTATTTCCACCTACCACTGATAGTTGCAAAAAATTAATGTAATCAGTAAGAATGCTCAGAACACATAAGACTGCCCGACCATGTGAGCAAATGGGAACGGGAAGTAACCTTGCTAATGTCACCGACATGCATTCATGGATGCAGCTGCTGCTCCATGCATGTTACAGCCACTCCTTAAAACTCTCGCCTCGACATATTTTCTCTGAGGTTTTTCTGTTGAGTCGAGAAGGACGGGTTCTAAAAGGCCTTGGATATTAAAGGATCTCGAAACTTCACAGAAAGAAAAAAAAAAACAGACAATGGACCTGTCGTGATAATCACATTCAAAAATTTGGGCCGTGGAACGTGGCGAAATCTCTTGTCCATAATCTGGGAACCCTGAGGTTTAGGATGACATGGCGGTTTTGATTGTTTGGATACCAGGGCTGCCACTGTGGAGTCTGGCTGCTAGGAGAGCAAACAACCCCTCCCACAGACATAATACAGCACAATAATCTGCTCCGCTGCATCTCATTTATAATGGAAATGTTAACCTTTACTTTCTGCCATCCAGACACCTGAGGAGACAGAAGAAACTCTCAGACACACCGCAATTTGTCCTGCTTTCATTGATCAATCAAACACTGTTGTTGAGTAGCTGAAGGTTACAACAACCATTCAAAACCAAAAAAATAAAAAATAAACCATACAAAACTGGTTGGGTTTTGAATTGTATAGAGTCTTGCAAAAGTATTCTAAACCCAATTAAAAAAATTCCGTTGTGTTTCGTTAAACGCCATAAACTTCAAAGTATTTTATAGTACACACAAACATAAAGTAGATTTTTTTTTTGCAGTGGAAGGAAAGCAAGAAGTTTGAAATGTAACTTTTGGACATAGATTACATCTACAGCACCCATCTGCCTTATAGAGTTCACCCGAGTGTATATTAAGGTCAATATAAATAGAACGGCTCTATCAAGGCCTCAGAGGTTCGCCTGAAAAAAACAAAGCCATTCTTGAAAGAAGCACATAAAGAGTCCAACGTGCCACTTACAAACACTTCATGAAAAAGGGTTGAAAAACAAGGCAGAAATTTTCTTCTATTTCCATAAGTTAGCACTACTTTGTGTCGGTCTATCACAGAAAATCTGAGAAAAAAATACATTTTTGGTGTATTTGGTGGACATTTTTGGCTTCGGCGTGCAAAATAATTATTTAGCGTTATCACTGTCATCCTTTAACAGTAGAAGTAATAAATGTACTTAATTAATGAGGTCCATTTGTCCCAGTGAAACGGGAGTTCCTCGTGCAAAAAGCTTTAAATGCACATGCAAATTAAACAGGAGAAGGGTGCATTGATATTCCGCTGTGAACGGGAAGAAGGCGGCTCCATCTGTAAAGCTGACAGGGAGGAAAAAAGAAAGTCAGGAAGTCCTTTAATTATGAATTATAGGTGTGTGTGTTTGTATTGAGGAAAAGATAGAAAGAAACTGGATTGTAAAGTTGTGAGTTAGAAAAATTCCACAGCCAACATGGTTTATGGCTACTGCCAATCCAGCAACAGGTCAGCTGTTCCCATCCCACAGATGTCATCTCCTTTATCAGTTGTCTTTCTACATAAGGGTGGTGGGGGAGGGCCGAGTCCCCCCCACCACCACCTCCGCTCACCTCTTGAGGCTCACACTGTCTGTCAGGGAGCCCAGCGAGCCCTGGTAAAAGCTTTTCAGGAAAGTGGGAGCGGTGAAGGCGGAGGGGAGGCTGAAGGAGGAGGACTCGCTCTCTGAAACGCTGCGCGTTCTCAGCACGGCCACGTGACTGGGTGGGCCAAACGTGAAACGGCCACAAATAAAAAAAAAATTATAAAAACAAGACGAACAAACAGTACATAAAGGAAAGAAAAACAGTGAGAAATACATGTGGGTCCAAAACACTGACAGGAAAACCTGTGATGCTATTGTTCTAGAGGACAGTGGAGGAAGCGGGGGCACAGATTTTGGACCGATCAAAGTGCTGCAAATAGATTACATTGTGTGTGCAGAAATCAAAAGGTCAACTTGAGATTTTGTTAGTTTTAAAGTCATCGGGATGATTAGCTGTTAAAAGTCAGGCAGATTTTAAAACTACAAAAAGAAAAAAGCTGACAACAAACAAGTGCAAAATGTGCAAAAAGACAAACTCCTAAAAGTATGCATTTTCCTTTTTTTATTTTTATATC
Source organism: Apricaphanius iberus (assembly GCA_028564705.1). Taxonomy (NCBI): domain Eukaryota; kingdom Metazoa; phylum Chordata; class Actinopteri; order Cyprinodontiformes; family Aphaniidae; genus Apricaphanius; species Apricaphanius iberus. Next base: position 639,604 of record JAPXFQ010001989.1, on the reverse strand, counting down.
TAAAAATGCGTAGACTGACCAGCTATTCCGGTCGTTTTACCTGGTCTGCAGCAGTTCCGGGTTTACAGAGTGCTGTCTGCGAAGCGGGGCGTGTTTGGTCTGGTTGGCTGGCTGGCTCTCAAAGGAGATGCGCTTCCTCACCGGCGGATGGCTGAAGGTGTGAGCGCGGCGACGGAACTGCGGTCCAGACTCCAGGTCCTCGTCCGGGAAGGCGGGAGGCGAACCTGGAGGGGAGTGACCAGGAGATTCCTCATCCTGCTGGCGAGGACAAATAAAAGAAGGGGGGGGGGGGGGACATATATAAGATGTTTCTTTTTGCATGTTTAGCACATTTTAGATCAGGACGTATCAAATATTGTGCAAAGCTACACGAAGCAACAGTTTGGACACAAATTCACACACAAGCGATATTTAAATCTGTGCTCACCTATTTCCTCATGGTTGAACTGACATCCACGCTTAACTTCTCTGCTCGCCACTATTGAACTCTGTGCCTCATGCCTGCTGGTACAACTCCCACATCTATTGTATTCTAATGGATGATGTCCTATGACTCGGAGTATTGCTCACTATTGGTGGGGAGGGCCTCTCTGGTAACCAGTCAGCAAGAAAACCCTCCAATCTGCTCCTGTCCTGCTTTCAGAGACCTCCCTCTTTAACTTCCGTCACCCTGCTGGACATGCGGTGACATTTGTGCTGCTTGTTCCCATCACCGCACACAAACTACTTCCATTTCTGCAAGGACTACAGGAGCACTGTAAAGCACTGATGTGGCTGTAAACGGGTGCGCTTAAAAGTTTACTTCTGTGTTATGGTGAGACTGCGTAGACAATGCAAGGACAGAGTTCAGCTGAAGCATAACTGCACATCCTGATAGGGGTTTCCTACACCATATCCTGACAGGGGGTTGGAGGGGGGGGGCGCAAAAGTGGCTCATGACTTTATTCACAATGCAAAACAAGTTTTCTGTGCATTTTATAATCTAGCACATTACATGGGATAACATGTCTTTATCTTGTGCTGCATAAAGCAAGATTTCCAAAGGAACTGTAAATCTGACCGATGAATGGGAGACAGAAAAAAAACAATCTCCAGCAAGTTTTATTCAATCCGACACGACGATTTTGAAGAAAGAAGCAAAGTGGGTCATATTGGCGCATCAGATGTGGAAGCTATGCTGAGCTTCTTGAGGTATTACTGAGTCTTTTTTTATGCATATTTCTGAGAAACATTCTACTCCTGCAGAACAGCTCCACTAGGCCCGCATGATTTTAGGAAAAGCTAAACATCACAATATTATTGCTCAATACTGCAGTGATTGTGTTGACAAAAATTTACCCAAATGTTCCTTACACTTATTCCTTTACATTGTAAAAGAGTTTCCAACAATATCCCAGAGCTGCATGGTCTCCGTCACCATCATCTATGTAAGCAGTAAATAGAAATTACAGTATAAGTCCATCTTAGTGGACTAATATGTTATTGGAAAGTAGCGTTTCAACAAATGGCACCTGAAAATCTCTGGTCCTCCAAAAGTTCAATCCAAGCAGTCTTATGCAATTGCAATTTTAAACCCATTTTTGATTAGGTTTTGTAATTTAGTACCAATTCTCGTATTCTAAAGTATATATTACCTACATATGCATTGACATGACAGGCTTGTGGCTTTAAATCAAACGCTGACCGGCACAACTTCACCCGCTAGCAAGGTGCGCGGAGAAAATTAAAAATAGGAATGGAATGGAAGCCCCGGCGACTCTTGAAAGCCTAGGGAAACGACTTTATTGATAGACCGACGCGTTTCGGCATGTGGCCTTCATCAGGCCCATTTATTAGGTTTGTGGCTTTAAGACCAGCTGAGTGGCATCTTTTATACTACATAAAGAAATATCAGTATAAATACGAACCCACAACCTTCTTGCTGCAAGGTAACAGTGCTAACCACTGCGCCACCGTGCTTATCTTGGTGCTTAAAGGCACAGTGTGTAATTTTCGGCCAGTAGGGGGGCAGTGCATACCGAAACTATCACAAGCATGCGGTATCTGCGTCTTCGAGTAAGAAACTCAACAACGGAGGTCCAACTAGTGCTGTTTTCAAACGCTCAATTCCCTGAGAATTATCTATTGCAGCAACATGACGAGCACATCAGTCTTCCTTTCATCGCTTGGAACTAGCGAAGAGGTAAAAATGTATTTATGGCGAAACTTTTTTGCATTTTGAGGGGAAATCAATGTTTTAATAGCGGGCGTGTTCCGTGCGCTTTGTCTGTCCGGGCTCTTGTAGAAGTAAAGACGTCATCTAATACAGCTTTCCCCTGAAAAGAGGATCCGTGCCTATTTATTTTAAAGTCATATTTTACAATATCGCCAATATTTTGCAAATAATGTGCTTTATGTAATTATTATTACATAATATTTGAATAGTTATTTCCAAAGATGTACTGCAACACTGTCACTTTAAACCAAAATGTTCCTGATCAAGTAAGGCTGCATTGTGAGATTTCATTTCTATAAGCGTGGTCTTGGAATCCAGCTTTAAAGCTAAACATCGATTTTTGAAAAAGCTGAACTGTTATTTAAGAAATTAAGCAATTCATTGTGTGTAATTTAAAAAATGTGGAATCGGTATGAAAGGGGAACAATTGGGTACAAAATCAGGATACGAATGGTGACCCAAAATCCTAAAATAGGGATGAACAAATTACTGAATTCCCCAATGTTTGAAATCAGGACAAAATTAGCTTTGTCACCAATATGCCCCCCCTACCTGAGTATGGCCCTTTCGATTACCGTTTACAGATTCACAATTAGTTACAACAGTTAGCATGTCTGTCGAACTTGCAGTATAGAATTACATTATCATCCGTGTTGGCAGGTTGAATTTCTTTAGCTGCCTTAGGAAGTGCATCCTCTGCTGGACCTTCTTTACGGTTGAGGGGATGGTAAGCTCACACATGAGCTTGGGTGATAGTGGTACCCAGGAAGCGGAATGAGTCCACAGTGGTGATGGGGGTGTCAGACAGGAAGATAGGGGTGTGCTCCCTAAAGTCCAGGACACCAGACGTTCAGCTTCCATCCTCTAGGCAGACTCATCCCCGTCGGAGAGGAGTCCAATAACGGTGGTGTCATCTGCAAACTGAATTAGCTTGACAGACTGGGGGTTGGAGGTGCAGCAGTTGGTGCACAGGTAGTAGAGCAGAGGAGAAAGAACAAAGCTCTGAGGGGGAGCCGGTGCTGATGGTCCGGGAGTCTGAGACGTTCTTCCCCAGCGTCACATGCTGCTTCCTATCCGTCAGGAAGTCAGTAATCCACCTGAAGATGGGATCAGGCACGTTCCTCTGGGAAAACTTGCTTTGGAGAAGGTCTGGAAGGATGGTGTTGAAGGCAGAGCTGCGGTCTAGGAAAGAGGCTGCGAGGGTCTTGAGGTATGAGAGAACCAGGGGCTCAGATGACTTCATGACTGACCACATATGTCAAAGCCAAAGATCTGTAGTCACAGAGTCCAGTGATCCATGGGTGTCCAAAGTGTCTCTATTATTGGGACTGCTGGACGTGTGAAATAGCTCAGAAATTCCTCCCATATACTAATATACTGAAAAATAATAACATATACTGAATATTTTATAAAACTTTATTTCTCCCTTATGTTCACCTCCCCTCCACGTAAGCCAAACCGTATTTCAAAGACCCTGTTACTGGTGCATCTTTGTGGACCAGATGTTAAAATTGACAAAGACCACTTCTCACACCCACACTATCGCTTTCAATAACAGAAACAAAAACGTTCATTCCATATTTATTCTTCCTTATCTAAACTTTGCTTCTGTTAAAATTCAAATGTAAGTAGAATAGGTTAAAGGCTAAAAAACAAAAAACAAAATGTTCAACATAACCAAAGTGATTTAAAGGAACCTTTCAAATCTTAAGCTCTAAATAACATGCATTCAGGATGTTCTTCATTTTATTTTTAATTACATTAATATTTATGTTAATGCCACCTACTGGTAGGATATAGGTAGTTGTGTTTTTTGGTATTAGATAGATCCACCCTTTCTTATTTTAAGATAAAATTTGATTTGACAGCTTCATCTTTAGCGCTTTTTACACCCTTATTGTGAGTCATAAATGCTTCAGGAGGCATTTACCAAAGTGGAAAAAAAAACGCCACTTAACATCACACTGATGGGCAAACAGGGAGACTTCCTTACATACTCACTTCACATTTTGCACAACAGCAACAAATTTCAACCGCTTGTTATAAGCAGCTCGCTGACACGTCTGTAAACACTCGCCCAGGTGAACAGCCTGGCCTCTTGGCCAGCGCCCTTTAATCTTAAAACCATGTGGAAACAATGCAGAGCAAATTTATGTCTTCAAGTGAAAGAAGCCCCAGCTATTAAAGGAGAGCTAAGAGCTAGAATAAAACAGAGCTCAATAAGCCGGCGGGTAAAAGGTGAGAATTCCCAGAATCCCCTAATAGAAGCTCTGGGAATTATCATGTTTCCCTCTCAAGGACACTTACTCTTTCGAAACTGCTAATGCTTCCCATGCTTCCCAAGCGGCCCCGCATTCTGCTGGCACCCTGGTGACAGATATCAAGAAACAATGTGAAACATGTTGCAAAAAGATACAAGTATTTGATAAAATAAACAATATCATGTTTTTTTTTTAAACTCTTCCTGCATAAAAAACGAGAATGATTAAATGACAAAAAATTGAGGAAATGGACAGTAATAATGAAACTCAAAGCATTCAGTGTGGTCGTTCAGCTAAGTCTGAGAGATAATAACAGATGGCAGCAGAGACTCTCTGAATGATTGCATCCCTTCACTAAGGAATTATTGTGTTGTCTCACTGGCAGATATGGGTCAATCCAAATCCCTTTAGAGGAGTGTGACACAGAAACAGCAACCAACACAAAGACTCTGCTGGGTGGGGGGACCAAAACAGAAAAAAAAAATTAAATAAAAAAAGGGGCTATATCCAGTCAGGTGGGGAGAAAATGAAGACAACAGAGGGAGGGGAAATTTTGGAGAGAAACTATCAAACAAAAGGAGACGACCTAACTAAAATAAAGCATAAGGGATACATTTTTTTTTATTAAAAACCTCTCTACTCAGACCCACCCTTGCAAAGATGTTTTCCAGAGAGCTGGTGAGGGAAGTGCGGGCTTTATTCTTCAGAATATCGAGTTTGAATCGACTGCCGGTGGCCACGCCGTCTCCTGCAGCTGTGCTGTTTGTTGCATTCTGCAGTCAGACAACAATGAGCAAACAAATCAGGAAAACGATCCATAAATGAGATGAGAATGGTGCTCATTACAGGTTAGAAGAGCATCAGACAAGAGTAAAACTATAAGAAACAACCTTTAGGAGCCATCTTTAACGGAGGGACAACGGCAGCTGCAGTCCTAATATTTCACACTCACCACTTCCTGGTGTTTTAACCCAGGACAGTAAAAAAAAGAATTTGCTAGTTTGAATTAGATTATATTTTATGTTTTAAGAGTTGCTAAAGACTGGTCTCTTTTAACAGCAATTTTCCCCAAACATATGGGAACTTTTACAGGATTTATCCATTAAGGCAAGGCAAAGCAATTTTATTTATATAGCACACTTTCAACACCAGGCAATTCAAGGTGCTTTACATGATTCAGTGATAATGAAACCACATGATTACAAACAAAACATATAAGTTTAACAGTAACCAATCAGTAAGAAAAGGTAATGTAAGGAACACATTTATGTAATTAATACACAATCACCTAAAAAAGAAATAAAAAAGTAAGAATAGAAATTAAACCACAACAATAAAAAATAATTTAAGGAACAAATTTATGCAATTAAAACAGATTAAAACAGATAAAACACAATGGGGTAAACAAAACAAAACATAAAGTGATCAGAAAGCGCAATTTAAGATTCAAATGCAGCTCTGAATAGTAGAGTTTTTATCTTTGATTTAAAAGAGCCTAGCGATTCAGCGTTTTTGCATTCGTCTGGAAGTTTGTTCCACATTTGTGGAGCAAAGAAGCTGAAAGCTGCCTCTCCCGGTTTAGTTCTGAGTCTAGGGACGATTAGTAGGCTAGAGTTGGAGGACCTGAGTGGTCTGCTGGGTTGATATAGTGACAGCATATCTTCAATGTACTTTGGTGCTAAACCATTCAATGATTTATAAACAAGTAGGAGTATTTTAAAGTCTATTCTCTGAGCTACAGGGAGCCAGTGTAAGGACTTTAAAACTGGGGTGATGTGTTCTACTTTCCTGGTTCTAGGGAAAACACTAGCAGCAGCGTTCTGGATCAGCTGCAGCTGTCTGACTGATTTTTTAGGTAGACCTGTGAGGACGCTGTTGCAGTAATCGATCCGACTAAAGATAAACGCCTGGATCAGTTTTTCAAGGTCCTTCTGTGACATCAGTCCTTTAATCCTAGAAATGTTCCTCAGGTGACAGAAAGCTGACCTTGTTATTGCCTTTATGTGACCTTGGAGGTTCAGGTCTGAGTCCATTACTACACCTAGATTACGAGCCTAATGAGTAGTTTTTAGTTGTATTAGCTGAAGCTGTGTGCTGACTTTGGAACGTTCCTCCTCAGGTCCAAAAATAATTACTTCTGTTTTGTTTCTGTTTAGCTGGAGAAAGTTATGGGACATCCAGTCGTTGATTTGTTCAATGCATTCATTTAACGTCTGGATAGAATCAAAGTCACCTGGTGATAATGTAATGTATAGCTGTGTGTCGTCTGCATAGTTATGGTAACTTATGTGATTGGCTGCTATAATCTTGGTTAGTGGGAGCATGTAGATATTGAAAAGGAGGGGCCCCAGGATGGAGCCCTGGGGGACCCCACATGTGATTTCAAACGTTGCACTGAGGTCCAACAGAACAAACACTGTAGTTGTACCGCTGTCTGTATTTATGTGGAAGTCATTGAAAACTTTGACGAGGGCAGTCTCAGTGCTGTGATGAGCACGGAAACCAGATTGAAAATGATCTAAGGAGTTGTTCGTTGTCAGGAATGTGTTCAACTGTTGAGATACAGCTTTTTCAATAATCTTACTGATGAATGGGAGATTAGAGATTGGCCTATAATTCTGCATCAAGGTATTGTCTAGGTTGTTTTTCTTTAATAGGGGTTTGATAACTGCTGTTTTGAGGGCCTGGGGGAAGACACCTGACTGGAGGGATGTGTTAACTATTTGCATCAGATCCGACTTAATGACAGGGGGAACTTTCTTTAAAAAAGCTGTGGGTAAGTTCAGTTGTTTAATAATTTCATCAAGATGTGATTGATTCAGTTTTTTGAAATCAGACATCTTATCTGCATTATTTTTAAGTGGGAATGATAATGTTGGTGGGTTGGTTGCTGCTTTACAGATTGATCTTCTAATTTCTAGAATCTTTTCAGTGAAGAAGTTGGCAAATTCAGTACAGGCCCTAGTGGAGTGTAGCTCAGGAGCTGCTGTCTCTGGGGGATTGGTTAGTCTTTCAACTGTTGCGAATAAGGTCCGAGAGTTATTCATGTTTTTGTTAATGATTTCAGAGAAGAATAATTCCCTTGCAGTTTTCAAGGTTAAGTTATATTTGTTCAACCCGTTTTTGTTTTGTTTTGAACCTGGAGTTGAGTTTTCCTCCATTTTCTTTCGGCCTGACGACACTCCCTTTTTCCGCTGCGTACTAGAGGACTGCTGGTCCATGGAGACTTGTATCTACCTGAGACTACTTTTACTTTAATTGGAGCAATGGTATTAATGATGTCTGAGACTTCAGAGAAAAAGTTATCTACCAGGTTGTTAACAGAGTGTGTGTTGGGTAGTGGGGGTTGGGGGTCTTGGGGTGAGGTAGAGCAGTAAATTTGTTAAAGATTTCAGCAGAGCTGTCAACAAGAGGTCATTTTCTTACTATGGTGTCATTTTAATTAGATAGTTTAGCCGGGATAATGCTTTCAAAGAAGATGCAGAAGTGGTCCGATAATGCAACATCCAATACGGAGATGTTAGAGATTTTTAGGCCTTTGCTAATGATTAAGCACCATTTATGACCGCCATTTTGTTCTATTCAGAGCTTTATTGCAACCACCCAGCTATTCACCCAATGATATACAAACAGAAATGCTACTCTAGACACAATTAAAGAAATAAATACAAGATATTTTTGCTTATAATGAACAAAAAAAAAATTGCCATTGAAAAAAATGACAAATGTCTTACAAAGAAGTCTGGAGATGAGACAATACATTAAAAAATAAGGAAAAAAATCTCCCTAAATAAGGTATTTTTACTTTCTTTACCATTTTTTGCAGGAACGGAGGGGTAGGATCTATGTCAACAGACATCAAAGTGTAGATAAGCAAATAAGCACCAGTTGGTTTCGAATAGCCAAAGTTTAAAAGCCCAATTAATTTTTTCTTTAATCATGCCAGACAGAGCAGGGTTTTCTCTAATCCTATGGAGTAAGGATTAGAGCTCCTCCACCCTCACCTGATGTGTAGAATAGCCGTGAGTGGAGGTACCCTGATTTTTTTTCCTTTGTTAAATAAAGAAGTCAGATGTTTGGAAAATTTTCGATTCGTGAAAAACACAAATAGTTGTGGCTATGTTTTTGTGAAAATCTACCAATATCCCTCTTTTTTGTTAAAGCAAAACAAATATAGTAACAAACCATTGTTGCGTCTCTAATGCAGGAGCTTTTTGCTAGAAACCAGAGTAGTTTTCTGGCACCCTTATTTCTCTATCTTACCAGGTAAAACCAAAAATTACTCGCAAATTAATTTGGATAACAAAGGGCCATGAGGGGAGGGAGTGTTTTTTTTTTTTTTTCATTTACCAGTAAGATTTGGATAGAGTGCTAAACGTATTAGGTCGATAGGTTTCTTTGAAGATAATAATTTAGTCTTAACTCATCTACAGCTCCTATTTTCTGTTAGCTTTGAATGTTACAAGGTAGTAACAAGTCATCTATGTCTGTTTACAGCCTTCAGTGGAAGAATAGGGAATAAATAATTTATTCAAACTAATATTTTATATATATATATATATATATATATATATATTGTTTTTTTTTATATATAAATATATATATATATATATATATATGCACATAATAAAATGTAATTATTCTTTGCCTGAGAAATTATAATTTTTCTGTTTATCTATCTGTAAATTTTATCACAAAGCTTTCAAACTACTATTTTGTAACTCATGACTCTTCTGACACACAACCCGACTTCACACTAATAGCTGTTGATCAGAAAGTATCAGTGAGGGGATTGAGTTTGTGTGTGAATCTAGTTTTAGTATATCAATGTTTCTGAACCAAAACCCAATTCAAAAAAAATTTAATGGCGTAAAAAAATTTAAATAACTGGACTCAAAATACCAAATGGAGAATTATTCCGTTACAGAAAACCAAAAATGTCATTTTTTTTCAGATCTAGCTTTGAAACAAATGACTGTGTTGAAAGGCTGAAATATTGTGAAGAAACAAGAGATTCCTAAATATTGTCAACGTACCAATTATATGAGAAAAGAAAAAAAAAAATCAATACATTAACAAGGTTGAATTTGGGTGCTGCAACTGTAAAAATTGGGGATAAAAGTTCTTTGATTACGCGTTAACAATTTATTTTCTGTGATATAATTTAGAAATAAAGATAATATTTATTAAATAAAAGCTAAATACTATATTGGTGTGTTCCATTTATCTTTTAAGTCAGAACTCAAAGCTGGGTTTGATCTCATGCCAGGGTAAACTACATTCCAGTTAATGCAGTCAGATAAATTGGAATTCCAATATGGCAATGCCCATGTTGCCATTGTTGGTAGTACCTTTTACAAAAATAGTTTTAAGCTGTAGTTTCCATATGCAGACAACACTTTTAAGTTTAGAGTTGCAGGCTCTACATGTAACATTGGTTTTCTTACTAGCGTTTCTTTTAAAATAGACATTTTTCAACCACAGCTACTATTGTTGATGCGAGGAGCAGCCATTTTGAAAGTCAAAGTGGGAGCAAAAAAATAATCTCTGACTTTCTGAAGTGGGGATTCCAACTTTGGAGGGCATTCCAGTTAATTTTTCCCGCTCGGACGTCAGAATTCCCGAGTTCCGACTACAAATTGAACGCACCATATGTACTCTCATATCAAAGACCATCACAGTCCATCACAAAAAAATGTTCGAAATTGTTAACAAGCATAAACAGTTAAAAAGTTCATCGGCTTAAATAACACCGGCTTCACATCTTCAAGCATATATACCTGAGGAGCTTCTCCGATATGAAGATGGGATTTCTGTTTGCTTTCACAGAGCTGCCTGAGATACATAATCGCCAACTCATTCTCCTCTTGGTCCGTCCCAGGCTTCAGTCTCTGGAGAAACACACCCACAAATACTTTAAAAGAAAAACAACTGCGGGAAAGTCTGCCTCGAAGCTCATAAAGCAAACTGTGAGAACCAGAACAGCTCTCACAAAAAAAAACTGTTAATGTGTCACTTATGGTAATAGGAGGAAGCGCGCTCACTTGGACTCGCTCAAAGATCTCTGCCTGCTCATTATCGGTCAATTGGGAGAGATATTTTTGGATCGCTAGCTTTGCTCTGGGTGGATAGAGACCTAAAAAGAAAAAGAGACCAAGTATTAGTGTGTTAATGAGTCAGAGACACGGGGGGGTGGTAGGGTGTGCTGCTCCAATCACGGGGCTTACCCTCTATCCTCTCACAGAGCTTGTGCAAGTCATGCATGGGACATGCTTCGCAGAGCTGCACCGGGGTCTTGTTGCTTTGTAAGGCTGCGGCGGTGGAGAAGGCCTGCTTCAGGGTCAGCATCACCTCATCAACCTGACGCATAAACAGAAACGCCAGCTCTTCACCTCTTTGCACTTTGGTGTAATTTTCACTCGCATCACTTGTGCAACCTACCAGCGACTCACTGGCACACTGGAAAACGTAGCACAAGTAATGGTTGGGTCCAGACTCTGATTGGTCCCGACAGATGAATCCAAAATGATCCGTCTGCTTGACCCCCTGCGAAGACACGGACGGAACAAGACGCAAATCAGAAGAAGAGAAAAAAAGGGAAAGGCAAAACTAATGTTCCAAATGTATGTTCTCAATGAGCAAATGATTACTCGGCTGCAGCAAAGAGCAACGTTTAATGGCTGACCAATGTCCGATACAGATACACTCAGATACACTACCATAACCACAAGGCAGTCCATTAGCTCCTACAAGAACTTCACTTCCAATGCATTCAAAGTCATGACATACGGAAAAAAAGAGGCACATTTTCACGGTACCTCACAGATAGAAGGTGAAGTCATTATTAGATGACAAACAAAAATCTGCATCGGCTTGCGGTTTGGATCCTATTGCATCAAGTTACTCTGAGCTAACTCTGGGGCTGCAGCAAACATTTGAGCCTTTCCGGCGTAAATAATGGACGTAAAAATGCACCCACCTGACAGCAGGAGGAGATATCTTTAAAGTTCTTCTCCAGGACCACCGTTTTACTGTCCGGACTAATAAGGTTCACTTCAAAACGTCCAACCTGAGCAAAACATATGCATGGAGATTCATTTAAAGCACTTATCACATCTTGTAAAAGTATTCACATCCCCTTACAGTACAGTCTTAACCTTTGCTTCAGTGTAATTTATTGTGATTTGTCGCCGTATGGGAATCATGATTCATCTAACTGTGTTAACGCAGTTTGCTAATGTTTTCTAACAAAAGAATGAATAAAAAAAAACGGAGGATTCCACAGAACAGCTGGATTTATACTAAATTATGCACAGCTAAACTCTAATTATTAAGTGATTTCTGAAGGCAGTTGGTTGAACTGGATTTTGTTTCAGTGCATCAGAGAAACCCCAAGGAGGACACTGCACACATGTTTTCGGATTTTTATTCCTGATAATGTTAAACATCATGCAACATTTTCCTTCTTCAGTTATGCAAACCTTTCTGTTTGTCTGTCACATGGAATCTCTGTTAAAAACAACCTTCAAGGGTTAGAAATTATTTTTGGCATTTCTGCTGGCAGTAATGGTTATAAGGTCTTTTAAAATGATCTTCAAATCAAAATATCACATGACGCTAAATTGCTTTTTGATGGGTAGAAAAACATCCATGCTCACTCCAAATCAAGGCCAACAACCAGCCGGCGAGTGGTTTTTCCAATAATTGACCGCTGTGTCGAGTATCATTATTGAGTGTTGTGCTCTAGTTTTTAAAATTAGCCTCATGAGGAAATGGGCACAGTGTTTGAGGAACGGTAGCTAGCTCGTGCTGCAGACCACATGTTTTCAATAAGGAAACCTTGAGTTTACACAGCGGCAGCCCTTTAAGGCAGGAACTACAGCCTCCATCTCCGACAAGAGGAGAAACATTACGGAGAGCAGGGCAAGTCTGTATATTACATCTGCCTGGCACATGCATGTAGAGGTGATCTGCAGTAGAGTGAGCAGCCTGAACGCAGGGAGAGATTTGATGGCGAGAAGCAGCCAAGCACTCAGCTACTCCAGACATTTTTTTTTTGTGAGTGTGCATAGATTCATCACATTTACGCTGATTTTTAAGAGAGAAATTTGCACATTTTACATAGATCAGAGCAACTTCTCTTTAATTTCTCGTCCCCTTTACCTGGAACAGCATAGTGCGGTTCTTGTCGGAATCAGACGGCTGGACGTTGTTGGGCGCACTGGCGTGTCTGCGACGCGTGGGACCCATCATGACGCTTTCCCCTGGCTTCCTCTGCAGGCTTCCGGCCAGGCTGCTGCAGCGCGTGCGGAACTCCTGAGGCTCCTCAAATCCAGAGTCCTCCAGGATGCACTCGGGGAAGGCTCCCCGTAGACTGGCGCTGCTGGACGGACATTTTCCTGGAGCAGAAAAAGAAAAACCTCACTTATCATTACTTAGATCTTTTTTTGTGTGCCATTTTTTGCCATCACTCTTATTTCTATTGTAAATAGTGACTTGATTTGAAACCTATCAGACAGGTTTCAATGTGTCATCCAGTTTAAACATGTTTGTTTTCAGTTAAAATATTTGAACACCTGGCCTTGATTTAACGATGAGTGCTGACATCTGATGTACTTTTTTGTGCAAAAGTAACTCAGACTGTATAAATACTGCATTTTCTTCTTTATTTTATTAGATTCTCTTTATTAGCCCCATTACGTGTTGCTTTAACAGTCATAAGTACACTGTTGAGTACAATCAGCTCCTTTCAATAAAATCATATAGGCAGTAACGCCAAAAAAAGTTTTTCCACCATGTTTAGAAATGTGTTTATAAGATTTTTCCTGGGAATCACATCTGTGAGGTTGGACACTGACGTTGGAGAAGACAGCCTGGCCTAAGGTCTCGATTTTAATCCATCACAAAGGTGCTATCTCAGTTAGAGGTCAGGACTTTGTGCATGTCGAAAGACTCCTCCATGTCTTTAGTGGTCTTGTTTCGTTCACTGGTGCCCAGGTGCAGCGCCGGCGCCCCCTGCCGACGCACATCACACACTGTGCGTAAGGCACCAAGCTGGCTGCAGGGGCACCAACTGAGCTTATGAAAAAATATATGTATAATAAAGACAGATTAAGAATTTAAAAATATGCAAAAAAAAGTTGATGGTAAGCAATATGAAAAGACAAAGAAAAAAGATGGACGTCTTTCTCATCCGCTGACGGCAGCAGCTGTCGAGGGGCAGGCTAGTCATTGTTATTGTTGTTAGCGACATAGCATCTTCAGCAGACCAGCATGAAAAGCAATGCTGTATATCGTATCGCACGCACAGCAAGGCCGTGCAATGTACAAATTGGTGAGCGGATTAAAGCGGAAATGTAGTCAAGTGTGTTAGAGCATTTAAAAACGACATTGAAATTACCAACATAGTACAAATAAAAAGAAAATACATCTCAACTACGGGCGCAGCGAACTATGTTTTTTGAGCTGCTCGCTGTACTCGGTCTACTATCAGAGATCCGAGTTGGAGCTCAAAATATTCGACCTAATGGGGGCATGTCTCGGCAAAATGACGCGAGACAACTGCAAGATTTCCGACTTTCTGAAAGGTTAACTGGAATGCAGCATAGGTGCACAAGATCAGCTGCCTGCCATCAGTACCGTAGCTTCTGATAAAAATTGGTGCTTATGTGAATCTGTAACTTAGTTCTAAAGAATAAGAAAGCAAATTTTCTGTGTCGAGTATGTAAATACTAAACAGGTTTTTGTACCTACGTATAGTATTTATTGAAGACACATTACTAATAATAAATAGAGAGATGTGCTTGCACATACTGTGGTATTGTTTTTTTTTTGTTAGTGGGGGGTGGGGGGATGGCACCACAGAGCATTTGTGCTTAGGTCACCCGAATGGCTAGCACCGGCTCTGCCCAGGTGCAAAGGTGGGAACAGAATAGGAGAATCCCCAAACGGTTCCCACAAACTTCAGACATTGACACAGTACCCAAGGGCCAAACCCTACTCCTTAATAACAGCCTAATACTAATAATAAACTTTACATTCTCTACACACTGTTCTTGAGTTTTTCTTAATGCAACATATATAGCAATACACTGCAAAAAGTCTCTGAAATCCACACTCAACTGTGGTTCTGTGGGGTTGTAGTCTGTGGTCGTCATCTTACTTGCCTTTAACCTCAGTTGGGGGGGGTAAGAGGCTAGCTCTAAATAGAGAGTTAAGCTATTGATTGAGATTGAGTGATTGTTATTAGAAAAAAAATCTCATTAAACCTTATACATCCACCACGGTTGCTTATCAAAGTCACTTTTTATGATTATGGCACAAAGCTGTTGATATAGATGGAGTCTTCACATAGCCACCGATCAGCAATAAGTTGCATTAGAGATGTTGAAAACATTGATAAGCCAATTTATTGCGATATTTTATGTCACAACATTGTATCGACATTCTGAAGCAATGTATTGATTTTTATTCTGGTTTTTTTTTTTATGGAACCATTAAAAATCCCAGTAATTTTTGTAGTAAAAATAAAAGTATGACCGCTGGTTGAGGCTGTTTTCACTTTCTTCGTTCCAGTGAATCAACTAGATCTAGTAATAAAACTAGATGTGTCAAATACGAAATAGGTTTGAGTGTTTGAATGATGTACCAGTTTTTCTATGATTAAATTCAGTTTAAAAAAAATATAAAAATACACACTATTTCTCATAGTATCGCAATATACTGTATCGCCCCCCCCCCAATATTGTGATATATACTGTTTCATCAGATTCTCTCCAATAAAGCACCCTAAATTGTATGCAAAATGTTACATATAATTAATCAGTGTAAATATCCAAGGTAATAGTATTTACTGGCAAAAAACATGAAAAATACATGTGTGATCACATGAATGCTTGGCCTTATGAGATTGTTTGTTTTAAAATGTTAAAATACACTCTCGAAATTAACCCAATCCGAGTATCTGTGAGCTTCTCCCTGAACCGCCAAACTAAAGTCAGTAAAACTGGCAGTGTTAAGTTACTGCTTGCTTATGACTACTTTTGAAGCCAACTTCAAAAAAAATTGTAACAATAAGCCTTCAGTGCTGCACTTTTGATTGTCAGTTTGTCAATGATGTTTAGCGTCACCTGTGGTCATGTCTTCTAGTCCTGGAGTCTCAGGTTCCTCCGTAGTGCTACTGAGGGCAGTGGAGAGTGGGTCTCCATCTCCAACAAGGAGCAAATCCACTGGCACGGTTTCCGTAGACCCTCGCTGACCGTTGAGAAGTCGTAGGCGCTTACGTTCAGTCTCATGCTGGCGAAATTTTTCAACACAGTCATCAATGAGGGTTGATGAAGCTTTCTTGTGGCCCACCGTAACCTGGATTTTTTTTTAAAAAAAGAAACATTTTCCTGAAGAACATGAAATTTAAAAAATGCACATGTTTTTTGTTTTTTTAATTAGGGAATTACCTTGCCACAGTAAAGCACTTCAAACTTCTGAGAGTTGTAGAAGGCCTCGTCAGCTTCCTGTTTGGGTTTGGCATCTTCCTTTAGAGCTGATTTGGAAACTTGACGAATACTGCTGATTACCTCTGGGACCTATGAGTAAATGCAGTGTAATGAGAGGAGATAATAACTGAAGAGACCTTAAAAAAAACAGATTATTATAAAATATCGATAAAATATGGTTGAAGATTATGGTTAAAACATGAAAAATGTAAAGGAAACAGTTCAACGGATGAAAATGCCTTTCCAATGCACTTTAAAAGGTTTGAAAGTGAATTTGAACAAAGTATAAAAAGTAGCTTTCGCTAGATGATCCTTTACAAAAAATAAAATGTTTAATGATATCGATATATTTATTTGCTACGTACATTAACCAAAATCAACATGAACACTAGCAACTATGTTTAGAGGACAGTTCCTAAATTAATTTGCCTAACAAATAACATGACCTAACTACTACAGTAAGTAGTTTGATGCTAAATAAACCCACCAAGGCCCTGGTGAAAATCTGGTAACAAACAAACAGACTAAACTCCAGTAGAAAGAGGCTAGGAGCCATGGAAAAATCAATACCTTAGTGCAGTGAAGACAAAACAGAAGGCTGGAAGAAACTCGAGACCCGATGGTGTTTGTGCTGTGATGTGTTGGAGGAATAGTCTGTGCTATCAGCACGCCTAGTAACATTCATGTAGGGGGGGGGTACTAATTCCTAAGCAATATTTGGAAATTCATGGTGATTTTGTTTTACTTTGTTTTTACAAGATAAAGAGCCTGAAACCATCTCCTCAATGACCAAAACTGACCAATTATAAAGTTATGATACAATAATGAGAGATGAATTTATTGAATGAGATGAAAGTATATTACAGATAATTCTGAGGGGGGGAGTAATGTAACAGAACACATCAGAGGTGAGACTAGAAGAACAAGCCTCAAATTGAACTGGAAGGAAAAACAGGAAGAGGATGGTTGGGATCAAATCCAAACATCCTGCAAAACACTTGACCAGTTACTTGGTAGGGGCTTCAACAAATCCTGACCTTGCTCGGTTTACAGGAAAACCCCAGAAGACGAGCTTGTGCATTTCATACTGCTGCAACAGTTAAAACAAAACTTTCATTTTGAAAACCTTTTCGGAGGGTTGTATAGGAAAAAATGGGGGGCGGTTGAACATGCTTGCTAAAAATATCTTCTCAAGAGGAGTCTGTAACTTTCCAGCTGCTCTGAGAACTGATTTGTAATGATTCTTAAAGATTTTTTTACATCTTTTGAGGCTGGAGAAATCAGTTTTCTGAAATACAGATCATTGGGGCAGAAAAAAAAAAAGTCATGAAATGAAGATAGCAACCTTTGTGATAAAAATCACTCCCATGCTTGTAGACTGCACAGCACAAGCCTCTGGATCAAAGTAATTTAAAGACCTCGCTCAATCAAAGCAGCACTGTCTGCCCAATCCCAAGGGAAACATGACTAGACCATTTAAAATTTTAAGAAACTGATTTAATATGCATGAGTAAGATGAAGCCATATCCCCATTTGAGTCCATTAATTATATATAACCTACCCAAAATAGAACATGTAAAGTAGCTTTTTCCAGGTAGAAGGAGACGGACCAACATGGATAGAAACAAAAACCTTTCTGCCTTCAAAATCCATTGATATATAACACTGCAATTGCCTCCGGTAAGGCTGATTTAACTTTCACCCACTTCTGCATGGATCTGTGAAACCATAACTGTAATGTAGGGTGTGAGCAAGGTCTGTCAACATAAACGCCAGCAGAGAAGCACAGCTTTTATAGGCCAGGAGAAAAGCAAACATCACATGAGCTGATGGATTGCGGAGTGAAATACTCACCTCCCCACAGTCGGCCATTATAATAAGAGATCATTTACACAGATGCATTTTGCCTGCAGGCATGTCAAGTTAGACTTCTTGCAAAAATATGAAATCGGTCCAAGACACTTGAATCTCCTAACTTCTAAGCATTTCAAACAAGACGTAGCTGTTTTGCAAAGCTATGAGAAGTCATAAAGAAAAGAAAAATACATCGATTTACAACTGTATTTATGATACATGATAAATAAGGAACTTGTGTTTTTAAGAATGTCCTGTGTTTTATTAAACAGATCCAAGGTTCCAACCTTGGTGTCACGATGACAGACTAAACTGTTCTGTTCCTATTGTGCAGTTGTTTTCCTATCTCAGGAATAGACGGCCAATCAACTGTTGAAAACAAGTAGGAAAAGATGCAAACAAAGTGCTGCTTCTGTACTACAGAAGCAAACCAAACAGAAAAAAAAAACCACTATATCATGGGATGTTTTATTCAATAAACACCAAGTCTAATTGCAGAACCAATGAGCTTGAAGGCGATCTTTTATCAACCATGAACTGAAATAATCCAACTCCTATGACTTTGTCTGTTTCCCACATTCTTTAGGAAGTATTTTTTTTCTCACCGTTTTAGGAGTACCCACATTTTTTCAGCATTTGGACAGGCAGTGCTTATCTTTATTTACCTCTGAAAATATGTTACGTTTTGAGTCCACAGACACTGTCTACATGTTATGTTTACTGAGTTAAAAGGCCAAGTTTGGTTAACCCGTTTTATTAACCCCAGCCAGCTTTCAACCACAGATAGACGTCAACAGGCATCTTGATGTGAAGGTCGGTACACCCTTTACTTTCAACCGCAGTTTCACATTGTTCAAACAGAAGCCATCGTAGAGCTGTCCATGTCTGTTCAATGGAAATGTGCTGCTGAGGGAACCTGAATATGTTTTCTGTTGTAGACTTGCTGCTGTGCTTGAGGGCATTGTTCTGTTGACTGTTTCAGTGGAGCTTCAGCTGTTGCCTCACATCTCCAAAATAATTCATTCTGAAGAGGCTCATGGATGATTCAGTTGTTGTAAATACCCCAGGCCTTGTGGCTGGGGAGAAAAAGAACGGATCCTCAGGCCTTCACCACCTCGCTTGGTCATTAGTATAAGTGTGTTGATATTAGGGCTGGACGATATAGAAAAAGAGCTTATCGATAACAAATAGTCATATTGATCGATATCGATAATTATCGCCCAAAAAAAAGTCACATAATGTAAAAAAATATATTTTAAGTGCCTACAGAGTGATTTTGTTATTCTTCAGTTAACTAATTTTAACTTAGAATTTAATTAAAGAAATTTTCAAACACTTCTTTTTATCATAAGTAAGTTTGTAAGACACAGAACGAAACCAAGAGACTTCAGTAACATCCGTAAATACAAACAAAAATAATAATAATATTAACCATTATATTATATATATTTTTTAATCATGTTAGTAATTTAAATTATATGCCTATTTTTATGCTTTTTAATCTTTTAAACATTTTGATACTTTATAATATTAATGGTAGAAAACGTTGGATTAGTTTTTCAATAAAGCTAATTCATATTCAATTCAGCTCTTCAGCTGTAGGCTGAAGCTAACTAGCTGCTCACCAGTGTTGATGGAGCCCAGAACACTGCAGCTCAGTTAGTGAGCCGAGGCAGGCAGGTCTATCCAACCCCTGTTGTGTTTTTTAAAGCGTTTTTTTCGCTTCTGAGGACCGGGAGCAGAACCGAGGGGAGATTTTAACAGCCACAGATGTTAGCAACGTGACGCGACCTTGTTAAATTTCCTGTGTATCTCTGTAAGAGATTCGTAGCGAGCTGGGAGACGGGAGTCCTGCTTAAAACAGCTGATCGTAGTTTTATAGGTCATTCATTATTGCTACATTTAGTGTTTTAGTGCGTCGAGGATCGGTTCAAAACGGGACGTAACCTTTACCGGAGCCACTGAAACATTTATGCGGGACAACGGCCTCCGCTGCTGCCTTGTTGTGACGTCTGAGTGCGGCGAAGCTACGGTGATGGTTCGCTTAGGGACTATTAAAAAATTCTGTTTCAGCTCAAATCATGTAATCCTTTTTGTGGTTTGAAAAGAGAGAGGGTGGCTGACGGAGCTGCGTGGGTCATTGTTAATTATTCGTTTGGAGTAAGTAATGATTGTTGTATTAAACTTCCTGATAGGGTAAAATGAAAAAATTAGGGAAAACTTTTTTTTTTCTATCGAACTTTTTTATCGACCCCTTTTTTTCTTAACGCACCACACGTCTATCGATCGATATATACTGCTATCGAATTATCGTCCAGCCCTAGTTGATATAGTTTGGCTTGTTTTCAGCAAACATAGCACTGTATGGTTATAGTGAAATGTCTTGAAGGGGTTCTAAAATGACATTGACAATTACAAACTGTTCTTTAAACCTCTTATAGCATATTAAACTTTGTTGGGAATGAAAATGGCCCAGGAGCCCTGATAAATGGCCAAATACAACCCATCAGTAAAGTCCTACAATTGAAAGACCACCGAATAATGAATATTACATGAGCTGCATGCTGATTGCCCGGTTTACTCAAATGGCTCTATGACGACGGGGTTGAAAGTTCTATAACGAACAGTTACATACTGTAGACACTGAAGTAGACGGAGACATGTAAATTTAAGGGGTTGTATCTACAGCCTATATTAAAGATCCATAACCTTTACAGCATAAAAAAGGTGTTTTTCAAAATGTTTTGGCAGCACACCATCATTTATTATGTTCATTTTTGGAGCAGTCACTGCATGGGAGGCTCCCACTGCTGAAAATTGCACTATACAACTTTTCTCTTTGGGACGCCAGCCGGATTTGCTTTCTTTTGCTTCTTAACCAAAGAAACACTATCAGAAGAAGCGAGGAAAAGAAAAAGAGATAGAGCAAGAGCAGCCCAGTTCCCAAGGTGAAAGCTGCCGGGGGTTCACCGCCAGAGAAAGAAAGTACCAGCAAGCAGAACCGCGGAGCTGGACACCAAAGCGGCACCAGCTTCTCTACTCATGACCACAAGTAGGAAAAAAAAAGGTTAAAATCAGAGGTTTGAAAAAAACTGGAGATTTAACTTTTAAGGAATATCACCTGGCCCTAGTTTGACAGTTCACCAATTAACCCGCCGTTAGTTTAATGTGTTTGTTGTATTGATTAGCAAGCTTGTAAAACCGCCAGTACACTAGATTTTCTTCCGATGCGTTCCACAGATATTTGTTTTTACGACAGTGACATTACACTGCAAGCCTTGAGAGGGCGATAGAGAAATATCCACAAAGTTACAGAGTGCATCTTTAACAGAGCTTTTCCCAGACTTGCCCTTTTCTCTGTGACAATTACAAAATTATGCATTTGAAGAAAGCAGGTCGGAGCTGGCACAGACGTTTTGGTATGGTTCATTTAACACACCAAATAGCCTAAAGTAAACAACAAGGTAAATGCCGTTTTGAATTCTAGGACCCCTTTAAAGGCAATTTTTTCACGTAAGGCAAATCTTATTGTTAATTTAGAAGCAATTTTACACATTTAAATGTTACTTTTTTTTTTCTCTAACCAGCTCTACCAAAATACACACCCTTCTTTAGGATTTTTGAAGTGTTAACATAAATTGTAATATTTTACTAAGGCTTGTGGAGTCTCAGGAGTAGCGTTACTGATGTTCATCTGAAACTTTCATAGAGTAAAGACTACATTTTAGGGCTACATATCATAAGGAAAGTATCAATGTGAAATTATTGTTCAATTTTACAATGATGACTTCAGATCTAAATAAATCTACACAAGCCTTCTTGACAATGTCTCCACCCCTTTCTGACCACTGAAACATTTCAGTCACTAATAATGAAAGGAACTGAAGGTCTGTGAAGGTGCTTAAATACATAACTAGCATTCAATGTATGCGTAGAACCAGAAAGACAATCCACCACTTTAGTTTTTATCCAAGCAACTATTTCCAATTGCAATATTGCACCCACACTTTGATTTGATATATTGAGCAGCTCCATTAGGTATGGCCTCGTAAACCTCTTATACTGATGAGCAGCAATGATTACATCTTTAAGAGGATTGCTGATGTCTCTCCCATTTAATATAACCTTGCCTCATACCTGCATGATCCAAACCCATTAACTTCCAAATTGTTTGTTTTTATAGACTGGTAGTTTGTAATTTACCAGCTGAGCTACTTTGAATTGCAGTATCTAACTAGAATCCCAATCTCCCCCAGTTTGAATGAGTTGTTTTTAAGAAAAATAGTTATAGTACGTAATTTTGTGGAGGTTTTTTTATGTAGGACAAGAGCTTTTAATCTCTTCACTCCTGAAACCTTAAGAATGCAGATTCTATTGCAAAGGTCAAAGATTAACTAGGAGCAAAAACTGGGCAGCTAAATTCAACAACATTCATCTCCCAACATAAAACACAAAAGCCATTATGTCACCTGAAAGCAGCACTTAATAAAATTCCCACTTCTCCCTACTGGTCTAAAGCAGAATTACAACTGTCAAACAATCCTGCCACAGCCTGGTGATGCTCGCACAAGCTTTGAAGATAGCAAAGCCGTCAGTCAAGGTGGTGTATGTTTTTTTGTCGTTTTTTTTCAGCATATGATTATCGGCAGTTGAGAAAAAAAGAAAAAAATAATAGGACTTTGCTTGTTACTTCTTTAGATTGTTTGAAACTAGGGATGTAAGAAAATATCGATATGGTAATATATCGCAATATTTTATGTCACGATATTATATCGATATTCAAGAGAAGAGAATCGAATTTTGATTTTTTTTTTAGAATTTCAATGAAATTCTGACACACAACAATCATTTTGGCAGTAAAATTGAAAGTAAGACTGGTAGTTGGTGGCTTTTTCACCTCCTTCGTTGCAGGGGATCAACTACAACTAGTAATAATACTGGATGAGTTATGGATGAAACATATTGGAGTGTGTAGGATGCTGTGACAAGTTTTCTACAATCAAATTAAGTTTTGAAAATGGCAATATATAGTATGACTCATCATATCGTGATATATCGTGATATATTGGATCTTTTCCTCAGTATCGTGATACATATTGTATCACCTGATTCTTGCCAATACACATCCCTATTTGAAACTGTAATAATGTCCATTGCTCCATCATTATTTGCCATCAAACAGATAAAGACCTCCCACTAGTGCCTGAATGAACCACCAAAGTTGTTTAGTGCAGTTTTTGGCCAGCAGAGGGCGGATGAATGCAACCCCACGTGAAGCTGCAAAAGTTTCTGGCTCAAGAACCACTAAAATGGCATCGGAAGCTAAATGTGTCTTTTTAGTGTTGCTTTCACATAAGACGGAAGATTACAACGTAATGCACAAAAATGGGTGTGAAACAAACAATCATTTAAATCTGTTCTGCTCATTTATTTGTCAAACAATATGGCTGTATAAATATTGATATGTCAACCTTGGCAACAAAGCCACCAGTCTCCACCATTTCCTATGGTTGTAAATAATTAATTTATTTTGTCTATGTTAGGCCTGGGCGGTATATCGGTTCATACCGAAAACCGGTGTTTATTTTGGTTATGATATGAATTTTTAATATACCCCCATACCGGTGAACAGCTCGGATAACTTCCGGAACGTTAATGAGGGGAAGTGTTTCAGCCAGGACCGATTTCAATGCCAAGCGCTCTTCACCACTGTGTAAAAAATAAAGCTAACCGAGTACAGCAGCTGGCAGGAGCGAAGCACACAATTCTGCTGAAGTAATTCCAAAAAAGAGGAGCCTCGTCTATAGTTTAAAACGTTTGTCGGCTTTAAAATGTTAGACAAGAACCGAACGGCATACCTTTTACAAACGCTATTGAGTAACCAGCAGGGGGAAGTGTTGAGCGCTATTTGACCATCTGTAGTTAAAGGTGGTCAACGGCGGCAAAACCAGTAGGAAAGAAATCATTAATAGCGGTAAATATGTTTCACATACCATTGATGATACTTCTGTCGTCTTTTTTCTGTTGGTATCTGAATATTAACCAGCTAATAATCACCTACGTTCGCCATGTTTATTTTACTACTTCTTTGGCAAAATCCGGTCTCAGTCTATACTCTGTCCCCTAGCGGGATTCTTCAGTACTACATGCAAAGCAATTTGAAGATGCAATTTGTTGCTTGCGCCAACGTGAGGTTTTTAAAAGATTATACATTCAGCTTTAGAACATCAAGAATGTCTACTAAAATCATAATCATTTTAATTATTTTCCTATCATTCACCTGTGTCTGGATAAAAAACAATATGAAGCAGTCCATATGGCAGTAAAGTGGGCTATTTAAAGCACATTTTTATATTCTTCATTCTTGTAAGATGTGGATATGAATGGTCTTGTATGGAAAAAAAATACCATTTAATACCATAATACAGTTATGTTTTTTAAAAATACCGTGATAAGAAAATTTTGCCATACCGCCCACCCCTAGTCTATATTCAAAGCATTAACAAAATTAATCATGAAAATGGAATTACTTCTAGAAATTCCTTGTAGAAACCAAATAAACTGATGAAACTACTTGTACAGCCTGGTTGTGTTTAAAACTGGAATAAAATACTCTTGTATTGAAATAAGGGCTGACTGTTGACTGTCAGTTAATGTCTCATTTAAAAGACAAGTAATTGTAAGCATTGACTTATATCACCTCTTATTTTTGAGCAATTGAAGTTTAATCGTAGTGAAAAGCAGGGCTTTCAAGGTTTCAAAAAACCTACCTGCAAGATTTTCTATAGCATCTCATCATTGCACACAATTCTGATCAAATGCCAAACATTTACTGATTCGGTTACAGCATTCAGTTTTCCTAATTGAATCTGATGGGTCTAAAATAAAGTTCAGTTGTCTTAGTGATGAATGTGTAATGACCTGTTCGAAAGAGCTTCAGTCAGGTTACAGAGCTCCTCACAGCACTGAAGCACCACTAGTGAAAGCCGCTAATGATATTCTCATGGCCTCATATAATGGACTTGATCTGTTCTGGTTCTTTTAGATCTCAGTGCTCCATTAGAAACAATCGATCACAGAACTCTTTCACAAAGACTCGAACATGCTGTAGGTAAGAGGGAACAGCACTAGGCGGGTTGAGGATATAGCTTTCTGACAGATTCCAGCTTGTTCCTGTCTATGGCAAGTCTTCTTCGAGCTCCAAACTCACTTGTAGAGTACCACAGCGATCGGTGCTTGGACCAGCTCTCTTTACTTTATACAGGATTCCACTTCTCCCAGCATGGGATATATTTCCATTCTCATGGCAAAGATACTCAGCTAGTGTACATCTATGGCCGTTTTTACATGTGTGGCCAGAGAAAAATGCTAATTCTTTATATTATAAAGTATACTAATAATTCTGTAGCTATCCAGCAAACAAGGGAGTGAGAAGTACTGACGTCATAAAACGAGCGACGGCCTAGAATGTCAAATCACTGGTCTACTGCTGCCTGAAGCCATCTACAGGGTGTTTTAGTAAAGCCGCCGCTTTGTAACCTGGAGTGTTGCTGTGGGATGCTTGAACAGCGTTGTTGTGGATTTTGAGCAAATACGGTATATGAATACAGATTCAAGTCCCATGTGAAAACGCCGACCTGGGCCCAGTGTTAGATCAGCCGACCCGCTGGAACCTAGCAACCCACAGCACATTCTGGCTGCAGCATGCCATCTTCCTTTTAATGTCTGCAACAACTCTGTCAAACGCAACTCTTCCGTTTATTTGTCAAATAATATCTTGCATAGATTAAACTTTTTAAAAGTACACTTAAAACACACCTTTTCTGTCAAGCATTAAATACCTAGGAGTTTTGTAACTTATTACGTTCTGCTGTAATTTTATATTCATTTTTATTTTCTTTAATTACAATTTTATTGTTGCTAAAAGCAGTAAAAAAATATCTCAAACTTAGTACATCTGCTCTTATTTGCTGTATCACTTGCACTGCTACTTATTTTTTATTTGAATCTCTTCACACATTTTGTCTTATTCCATATTTTCTTATTAACTATAGTTTTGTTTTTTATTATGAAGCACATTGGTCGCCTTTTGGATGTGTAAAGCTCCATATCATCCAGCTGGACCTTATTTATAGCTTGCATTACGTTCATTTACTCACCCAAACAAGTTTGATGCCACTTGAAGCCCTTCAGGAAATGATTAGATCCATTCGCAATCAGCGTATATCCATATAATGGGAGTTGTTGGGGCAGCCAAAGTTTAGCCTCTAAATGAGGCATTATCTACCACCAAAACTCTTTCATTTCACCTTTTTATTTTATTTAATTTTTTTTATGAATTGCTACCACTATTCCCCTGTGAGTTCTGATCACCTCAGAGGTGCTTTGTTATTTTCTGCCAGGGTGTTTTTGCAGGCCTTTATTCCAACTACACCAACTTGCGGTTTTAAGGTTTTCACTGCCGTGCGTCATCCCAGTTGTAATCTGAGCAGGGCTTTCAGTCTGTGCTCTACGATGCCGGTTGGTTCGACAGAACTTGCTACTGCAGACATCCACATGGTTTGTGAGTTTCCCAATAGCTCAAACCAAATGACCCATTGGTCTAAAACAGTTGTAAAGCACAGAGTGAAAGTCTGGCTCACACAACAACTGAAATGGGGCCCGGCAGCTTTGCATACTCAAAGTATTATGGATCATAAAATGTATTAGCACAAGTAAATTATTTTTTTTGCTTTTAGTAGCGTTTTGCACAAAGTTTTAAAATTGAGACCCTGATTGTTCCATATGTTTCTGAGAGAAGACTTCGCTCTTACACTGCATGTTTACTGCTGGTTCCTAGAGTTTCTAAGACTGGAATGTGTTGTTGACCTTGAGCAGCTGGCTCCATTCCAGAAAGACTAGGTCATCAATCTAGGGGCTAAATTAGATTCAGGACTTAAGTTAGAAAGACATATGAATGGAGTTGTGTGATCAGGCATCTTCAAACCTTCAGATTCTGGCTAAAATTCAGCACCTGTTATCAAGTCCCGGCCTGGAAACTGTGGGCCATGCCTTTATTTCCTCACGCTTGGACTATACCGCAACTCGCTATGCAGCGGTGTTAAACAGGCTGCACTTAAGAGGCTCCAAGAGGCACAAAACTCTTCAGCCAGATTCTTAACATGCACCAAAAATGCAGTGAGCACTTAACACCTGTTCCAGCTTTCCCTGCACTGTCTTCCAATCCCCTGCAGGACCCAGTTTAAAATCCTTACTTTGGTATTTAACTGCCTTCAGGGCACTGCTCCGTCATATTTAATCAACCTCCTGACTCCTTATATTCCTCTCCATTCTATACTCACATGACCTCGACCTGCTGATGGTTCCGCAGATTAGATGTGGCTCTAAGGGTGGGCGAGCATTTTCATTCTTGGTCCTTAAACACTGGAACAAGCTCCTCATTGCACACACACTGTCAACCTTCAAGAAACGGCGTAAGACTCACTATACCACCATTAAGGACCTGCTGAAAAAGTCTGTCTTATACACTTGTTTTTCCCCACTCATCATCTTTTATAGCTCTCTTATGAATGCATTTCATTGGTTACGTGCTCCGCTTTTTACAATGGGCTACGTTCAGTGCCTTTTTGGCAACTGAAGGCGCTATACCAATAAAGTATGGTAATGATGATGAATGGCGACAGTTCTTTTAGATAGTGAAAGAGCTCATCTGTAATTAAAAGGGACGCATGGTTTACCAGTGCAGCAACTTGTCATTAGCAGCCATTTTCCTCATTTTCTCACTCTGCACTGTTTCACATGTGCACCCACACATGGATAAGGTGCAAATCCATCTCTGTTTAAGTGATATACAGCCTCAAGATCTCTATTGCTGGCTTTATAAGGGCCCCATACTATATGAGGGTCAGAGTTAAATTTGTAACTGTGTCTACTCTTCACTGAATCTCACAGATTCTGAGGAGGAAAAAAGGTTCAACTCTTTTTGATTTGAATCTTTGCAGTTTCCCACACAACCTGAAAAAAGTAAACACAACAGTTTACAGTTGGATATAAACACTCTTAAGCTGCAATCAGACCGCAACCGTTGGATACGTCGAGCAACGCATCCAACGGATGAAGTTTGACGCATGTACTTTTTGGCTTCCATAGCCTGCTTCTGAGGAAAAAACAACGCATGGGCTTCCTCTGTTGCCATACGTTCTGCACTATGGTGGATTGTAACGAGAGAGTGGCTTGGCTTTATTTGCTAGATAAAGCTAGACAACGTTGACATTGGGTGCATCAGCGCCCATGATTCAGATGCGTTCCGAGTTTGGGGAGTTTAACCATTTGCTCTAGGAGCTGCTTATGGATGAGGTTCGCTTTCAGTGCTACTTCCATCTCTCCCACGCCTAATTTTACAACCTCCTCGGCCGCATCGGAGCTTAAATCTCCTACCAGGACACCAACTACAGGTTTTCTGTTCCTCCTTAGGAGCGCCTGTCCATCTGACTTCGGTAAGTGTTATTTCTGATTTTTTAAATCTGCGTTTGTTGAAAATGTTTTCACTGGACCTGCGCTTCAATCAAGATACGTGTATAGTGACATAACTACAGTGAGACGCTCTGATTGGTTGCCGCACTGCGTTAACCCCGTTGGATCCGTCAAAAGTTCAGAAAGCTGAACTTCTGTGACGCATGCGTTGGTACTTTGCCGTATGAAACGCAAGCGTCATTGATGGAGCGAATGTACTCAACGCAACACAGAGCCCTTGACGGACCTCTGACGTACTCTGCCATAGACTTTACATGTAATCTTGGTGCAACTGACGCTGACGCATGGGGTTGGTCTGAATGCAGCATTACTATAAAGTTGCATTTCAAGTCTAGCCTGATTTGACACGTGAATAACCATGTTTAGACATAGAACCTGCTTTCCTAATGTTGCTCTTTTTCCTTCATGAATGCAAAATCTGATTTGCAGTTTGCCACAAGCCATCTAGGAGGCCTAGCCTCTTCTTATTTTACCTTTCCCTTCAATTTAAGCCATGCATCGACTCCTGACTCTAGCTTTACACAATGAATTCCCATCATGTCTTCAGATAAGAATACATTTGGAAATAGCTAACGCTCTTTCAGCTAAAAAACAACAAAAAATGAAGCAATGTTTTATGGTTTCTCGGAACTTGTTTTAGACAAACGGAAGCTTTCCAAAAGAACGTGAAGCCGGCCTAAGTAACACACCTGAAAGATGACCTAATCCGTAACAATGGTTACAACAGGTCGTTGCACGTGACAATGGCATATGGGTGGGATGACCCAGCCACCCCACATAACGCACCTTTCATATGTCGCATGCAGCCAGACCAGTTTTTGTTGCATAATAACAGTAGCCAGGGCATGTTCAGGATGTCACTTCAACTGCAGCAAACATTAAGACATCGGCCCAGAACCCACAAACTACTAGTCTTATTTTAGAGTACTAAACAAACTCTGTGCTCAAGCCCAGAAAATACCACTGGAAACATGATGCAAGGCAGATATACTTGACATCAGCGCAAAACTTGAGCATATCTGCTTGTGAACATTATTTGTGAATGTTTCCTGGGTCACTGGGGAAACAGGAAAAACACGTGCAAGTGTGAAGCCTCAGATCGGGTCGCGGGCTGAGAAGGAATCGTATCTGCACAGCCTGGTGTTTAGACATGAAAAAAAAAAAAAGGGCAAATCGTGCGCTTGTGGGTGTTTTTTTGTTTTTTACAGCCAGACAAAGATCCCAGCATGCATCAGAGCCACCGGGGTTAACCCCTAAGCTCAGAAGCTGAACCACATGGTGCAGCCTTTCAGCAAAGGTAAGTAAGCAAGACTTGTCCATTGGTTTTAAAAACTCTGACTGTCACGTTCCTGGTTTTTTGGATGTTTTCAACATTTCAGTTTATTACTCAAGACTGGCATGCTGATCAGCATGTAAATGTGCTGACTCAATATTGCGCCTTTGGATTTCAGGAGAAATTTCTCCTCTACATTGATTGTGACAGTTCCAATTCTGAAAATAAAACCTAATAACACAGACATTAAGAGAAGTGAATACGATGCTGAGACCTGCAACAAATACTGATCAGCGTGCCTCAGTTTGCTTCATTGGAACTATACATAACAATCACAAAGCAACAAATAAGAAGAGGTAAAGGCTTTTAATGGCTAAATTTGCATTGGAAATAAGCATTTGTGTTTGGCCCCATTATACTTGCACACCCCTTTAAAGTCATGTGCAACTAATTGCCTTCAAACGTCATAATCATTAACTAAACTCAACTTGACTTATTAATTCCCTGTATAAACACACCTGTCCTGGGAAACGCATTCATCAGAAAAGCAGGTTAGAGGCTCAAAGTAATTCTGGAGTAGCTACAGAAATCCACAGCTCAGGTGGGAGAATCTGTCAACAGTAAGGGTGTCAAGTAGAAAGCAATTCCTGAAAAAAAGTCCAAAACAAAATTCCAATAGGTGGTTGTTTCACCGTTCATCTACACTGGGATGGTTTAGATCAACGCTTAAATTCAATCTAAGTTTTAAATTGTGAAAAATAAATTCAATCACAAATCTGATGCAAGACATACAATGACTATAAAGTATTTCCATTTTGAAAACTACGTATCATTTTCCTTCCATCTTATTATTATAAATCCCCTTTAGTTCTATCACATATTTTATTTAAATGTAAAATTTGAAAAAAAATTAAAGGGGTACGAATTCTTCAGTTGATGTCACTGTCACTTGAAGCCCACAATACAGCAACGCTTAGTTAGTAAATAGCTGACCTACAGCTGAGTTCTTTATCACAAAAAGTCATCCCAAAATGAGAAGTGAGAGCTCGAATGCCTTAAACGCGTGCACCTAACAAAAGCGTTTTATTCACCTCACTATTCCCACACTGTTCTCTTTTTTGTATGCGCTTTTTACTTTCAGAGCCTATAGAGTTATCCCTAAACAGAAAAAGGACATAATTAATTGCCAAATATTATTCCCACCAACCAGTGGCCTAAATACTTAATACTCAGATAAAGGCGTTTGGACTAAAGGCTAAAATAACCGTTTGTGTGAGATTAAAAGGAAAGACTATAGCCCCATGGTAATCCTTATATCCTTTCTAATGTTTGGGAAAAAGAAAAACAGATTGCTTTCTTTTTTTATACACTCAACTTTTGAGACTGTATCAACATTTTACTTATTAAAAAACCAACTACACTTCATTTCGTGGGATATCTCGAGTATGTCTACTCATCAGTTTTCCGCCTGTACAACTTGACTGTTCCTCCACACATTAGGTTAAAATGTGTGTCGTTTCAATTTGCCAGTAAACTACCATACTTGATCACGATTGCCATTATTATATCAATGTTTCACATTAAAATAGTAAAATAAAAAGAATTTTATTACTTTTGCAACACAACAATCTGTAATTTGTGGTATTTGAGAGATTTGTAGAAGTTTGTGTAAGGGTAAATAACAGAATAAATTAAATTGCAGGCAGACCATGCCCAAAGTATGAGAATGAAAGATAATACTGTATCTGATCTGACATTTCATTCTTGAATAATTCGATTTTAAATATTTAAACATTCAAATGTATGATTAGAAGGAATTCAATGTATTTTATAAAACGTATAATTTTCATTGTTCGTCTGTTGTGTTATGATAGTTACAACCTGATGATATGAGTTTAAAGTGCAACTGAACCCCATGAAAAAGTATTATTCTAACAAAGTGGGCAGGGCCAGGAAGCACGGAGGGGGGATGGACAAGTGGGGGAGCATGAGCAGGAGTGGGGAAGAGTTGGGGTGCAGGCTGAACCAACCCGAACTGATACGGCATAGGGTATGACAAAAGAGAGCTCCATAAAGGCTCCCTTTACCTCCGGTAAAAGGGGAAATCATGATGTCTCTTCTCCGCCATCCACCAGAGGTAAAGGGAGGCTTTATGGTGCGCAACGGTCAAACGGCGTATCAGTTCGAGCTGTCGGCTGCCTTGAAGCCAGAGCTGCTGCAGAGGGAGACAGGATCGGTCAAGCCTCTTAGTGGTAACGCTAACAGAGGCTAACATTTAAAACACCCCCCATAGCTGCTCCAGCTGTAGGCTGCTGTAAATCCAGGCTATTTGCTTTAACTACTTCCACGTTTCTGGGTTTAAACCACCTCAGTTTCCCTGTTTCTCTCAGCGGTGTGTGCGTTGCGCACAAGATACATATTCCAGCTCGCCACAGGGCGGGGCGAGTGTGTGGGATAGATGGAGGTGGTCTCTGTGAGACCATGCCTGTGACGTAGACAATGGAAAACATGTACCACTCTCAGCCAATCACAAAATCAAAATGCAGCACCACACAATGACCATGAGCAGCAGCACTAAGACGTTTTTGGACCAAAAAATATAGAATTTAAAAAGTGTAAACAAAAATGTCAAAAAATGCCTTGAAACAGAAAGATTGTATTGGTAAAGGCCTATATATACAGTTTATAAGCAAAAAAAGTTGTTTGGGGGTTACTCTTTAAGCTTTTCTTAGTGATTGACACAGCAAACATTTATCGATTATCAGTGATTGCTTTTAGGCTCAGCTAATTAACCCCCCTTTCCAAGTTATCACCAGATTTGTCTTGAATGCTGTTAGTGCTGCTCATGTTCTTAACAAGTACAGAGACCCCAAATCAAATTCTGCACAAGGCCCCATGGGGAGCCTAAGTCACGCGCTTCTACTTCCGGCCTTTGGGTCCCCTACTGCCTAAAAAAAAAGAATGAAAGTCAATGTAGTGATAAAAGTTATTTTCTGATCCCGTTTGAAATGTGCTATGGATCGAGCATACAATGTCCGTGAATTCTAAAAGATACATTTTGATGCAGAGAAAACACTTCTTATCGACCGGCGGCAAAAGTTCCTTTAGGTTTTTTTTAAAAGCACTTAGCGGACTAAAACTCAAGAAGGAGACAAATGCCCGTAGCCTCTAGGCTAGGAAGGAGAATTAAACGCTGAGAAAACCTCTTTGAGTCTGGCCATGTGGAAAGTGACAGCTATGCTAGGGGAGAACCAGTCAGGTTAAGTAAGAACCAGCGTGCAGTAGAAGCTCTCTACAAGAGCTCTCTGTGTTTTAAGTGCTAGCTACTGCTAGCTTAGCGTTTGCTCTGTGACGTCGAATATTTAACTTCTGATTAGTTGGCATTTTAATTGTGAAGTTTCACAATAATATAAATCCCAAATCACTTGACAAACAGAGTCAAAATGCACATCATTAGTTTTTAAATTGAGGTACAACATATGTGTGATTCAGGACGTAAGACAAAGCGGACCATGAAATAACCTTTATCACTCCACTGATTTCCATTCCATTCTCTTTGTGAGCGTTAAGCAACACTCACAAAACGACTAGTTTGACGCAAATACACAAGCGGGTACATTTTTAAGCTGAAGCTCTTTAGTGGGCCTTTCTCTGCCGGATGTCTTAAACACTAGCAGATCGTGGCTGGCTAGGCAGCGTCGACATCGGACAAGGTCTCTACAGTGAGACATTCTGATTGGTTGCCATGCTGCGTCAAGAGAGTTAAGAACGTCAAAAGTTCAGCTAGTTCAGCTTTGAAGCTTGAAATGCAGGAAAAGCTTGAAAAGTTGATGTAGCCAACGCTCACAAAGTGCTGCAGAGATCATAGACCTAACATCTAATATCGCCGCTGCCGTTTAGGGCGGTATGAACGCACCATTAGGCTCCCCATAAACCTTTGGCCAGCCCCGATTACAAGGATGAATTGACTTGTACAGGCAAAACTATAAATTAAAAAATACATTTATTATTGGCACATAGCATAGTTTTTAGATCAGTTCTACATATAGCCATAGCGTTTAAAAATCAGGTCTATTTAACCTCTGAATGATGTAAGTTGGGAATGGATATGGAGGGGGTTTGCCCAGGATAACATCCATGCAAGGTTACGCCACTGGGTTGTGTGCCTAAACTTCAGCACGCCTACCTGGTTGGGGTCGCAGGCCTTGAAGACGTGACAGGACATCTCGGACTCCGGGTTGTCCGGCTGGCCTCGCAGCAGATAGGAAAAACAACTGAGGTCATTGCTGTTGTGGATGAAGCGGGAGATCAGTTGAGCTTTGTGCTCGAATATGAAGACCGACGAGTTGCTGCTGTTGGACGGGACGCAGCGGACGAAGGGTGGGTTGAGCAGCAGCTGAACTTCTCTGGGCTGCATGACGGGCCCGCAGTCTCCCCTCTCGCTCCTCCGGCGGATCTCGGCCACCAGCCACGGCAGCATGGGCAGAGTGGTCCGCCTGTCCAGCGAGCACCAGCCGATATAAGTCAGGGCGAAGCGCTTGTCCGTCCTGCTCTCCTTCTCCTCCTGGCTCTCCATGTTGACCCAACAGACTCTTGTGTCCAAAACTAGTAGACAAGCGACGGGGGGGGGGTTGGACTAAAAACACTTTCTAAAATATCCCTGATGAATCATTCCCTGCTAACTCCAGTCCGGACGACGCAGTGATTACTTTTTAACAACTCCCATGTTCACATCCACACTTTGTGCTCATGTAAAAACAAGGGGCTCAACTACATGCATAGCATGTGCTCACCCTTTTGATCAGCTGCATTTCTCCATGTTATCCAAATGTCAAAAGTGTATCCGATGCAGTGTTTTTTTTTTCTTTTTTCTTTAAGGTATTTTAAAAAAACGCATTTATTCAAACTTATTCACTGATCCACGCGTCCGTGCGGACAAACAGCTAAAGTTTTGAGAAACTGCATGCTAGGCTCCTGTTCAAGGTTGCCAGCTAAAACGTGGCTTTGGATGGTTCCTGTGTAAACACAAGGCGTTAAGTAGAACCTGATTTTTCTGACGCGCAGAACGTCCCTCTAGAGTGCACAGACCCAGGCGCATTTACACCATTTAAATCCTGAAATCCTACAGTCCATAGACCACTGCGGTTGTACTAATCCCTGGTTTGTGATCAATACATCGATGCTGTTAAATCGTCTTCAAGCACAGTCCCTTGATTGTGATCCTTTCTTCCCAAACGCCTTGGAGGCGGAGCGGCTGTGCGCTCTGAAGCGCCTCCCATCCATCCCATGTGCTAGAGGAGCTGGTGGGGTATGGCAGACCGCTATAACATATAGTCAAACAACCCTCGTAAGAGAGGAAAATAAATAAATAAATAAATAAATAATGTCGAAATAAGAATTTTTCCTTTGTGAAATAGCGTTCTTAAAAATTCCAATTGAATTTGAATGTCTAAAAAACTTTTTAAACCTATTATAACCTATTAAAAATTATTATAAAAAAAAAACATTATCATTATTAAGTCTCAATGATTAATAAAAAAGCGTTAGAAATTGAATGGAAGCATTAATGAATTGCACAGAATGGGTGTTTTATAAAAGCAATGGTAAATATGACTGATAAATATCCAAAGCTGCTATTCTAGGAGAGTTTTTTTATACTTTTCATATCCACAATATATGTTACTCTGATTTGACTTGACAACAGATTTGTGTGCCACAGTTAATTATGGGGATGAGAATATTGTTACACCGATATCTCGCAATATTTTATAATCATATTCATAAGCAATGTCTCGATTTTAATAGTTTTTAAAATGGGTGTTTAGTTGTGGTACAATTCAAAAGTATGACTGCTGGTTGGTGGTTGTTTTCACCTTGTTCATTCCAGTGGATCAACTAGATCTAGAAATAAAACTGGATGTATTAGCCTATATATGAAACAGTGTTTCTACAGCTAAATTCAGTTTTAAAAATCACAATATAGAGTCGTATTCATGGTATCACATATCTTTTCGTCCTTTCTGTATTGTGATATACTGTATTTAGTATCACCAGATTCATGGCACACATCTCCATTCAACAAATATCTTTGATTAATCCTGCCTTTTCAGTTGAGTCAGCAACCACTGAATCAAAAAAGTATTTATTTCCAACACTTAAACACTGCAGAGAATAACATGCCCTGAAATCCAAAGACAAACCGTTTTCTTTCTTTTTTTTAAATAAAACATTAGCAATTTAATTCTGAAATTAACCTTTTGATTAAATATGGACCTTGCTCAGGTTAATTTAGCCTGCCAACCAGAAACATTTGAAAATGATTAACCTAAGCTTGGCCAAATAGTTTGAGTAATATTTAAAACCTGAAAACAACCAGAACTGCCACAAAAGGACTGGAGGAGATACTAAGTGTATCTTGATGAATAAGACAACACCACAACAATTTCTAAAGGTTTTGGAAATATCTTCAACAGTAATTTTAAAAGATATTCAGACTTAGATTTGAGATAGCCCTAATGCAATTTGGAACATTCATAATTTTCTGTTGGCCTTTTTAAAGATAAAATGTATCTCAGGATCTTTATTTCTATAAAAAAAATATACTTGTCTTCATCCAAAATAATGTATTTCTAGCCTTTTTTTTTAAATACCTCAAATGTGTATCTATTTTTGACCAGATATTCTTCATTAGATTTCAAATTATTATATAATATTTAACTTAATTTTAAGATATTGAAAAACTTTTTAAGATACTGTAAAACCTTTAGAAATTGTTGTGGTGTGATCTCATTCAGCGTGATAAACTTAGTTCCTCCACCAGCCCTATTTTCTCAATATTTGTCCCTATATTGCTCAAACTTCAGACATGCGCTTTATTCCATACACATAAAATACATATTATCTTCTTCTTACCTGATATTCGTAATTACATTTCTACGTATTGTACAATATTTGACAAGATTTAATTTTAATTCATTGAAAAATGAATCATTTAGTACCAATCATTAAGATTAAATAATTCAAAATTCTAGAGTTTAGTTTTTCTGCTGAAAGTCCAAAACACAAACAAGAAAACCAACCTTATCTGTCTTTGTTTCTAATACTTCAGAACATTTAGAAAGTCTGCGAGTTTGTTGTCTTTAAATGATAAGTGAGCTTTCCATTTTTCGAAATGACAGGACAGAGCTCCGCCCTTTCTCCAACAAAACAGAAGCTTGTTAAATGGAGAGTGTTTCCCGTGGCAATATGAGGAATGTTTGCAGCCTCTGTGGCACAGCTCATCTGGGCTTCCACTAGTCGTAATTCTATCCAAGGGCGCTGATGATGGTATTTAAGGAAAGCCGTGTTAAAGGCTTATGAATACTACTGCACTGTTTACAAGCTACCCCTGCTGAATCATAGTATTAGATAGCTGCTTTTGTAGCAGGAAGTTCCCATCTGCCAGACTGCATGATTCCTAGAACTCCACCTATCCCAAAATAGTACCTTTGCCATATATAACCTCATTACTCAGCTAGCAGGGCCCTGTAGCCAAGACACCCCCCACAGAGCACTCCTGTAAGTATTTTTGTCTTACCAAGCAGGGTTCAAACACCCAATGTAGGGCGTTATAACTGTAGGCTGTTTGATGAAGTTAATATATTTCTGAGCCAGCAATATATATGCAGTGGTACATACGCAAATACAGATATAAAATTAAACGTATTAGTGGAATAACAAAATTAAGTACTTAAACAGTCAAAACTAAACTTTAGATTTCACTGTACTTTAGCTGCTAAAGTAGGACAAAAGGTTAGATAAGAACTGTTGGTTTGCAGGGCTCAATTAAAACTGATCAAGGGTCTTCCTCAACTCTTGCTGCATAGATTAGGGGCCCCACACTCACTACTAATCTTTAGTAGAGATCTATGAATGTCCAATCATTTGGAAGACCTTACTGACCCGATTAAAGATGGCTCCAAAAACTAAGGACCTATATGGTAACAGCTAAATCTAAGATGTTTTAAATTTACAATAAAGGGGAAGAAAAAGTGACTGCTCAGTGGAATGAAATTGGGGTCAAATACAGAAATTTACAATTATAGAAGCAGCACAGAAGTAATGATTATCCACTGATGGAACATTGTCCTGTCAACACAAGTTAAAAAAACAACAAAAAACAGAAGTTTTAAAATCCAGTTTATTTAAAAACATGAAAAAAACATTTATATAATGGAAAGAAAGCTCCAAATATACAATATTGAAGTTAAAGAACGTCAAATAATTCCAGGTGCTACAGGTTCTAAATATTCTATCGGCTGAGACTAAGATAAAACGTGTATTTCAATGAAATAAATCCCTAAATACACCAAAGTAACCCATTTTTCCTGACAGTAAAGTTCAGAAGGACATTCAATTACGTTCCCATTCAGTTTAGCCTGCACTCCTAGGAAACAAAGTCACATGATGCGTGGATCAAATTTAGTTTTGGCATCCAATGTTGGCTAAAAGAGCTGATTCTGATGTGAGGATACAAATATTATAATATAGCAGCAGAAAACAGTGACTATGCATGCTTTCAGAGCAAATTACACTTTTATTGAGCTTTGGGGTAGCGTTGTGCCAATTTACCATTTAATAGATTAATAATGTGAAACATGTCAAATTGATAGTGATCCATTACCAGTAAGTGAAAACTAATTGTGTTTCATAATAATTAAATGACAGGAAGATAAAAGTCTGGCATGCCACCCGAATATTTTTGGGAATGGATTGGTGGAAATATTATGGGGGAGATAGGGGTTCAGCCATGAAGCACAAAATTTAGTCGGTGGTAGGGCTTGGCAGAGTACCAAAAATTTACCGATAACAAAATGTATGACTGTTAGTGACGTCATTTTGCCCATGTTGGTATATTCTGTATAAAAAAAAAGAAAAAAATTGAGCGAAGCTCATGTCCTTTTAAGACTGTACTACCTTTAAGTCTGAATGGGGGTGAGTCACATGACTATGTAGAGTCAAAAAGCAACTAGCAACAAATCTAGTGACTTTCGATGGGGTTACTGGAAGACCCTGACGTGAATCATGTATCATCGATACTCTTCTCACTAAAAATCCGTGTAGTAGTGGCCCCAGAGCGCTCACAGCATGCAGCCAGTCTGCGTACTGTAGCCCACACAGTTCCTGCCAAGAGCAGATATTTACCTAGCAGAGTCCAGAACGCTGATAACTCCTGCATGCTAGAAAACGCCGCTGGCTGATCCTACCCGCACTTAGATGTAAATGCAAACTTACACTTAATAAATCACTTATTTTACTCACAGTCCCAGTTACCTACCTCATCCACTGCGTAGTCGCCTCTCTGTGACAGATGTTAAACAGTCTTGTCTCAGTATAAATTTGACTCTGGAAAATACTGAAAGGAGTGGGACTCAAACTCTGAATTAAAAGGCTAGTTGAAACATCTTATTGGTGATGTTAGACAGAGCTATAACCCATATCCTAGTTCATACTTCAACAGCAAATTTGCACGCAGACCAATTGACGGAGACTTTTTCGTTTATGGCTCTCCATTTCCTTCTCTCTGTTCTCCATTGATATTTTTAGTGTTTCAAAGCAATTCTCGACCAGGATAGCAGGGGGTGCTAACTTTTCATTGGGGCTATGTCTATTGCAACGTCGTTTAAGTTTGTTTTTTCTTCAGCCTGTGAACGCATTTCTCCCACAAGGAGCAATGAACGACAGAAAGTACATTTTGGATAAAGCTGTAAAGCTTTTTATTAGAAGTGCAGCTAATTGAATTCTCTAAA
This sequence comes from Apricaphanius iberus, assembly GCA_028564705.1. NCBI lineage: Eukaryota > Metazoa > Chordata > Actinopteri > Cyprinodontiformes > Aphaniidae > Apricaphanius > Apricaphanius iberus. Next base: position 600,188 of record JAPXFQ010001989.1, on the reverse strand, counting down.
AACACATGGAAACAAACATGGCAGCATGTTTTGTTGTTCTCCTACACCTCCTTGTGTTCTAAGTGGCAAAAAGACCAGATTAGATCGACTATAGAGCACTACTCTGGTGAAACAATCTCTAGCTGTTGCTGAACTCATCACAGGCATACGCTCTACGTTGACGGATATTTAGAAAATGGACCTCTACA